>BMAV01014993.1:49724-73370 GCA_019973955.1 Trichonephila inaurata madagascariensis
TTTATGTTCCTAAATTTTTTCTATTCTGGGTCTGGGATTTTTCTCTGTGTGTGAAAGAGTAGTAAAAATCAGTTATCATGAGATTACAGCAAATAAAATAAAAGTTTTTTTATTTGGTTTTTTGGATCAAAGATAGCTAATTAGGTATTGAAGAAGTTTTTATTTTTGAGATGACTTATATCGCCTATAAATTATATCAGAGTAAAAGTGCATTTCTTACTATGTCTGAAAGTATTTTGTTTTAATTCATTCCAGAGTAAATTATTTTTTTAAATCTTTTATTTTCGATATGTTCGCGCCCCCCTCGTAAGGGTATCGTGCCCCACAGTTTGAGAAACACTGATTTAGTGTCACTTAGATTAGGAAACAGATATAAAATTATTTTATGAATAGTATTACAATAAAAAATTATTTACGTACAATATTTTGACAAAAAATGAACATTGAATGAACATTTTTCAAATTTGTGAAAATTGCTTCTATTGTAATAATATTTTGCCTGTATATAGCTCAGACCTTTGTTCAGAGGCTCAACTAGAATTTTTGAAATATATAACTTAGAAGTGGGTTTATCTGTTTTACGACCACAGAGGGGAGCAATTTTAAGAAAAAAACGCCGATAATTATATTTGAAATGGTTGTAACTCTGACAATAATGTGAATTTTTCAAAACTCATTGTTGAGCCTCTGTACAGAGGTCTGAGCTATATACAGACAAAATACTATTATAATAGAGGCATTTTTCATAAAAGGAGAACATTTTAAAAAAAGTTATTCTAAGTTAATTTTTTGCAGAAATATTGTATTTAAATATTTGTTTTATCAAAATGTCCTTAAAACAATTTTATACATGTATTCTAATCAAAGTGACACTAAATATCATGAAAACTATCCATTTATGCTCCTTTTTAAAATCACGGTTCCGAACGTAGTCGGATACCATAAGGGTAATTAAAATACCGAATGTTCTAGTGTTAAAGTATATTTAAATATATATTTACTTTATCCTAATAAAGAAATTTGTCTCAAGAGGAATGAAGGCTATAAAGAAAATATATCCCATGAAAAAAATTAAAATACACAAATAAAGAATCAGATTAAAATAATTTTTTATGTGAACCAGTTAACTATATTTTTTTCTCTTACAACTATTACATAAATATTTTTTTAAAAGTATAACTAAGCAACTTCAGTATATTCAGTTATCTGACATTTTAATATTCGAAATTACAACTATGGGTAATTAAGTATTATTTCGTCAATCCTTTTCTGCAAATCAAAAGCCAAATGCCGCCATTTACAGCTAATATTGGAAACTATTCCCGTGCAGGTTCAAACACAGAATAGTGGCAATGAAAACATTTGAAAACATTTTTTGAATTATTTTACTTTGTGAAATTAATCGACGGTACACGATACGATTTCGAAAAAGATACGACGGTACGAACTACATACTGTTATTCAAATTACGCTTCATCAAAATTCTAGGCACGTTTTATTGAAAATATAACAAAATTAGGTATACATTATTTAATAAACCAAGAAAAATTAAGATAAGAATTTAATAATTAATTTATTCTAACAGTATTAAAAAATTTGAAACACATACATAAACCGGTACTTTCTCTAACCGGCAACATCATGTTGAATTTCCCTAATCGCAAAAATTTTTCTGCCTCCGATTTTAAGCCACACCCGATTTTCAGTAGCATTAACATTGAAAGAAAAAAATGCTGCTTAGATTAGAAAAAATATGGTAGTATTTTTTGGGATCAAGATTATACTTAACATATTTATCAAAGAATTAAACAAATTCACACAAATTATTTTATAATGTCACTATTATAAATTGGTAAAAACGTGTAAACTTGTTCATTATCAAATATCCTAATAATAAACATTTATTTCATATATTTATGGGTAAAGCAAAGATTCAATACTAACAAGCATTTTTTCATTTACTTCAAGGTGTTTTTGTTTTTATCTGTTCTGATTGTAAATAAGCTGTACAAACTCATCATGTTCTTGAATTTTCTTTTAATAATGTGTCTCATGTAGTTATTTTTTTAATTCAATTCAATAAAATAATTATAATTAAAATTTTTCTTCAAACCTCTTGAATAAGTTAAAAATGGCAGGTAAATCAGAATATATAAAAATATTAAATGATGCACAGTAAATTTATGATGTAAAGCGCAAATATACTATTAATTTTAATATAATTATTACCGAAATAAAAACATTATTCTGATAGAATTATTTGCTTCATTTGAAATACATTTTAAACTTAAAATACAAATTAGGAACTAATATTTTTATGCTTGTGTAAATAGCATCGGGAATAAAATCGTTAAAAAGTAAATTTAGTGTAGCAAAAAAAATATTTGTACGTCCCGTTAATAGCATTTTTTTTTGTGTGTGTGTGTGAAGGAAAGAAACAACACATGAAAGAAAGAAAAAAAAAGATCGAAATTCTTCTTAAAAAAAGTAGTTTTTGAAAAAAAACCAACATTATCGAATACTTACAGAGGCAACCATAATTGAGTAGTTCTGTTAATCTTGCCATGAACTTGATCCCAGTATGTTAGAAAAACATATTTAAGTGAGCATTACTTTTTATCAAATAAGAATTCATTTTTTTTAGAAAAAAAATTGATTTGTCTTAAATGTATTCCTTCAGTTAATACGACTAAATAAGTTTAATTAAAAAAAAAGAATTTTTTTTTCTTTAAGAATCGGATAAAAATACAAGTTAAAATTGCAGGAATTAAAAAAAAGTAATTAGTCCTTTAATCATTACTTGTTGCTGAATTGAGAATTCTGTGAATAAATTTTACTTCGATAATATTAAAAAAAATTAGAAAATGTGGGAATTGATCAAAAAATCTTGTTTTGGTACATGTTACTCTACTCACATATTTTTATCTCATGCCTAAAATGGGGTTGTGAAAAAAAATTATAGTTCTTTAATTGACATTCGTTGTTTATCAGCAAAATTTTTATCGATTATTGTGTCATGCAATACTTTTTTGCTTAAGGTGACTGTGTTTTTGATAAAGCGTATAATTTGATAATTTTGTTTTCATATTTATTGCCAGTTGAATCAGACTATACATATCACATTGTTTTAAAAATAATGTTTTACGAAAAATATTTTAAATACATTTTTTTTTCGCCAAAAATGAATTAAAAATGACATATTTTCAATAATTCTCTCTTTTTTTTGGAAGATACTCTTATAATAATAATAGCTTACCCTTGTACAGAAAAGACTTCTCTATTAGGGTGTAGAACTAAAATTTTTGTAATATATAATTCAGAAGAAAATCTATTCACACATTTGTATATATCAGAGTAGAAATATTTTAACAAAAAATTTCATTCTTATATCAGTTGTTCGTAACTCTGAAAATAATATGAATTTTTCAAAAATTTTAGTTCAGCCCCGGTATTGAAGTTCTATCTAAATATATTCAAAATATTGTTGTTATAAAAAAGTTTTTCGTTACAGGGAAAAATTTCGAAAATATGTCACGTTTTCTTCTTTTTTTTTGAAAAAGAATTACACTTAAATATTTCTTTATTTCAATTGTATTCTTAAAACAATTTTATGTATACAATGATCTTTCCTTAACATGAAATTGAAGGGACTGAAATACTTTTTCGTGTTAAAGGATATTGCACACACAAAAAAAATTAATGAATCAACGAAGTTAAATTTATTAGAGTTTACTTTAATTACATAGATATGTACATATGCATACATTTAATAAAAATCAATTAAACAGAAACATTCATAACAACTTAAAGAAATTTAATACAAAATTTTCAAATTTTTTGAAAACAAAACATTTATTGAGATTTTGCAAGAAAAATGTGATATTTTCCTTTGCATTGTTTTTTTTTTTCTTTGCATAAAATGTCAACAAATTGTTCAATACCAGCCCAATTTCTTATTCACTTCAACATTGGGATGAGCGTCTAAATAACTTCGCATACTTTTCCTGATGTTCCACATTTAGGATGATGTGGGGACATGAGTTGCATTATTTATTTCCTTTTCATCGTCGGAATCTACATCAATGATACTTTTTGAGCTGTGAACAAACTCCAAAATGTCTTTTCCTGTCATAATTGAGGATCTACACACATTAACATTCCTTACTGCAATGAATTCTTCCGATAATACAATAGAACAGCCTTATTTGGCAGGTATTTTCCGTTTTGTTCATTCCCAGCAAGAAACTGTTTTCGTGTTAAGTGATTTTCATTTCGTGTTAATAGAAAAAAATTATGGAAATACATAGTAGTTCGCCGGAACCTTTGTATTCTTTTGTATTAAACGATATTTTGTCTTAAGTGTTTTCGCGTTAAATGTATTTTATTACATCTTCAAATTCAACTGACATTAGATATTGATATACATTTTTTATTTATACGAAATACATATATTTACATTATTTTGAAAATAGTTTCACTAATAATTCTGAATATTACATTTTTCGTTATGTAGATGATTTTATCATTTTTGGCAAGCAAGACAATTTTGAACCTAACACTAATTTTTATCCACAATATCTTAACTTAATGCAGACAAATAGTAACAACAATGAAGGAAATTTTCTTGATATACATATCAAATTAAAAGATAATGTTATAGTTATTAATATTTATCATAAAAGAGAATTTAAATTCAATCTTATAAGAGATCCTCATTAGGAGAGTAATATAGATGTTTCTATATTCAGAAATATTGTTATTAATTATATACGACGCAATAAATTCCTAGTTTCAAAAAATCAGAAATAGTAAAAAACTATAAACATTTCGCTTAATATTGCTTAATTCAGAAATACCCAATTAATTTTATTAATAGTTATTTGAATAAAGAAATTATAAACAGTAAGAATTAAAATTCCTCGGAACAATAATAGTTTAAGATTATAAATTTATCATTTTTTTCTAGATACAGTTACCTCTATATTCTAATATTAGATAAAATTACTTATTATAACTATTTTTTAAATCATATATAATCCTAGTGTCTATAAATTAATAGTAGTATGTAACCTCTCTTTTTAATGTTTTATTTCTATTTTCAAACTTTCCATCCTCATGCTTTGAATTTGCATTTGGTTTCAGAATCTGGCAATAGCTTGTTTATAGTTCTCCGATTTAGCACGGGCTCTGCATTTTTGAATGCAGTTTTTAGGTAAGTTACCTTTCTCTTGTAATGAAGTTAGATATTCTATTCATTATTTTTAATAGATTTTTGCTCAGTATTATTAATATAAAGGGGGGGGAGGTTGGCTTGCCACAAGACATGTTCAACTCCACTTGTAAAAAAAAAAAATATTTTATATATAAGCAATCCTAATTCAGCAATGTTTATAATACTGTAGCCTCCATTTTGTTATTTTAAACCTTATTATAATTTTAATTTCTCATATATCCTTCAATGTATGGTTAGCTTACAATCTCAATTTTTTTTTGGTTTTGCTTGATAAATGTTCATCTCTCATTAGTAGAGATTTTACATTATATATATATATCTCAAGATCAAAGTTCTAAACCTAGTCAGTCACCGTAATAAATGTTTTGTATCGATTAAGTTATCAAGCAACCTTTTTTGTAACCATTAACCACCACGGTTCAGTCTCACATACATTACGACCTTCATTCAATGCACTTCAGTCCTCCTAAAACCAAAATTGAACCCGTCTCAGTACCTTCCCCTGGAGAGTTTTCAAGATCACACATACCAAGGATGATTTCTGGGACGAGCTGTCAGGCCTTGTTCTGAAGTGTCAAGCCTCATTAGCTCTGGAGCAGTAAGAACAGATGTAGACCGCTTAGGTGGCGTAGTTGGTTTGGGGCTGGCCTTGCATGACCAAGTTTGTGGATTTGAGCCTATCTCAAGTCGTTGGATTTTTCTGATACATAAAAAGATAGCGTTCTTGTCGTATAATTGTGCGACATGTTATAGATCCCTAGTGTGCGTATTTGGTTTGGAGGTTCTCTTTAAAATTCAGTTCCTAGTAGAATATCGCGTAGTCAGAGCTCAGATGCCTCTCTATGAGAAGGAAACTGAGCGGCAAAATTATATCATGGCAATTCTTATATACCTATAAGGTTTCCACACTTAAAGCGATACCGAATCCCGGTGAATGAACAAGGTCTGAACTAGTAAAATGCCAATCCACAACCCCATTTCAAAATAAAATATATTAACGGGTTTTTGCTAAAATTATTTATATTCCTCTGAATTATTAAAGTGATATCTTTGAATGGTTTGGGGAAGAAATAGGAGAGCGTCCCTTTTGCTTCAGGAGAAAAAGTGGATGAAATTTATCGTGAATCATTGAGCAATGTTTTAAGAACCTTGCCAAAAACTTGTAAAGACCTTTCAGCAATGTCCTACGAAGACGAAACTAAACAATATGTGTGATGCTGAAAAGATGTGTGATTTCTTTGATTATATAAGATAATATGTCTCAGATTCTTTCAAACTTTGTTCTGTTACACCATCCTTGTGTTGTTTGACTCTTTCGTTGTTTTGATAAGATTACTTCCCATCAACATGATCTTACAAAATACACTTGTAGGAAGCGCAAAACCCATTATAATATGTTGACCTTGCTATTATAACGATAGGATGACTAATTCCGGCTTCAGCTTTAATCTGGTCACTATTGTTCGATCAATTGAATAGAAGCACTTCTGTTTTGAAAGTTTGAAAATGTTGTGTGAGATTTGTTCTCCTATGACGCCTGTTTCAATGTGACTTTTGTATTCCTCAACGATTCTACTGCAAATGTAAGGGAAACACTCTTTTGTTATAATACGTTCTTATTTCAAAAATTTCTGTATATTTTGTGCAGTAACTATCTAATATTGCATAATAAATTATGGTTGAAATGTGAAAGTGCTATTGTATCAAATGAAAGCTAGGCGCAATTTGTATACTGTATAAAAAAAGTACAATATTTAGTTTATAAATAATATATTTAGATAATAAATAAAGAAAGTATTGTTTTTATTGTAACTATATCTACTTATATCTACATTTTTCACATTGTGTGCGAGTAACTATCTTTGAATAATAAGTATTATGTTTAACAGTGAAATCTAAAAATGCTATTGCATCATAAATAAAAGCCATGCAAAATCTGTATATCTGAAAAATTAGAACATTTATTTCGTTTTGCAGTTACCTATGGCACCACTTTTTTTTTGAACGAAGGATAGCTCATTAGCTCGGATAGACGTAAATATTCGTCTGGGTCAATTAATGCTTTAGTTCTTTGAGACGTTTATATACACCGTTGGCCCTTAAGAGGTTAAAGTCGTATTGTATCTGTAACACCAAAGTATAGTATTATTGAATTCAATACATTGTTACTGTATGGAGGGGTGTGCGATGAAAATGATGATTGATTATTGGAAATACTGAAACATTGAGAAGCACTGAACTAGACAGAAAGAAAAACAAGTTAGAATAAATAGTCCACGCGGATAGCCTATTGGAATAGCCTTAAAGGTTTCTTGAGTTATTTATCACTCCTTTAAGCCTTTGCGAAATCCATTTTAAACAAACATTTCATCATGAGATATAACGTGGTGTAAGAACAAAATCGAAATGTTTAGCATAATAAATAGCAGCAATAAAAACTTTCAACAAAAATGAAATAATATCTTTCACAATATTCTGATTAAAAAATCTCGAGCTTTCAAAGCAATGCAGATCCCAAACTACAATTTAATATAAATATTCATATTTATTTTGTTTGCTAAGTTTCTTCATCTAATTTGACGCTAGAATAGTTTCTGGACATGTTTAGAGGTCATTACTAACGGTTCAAGACTGTTAGTAATGAAACAGTCCGTATTACTGTTTGCGGATGAAATATTATTATTAGGCAAAATGAACTCGTTACATCTAATTTAAATGTATGCAACTTGATAAATCGCATTCAAATGCACTTTGAAGGTTGTAAAGACTTGCATGTATAATGAAGCTTTGATGATATATGTAACTCATGCGGATACCAGAAATAAATACAATTCAAGTATTCGACTTTCATTAAAATAGTTTAATAGTGTAGGCTTCGTGACAAGATTTGTGGGGTGTATCATAGTATAAATTATTATACTATGTAGCATTAATGTGTGCCAAATATGTAATATTATGGATTTTTTTCATGTCTGTTTTTAACACGCTTTTCTTAGATTCACCTGTACGTAATGGAATCTTCGAACTCAATTTTTACCCACTTTAAGGTATCCGACTACGTTCGGAACCGTGATTTGCAAAAGCGTGTAAATGGATAATATTTATGATATTTAGTGTCACTTAATTAGAAAATGTATATAATATTGTTTTAAAAAATAGTATTACAAAAAAAATTATTTGAGTACACTATTTTGACAAAAAATGAACATAGAATGACCCATTTTCAACATATTCTCCTTTTGTGAAAAATGCTTCTATTATAATAATATTTTGCCTGTAGATAGCTATGACCTCTCTACAGAGGATCAACTAGAATATTTTAAATATATAACTTAGAAGTGGGTTTATCTATATTTTACGACAATGGAGAGGAGCAATTTTAAGAAAAAAAGCGTCGATCATTATTTCAATGGGTTGTAACTCTGAAAATAATGTGAATTTTTTAAAACCCATAGTTGAGCCTCTGTACAGAG
This sequence comes from Trichonephila inaurata madagascariensis, assembly GCA_019973955.1. Lineage (NCBI taxonomy): Eukaryota > Metazoa > Arthropoda > Arachnida > Araneae > Nephilidae > Trichonephila > Trichonephila inaurata. Next base: position 58,431 of record BMAV01014993.1, read on the forward strand.
ATCTGAGCTATTGAATGGGCAAAATATCATTATAATAGAAGCATTTTTCACAAGAGGAGAACATTTTGAAAAAAGGCTATTCTAAGTTAATTTTTTGCAAAAATATTGTATTTAAATAATAATTTTTTTTGTCAAAATATTCCTAAAGCAATTTTTTACATCTATTCTTATCTCAGTGACACTAAATATCATGAAAATTATTCATTTATGCGTTTTTTTTTATAATCACGGTTCCGAAGGTAGTTCGATACCTTAAAAAGTCAGATTAATTCGAAATTTGGCACACTTGTCAAGGACCGATGGCAATTCAATAACTGAATAATTTTATTCCATTGTCCCAATCAGGACCCTAAGGATTCATGATTTCCCATTTCCAGATTTAGCGACTTAAAAATTAAGTTATAACCCTAAAATGAAACCGCTAATTATTAATATAAATACAATAAACAAAAAAAAAAGATTTTTTTAATTTGAAAAAGGGAAAGATGCGTCTATGATTTGTTACCATAATATAAAAAATTGCCCAGTTTTTCGCAAAAAGGAAATAAATGTTCAATTACGTTCTGGTTGCTTGAAACCCAGAAAAATAGTTTTTTTTCTAAATTCTCTTGTCGGCTCTGTGGGATGTGAATCATCACATTCATTGCTTCCTTTCACCAACACAACTGAGAATTCATTCAGAGGTTGTTGCTGTGGCTAATGCCACGTGATCGGCAAAGGCCAGATCGAGGCCCACGAAATTCATCATGGTAAAGGGCTAAGTGACGCCTGTCGCGTTAGCCGTAAATTTGAGCACCATACAGGTGACAGAATGATTTGGCTCATTTCCACCCCAATTCAGAGGGAGAACACTCTGGGGGTGGTCAGAGGCCTCCCACCTCTCTTCCCCTTCCACCAACCTCACGAGAGGACTTGCCGCTCGACGGCTATTTAGAGTACCCCCAAGCCGCGTAGGCACTTTACATTTACAACCATCCATGTCTTCTCCGGGATTCGAACCCAGTCCCTATGACACAGCAGTCAGCGTCGCTAACCACTATACCAGATGGGCGATTCAGAGGTTAACGGATAAAATAATTTCTGTCACAAACTCTTCGATTCAAAACGTGTAATCTATGTCTAATGCTGATGCAAGTTTCAGAAAAAAAAATTGAGCTCTTTTTAGTGAAAAATATCATTGAATTTACATCTTCTCCAACGCTAAATAATTTAAAGTAAGCTGTTCAAGATTTCCTTCAGTTGGCTGATCTTACAATTTGCAAACCAGGTCGTATTGACGCACTGATAGTATGTCAAGGATTATTCCAGATTCTGAAAAACCGATGATTTTAAGATTAATTCATATTTGAATAAGTGATAGTTTAAAACTAAAAAACATGCTATTATTGTGAAACGAACTAAAAAAAAAATGAAAATGCGTTATAGTTTTAAAAAAAAACTAAAAAAACACGCTTTTATAGTGAATCGAACCAAAAATTAATAAATAATTCTTGATATAAGAATAAAAAGATTAACGAGAAAATTAATGTCATTTTGGTAAAAGCGTGTGGGTGCTTTTTACTATATTTTTACATTAACTCTGCATTTCGGAACAGAGCTAGTAAGAAATTTTAACAATTGATATCGAGCACCACACGCTTTTACCCCAATGCCATTCATTTTCTCGTTTATCATTTTACTGTTATATTAAGAGTTACTTTTTACTTTTTAGTTCAATTACCTATAAAAGCATGTTTTTTTTTAGTTTTTTTTAAACTATAATTTTTATAATGTATGCATTTATATATACAAAGGAGAAAAGCGAAATACCTCACTCACTCATTCCCTCAGGCATTATGATACCTCAATAACTAACAGACCTACAGACTAAAAATTTTATAGGCATTTTCTTTTTATTGCGTAGGGATTTACTATATAAAAAGGGATTTTATTAATTTTAATCCAAGTGGCACTACAAGGGTTTAAGCAATGTTATAGATAAATATTCACATTTTTAAAGTATTAGGTCTACATACTTTAACTTTGGTAGGCATTTCATGAGATCCGCTAAAAACGGATTTTGCTAAATTCAACCCACAAGGAGGGTTGTGAATAGGGTTTCTTTCCCGGGAACACTTGATCTAGGGAAAGCAATAAGATGTTCAGACTTTTTGTATTCTCGTGAGCTTCCGGGTAAGATAGGAGGTTGAAATAGTCTATGGTAGCTAGTTTTGACTAGACTGCGTACTTAGACCACAGATATAAATTTTAGCTGACAGCGCGGCTGCAATTTTCGATCGTTTACTCCAAATTCCTTGAAAGGGGAAATGTTCCCCAGCAGAAGAGTACGAATGTAACAAGAGATAACTGGAGAGGAGTGAGGAGTAATTTTTTTGTGCAGTTATTCGTAGGAAACAGTCCTATTTGTCTTGACTAGTTCTTGTCTGTCTTAGTGTCACTTAGATTAGAATACATATATACAATTATTTTAAGGACATTTTGACAAAAATAAATTATTTAAATACAATATTTTGGTAAAAAATTAACTTAGATTAATTTTTTTTCGAAATGTTCTCCTTTTCTGAAAAAGGCTTCTATTATAATAATATTTTGCCTGTGTATATAGCTTAGACCTCTCTACAAAGGCTCATTTGGAATTTTTGAAATATATATCTTTGAAGTGGGTTTATCCATAATTTACGACAACAGAGGGGAGCAATTTTAAGAAAAAAACGCCAATGATTATTTCAATTGGTGATAACTCTGAAAATAATGTGAATTTTTGAAAAATTCTAGTTGAGCCTCTGTAAAAAGGTCTGAGATATATACAGGCAAAATATTATTATGATAGAAGCATTTTTCACAAAAGGAAAACATTTTGAAAAAAATATTCTAAGTTAATTTTTTGCCAAAATATTGTATTTTAATAATTTATTTTGTCAAAATGTCCAAAAAACAATTTTATACATGTAGTCTAATCTAAGTGACACTAAATATCATGACAATTATCCATTCATGCACTTTTTTAAAATCACGGTTCCGAACGTAATCGGATACCTTAACCCTCTATGCGGTCTGCACTTAAAGCCTTGCCATTCTGGAGATGCTTCAAAAATGCACCGCACATATTTTTTTGGTTTCAGGTGGGGTTCTCAAAAGCGCTTGAGCTGTATTTTTAAGAATGCGGCTCGACGCTTTTGGGAATCTTGCTTGAAGGCAGAAAAAGCATCTCTGGAATGGCGGAATTTTACGTGCAGACCACTTGGAGGGTTAAATTTTAGGAAATTGCATATACTAATGGTGCCATTATGCTTAAAATATGTTAGTTTTTATATGTATGTTTGAAAATAAGCATTGAAAAAAATTACATTATTTGATCAATAATCTTGAAATAGAGTGAACCTGGAAGGGGTTAATATCGCAACAGAGTCCACAATATTTACCATTCACTATTAATGTTCAGATCATAATTTTTTTTGCAGAATATTTATAATATATGCTATTAGGCAGTGACGTTCATTTTTGGAATGACGTTGTTCTAACTTAAAGTGAAATTTGGCTGGATGTATGAAAACCTAAGTTCCAGAGATAGACATTGCCTATTGTTCATTTTTACAGCCTTAATCCCAAATAAAGTTCGTGTCCTAGGAAGTGAAGTTGTTACGATCTCGAACTCTTGGCCAGCATATCATGAGTTTGAGTCCTACAGCCACTGAAATCTCGCCTTGAAGAGGGGATTGCTTAAAATTAAATCTGTTGAGCTTAAAGTGCTCCCGTTGCTTTCGTGTGGTAGTTAGGAGAAGAGTGGCCAGCTCAGGTTTCGTCCTCGTCACTTGAGCGAAACTCAAAAAAATTACGAGGTCCGTCGCCAACTGTTCTCGCGTTGGCTTAGAGTACAATGTTCGTAAACATTTACTCACGTTATCGAAAGAGGTAAAAGTATAAAGTCAATTTTATAGTAATTCCAATAAATTACAGCAAGAATACATGAATTAATTAAATTGCGCCAAAAAGATGACATTAAAATATATATTTACCATTTATAAACTCCCTGTGCTTACATTTTCTTAACATTATTAGTTAATTCCTTAAACGAAAAAAAAATATTTTGATAGTAATAAAATAAATAATTCTTGATAAATTGTAAGCTTAATTAGGGAGCACATTACAAAGTTAGCCTCACCACCACATTTAACCTTTTTAAAGTCTTACAAAATACTACTATAATGAATTTTGGATTAACAAATTATCGATCTTATTTTTCAATCTGTATTTATCTGCAAATTGATTCCTTAAATACTGCGTATAAATCGATATTGATATTAAAGTATTAGATTTTACCGTTATATAATCTCTTCATAAAAATAAATTAATGATAAGAATTTGTTACTTTTGCTTTCCTTTAAATGATATTAGCGCTGATAATTACACTTAAATCATTATAAATTCAATTAGAGATTGTAATCTGATCTATTGATTTTATAACGATAGAGGATAATTAATAGTTACTCAGACGAAAGGTTTAAGTTTCTGAGAATAATAAATTATAGTTTGCGATTAACCGACGACCTCACTGAACAAAAAGAAACAAAATCTTGCAAATTATCTACATAAAATTTTTTTCTTTGTTTGATGGTGAATAATTAATTTGAGAGAGAGAGATATTACTTGAATAATTCTTTAAATTACTATCTTGTAAATATTCTCTCTTGAAATAATCTTTGTTCCTTATCCCTTAAATATTACAATTGTTCCATTAATAAACTTTTAATGGAAGTAGCTTTTTAATATCGCTACTATGTGTCTATTATTAAAATTTCACACAACATGTTGAAAAATCATCAATCTATACTGCTACCACATTTTTACATACATTTTATCCAGACCAAAATGTTGTGAGTCTTAAATTATTTATTTTGAAAGGGATTTTATACACTAATGAAGTTCTTTCTCTTAATATGTATTTTCTAAAAAATAACGAGAATTATGACGTCATATTCACAGATACTTTATTACTGAAATGAAAACTTAAGCTGTCAAAAAAAACCTTATACAAAAATTTATCTATCTATTAATCTATATATATACGTATATATGAATTATGAGATTGATAATAGTTTATTACTATAAACTTAAATATTTCATAGTTATAGTAATCTCCATATTCTAATATTAGAAAAAAATTACTTATTATTATTTTATTCATATTTACGCTAGTGTTATTAAAGTTATGCTATAATTTGTGTGTAACTCCTATTAATTTTTATTCCCATTCATTTTATACTTTTGTTAAGTGCTACATTTCAGCCATTCACATGATTTAAATCTGCATTAGGGTCCAGAATCTGGCAATAACTTATTTATTGCACTCAGATTTAGCGCGGGCTCTGCATTTTTTAGTGCAATTTTTAGGTTAGTTACCTGTATCTTGTAATGGATTTAGATATTCCTATCCATTACTTTCAATAGGTTTTTGCTCAGTATTATTTACATAAAGGGGGAAGATTGGCTGGCCAAAAAACATGTTCAACCCAACTTTTATATAAATTATTTTATATATTAGCTGTCCTAAGTCAGCAATGTTTATAATACTGCAGCATCCATTTTATAATTTTTAATCTCGGTTGCTCATATGTCCTTCACTGCACTGTGTGATTTTCCTACTGTTTATGTGTTTTTCGAATGTGATTATTGGATGATATCTCTTGTTTGTAGAGAATATGTGTGTGTGTGTGTGTGTGTGTGTGTGTATAATGCACATATATATGTGCGTGTGTGTGTGTTTAATAATTCACGTTAATTTCATCTTAAAATTTATTTTTTGTTACTTTGTAATGGCCCTTACTCTCTAAAACTTCGCATAAAAAAGTAATTGTTAGTTACCCGCCTATCGGAATATAACCGTAGCTTTCTCTCTTTGAAATTAAAAGCTCATCATCTTTAAATTAGAATCTTTACAGTTAGCATCATCCTATTATCTGGACTAATCAGAAGAGGCGTCAATGGAAGCCATGCAATTTTTTAAACTTTCGGTTGTCGTTTTGTGTTAAAATTCCCATTTCAATGAAAATTTGCTGGCTGCTACTTGTATGTATTTTGTTTCACTAAACCTTTGTCCATCGTATTTTGTTCTATGTTTGTGTGAGTGCTTGATAAATAATAAAAGGAAGATATAAAAAAACCAGCAAGCTTCCCCATCTGTTGCATCCACAACATTAGCATAATATTTAATCATCATGAAGAATCCTTTGCGCGTTTTGTTATATATATATATATATATATATATATATGTGTGTGTGTGTGTGGTGAATCCCCAACCCTTCAAGTGTCAGTTGGGGTAAAACATACCAGAACAACTTAACCCGCCTCCCGCAAAAGGACTTCGACTCCGGTGATTTTACGAAAAACCACGTGAACGAATGACGCACTAGCTCCTGATCGAAGCTGAAAATAGGACTCGTTTTGACATGGCTTGGAATACAGACGGCTTTGCTGAATATTGAAATGAAACATAATATGATAAACGCCATAATATGATTGCCTTTCTCCTATCAATCTAAAAATTACTCCAATATATGATATATATATATATATATATATATATATATATATATATATATATAAACATAGTTTAAATTCTCTGCAAATGAGAGATGAACATTAATCAAACTAAACCGAAAAAATCAAGATTGTAAGAAACCAGACATAGAAGAATATATGAGAAATTAAAAATATAAAAGGGTTAAACCCTTGAAGACCGTCGGAAAGAGAAAGGAGCCTTTCCTTAGGCCCACACGTTCTGAGAGTATACGCACGCACGGCACCGGATGAATTTCCCTACTAAGCCTAATTTCATTTAAAATTTCATATAAAATCTTAATGATATCAAATCTGAAATTTGCAGTTTACTATCATCAATAATATCCTAAAATATACAGGACAAAAATGTTCGCTATGTTTAAAAAAAAATGGTGAATTTTAAGGTAAATGTTTTTGTTTTAATAAAAAAAAAGTTTTTTTTTCTTGCCATTACGATTTAAGTAAATGAAACGCAAAACTTATAAAATACTGTTTTTCAAATCCCAAATGATAATTTTCCTCTCGCATAAACTTGCTGTGGCTTTAACTAATACAAATCTCTTAAATAACAGCTAATACATCGTTTTTTAAAATTTTTCATTAATCATTATATTGCGGATCTCATTGAAAAGAACTCGGACCTGAAAGCACATATTAAAGTTCAAAGTTTTGTGAAGCATTATTCGAAAAAAAACGGATTTTAACCGCTTTATAGTGCTTGTAAAAATTTAGATAAAAACGTTCCAAACTCCGATCACATCGGTGTGATCATGGGTCTCAGAGCAGGGAAAGCGCAATCACATATATGACAACGTCGGCCCTAGAGGGAGAAAGGTCTGATAACATATGTGTGATCATGGCTCTGAACGGGTTAAGAATATAAAAAATGGATGCTACAGTATTATAAACATTGCTGACTTAGGGCAGCTGATGTATAAAATAATTTATATAAAAGTGGGGTTGAACATGATTTGTGGCCAGCGAACCTTCTCCCTTTATATTAATAACAATGAGCAAAAAACTATTGAAAATATAATGGAGAGAATATCTAAATCCATTACAATATAAAGGTAACTTACCTAAAAATTGCATTCAAAAATGCATAGGCATTTTTGAATCTAAGAAGAATAAACAAGCTATTGCCAGATTCTGGACCCAAATGCAAATTCAAAGCATGGGAATGGCTGGATTGTAGCACTTAGCAAAAGTATGAAAAGAATAGAAATAAAAAAATTAAATATGAGTGTACTACATACTACTATTATTTTAGGGACACTAGGATTATATATTATTTAAAAAATAACGATATAAATAATTGTATCTAATAATAAAATATGGAGTTAACTTATCTAGGAAAAAAATGATAAATGTATAATACTAAACTATTATTGTTCTAAAGAATTGTAATCCTTACTATTTAGAAGTTCTATATTCAAATAACTATTACTAAAATTAATTGGGAATTTTTGAATTAAGCAATATTTAGTAAAATGTTTATAGTTTATTTTTCGGATTTTTTTGAAACTAGAAATTTATCACTTTGTATAGAACTAATAACAATATTTTTGAATATAAAAACATTTACATTACTTTCCCAATGAGGTACTTTTATAATATTGAATTTAAATTCTTCTCTTTTATCATAACATTAGTAACTATAACATTATCTTTTAATTTGATTTCTATTTCGAGAAAATTTGCTTCATATTTGTTATTATTAGTCTGTATATTAAATCTGTAAATGTCTGTATTAATCTTTCTGTAAATTAAGATATTCTGGGTAAAAATTAGTGTCAAGTTTAAAATTGTGTTTTTTTTCCAAAAATGATAATATCATCTATATAACGAAAAATGTAATATTCCGAATTTTCAAAATAATGTGAATATAAATTGGTAAAACATTTGCTAGAAGGGCCACCTTATGGCAAACCGTTAATCTGTGTTGATAATAGTTACCATTATATTATACATAGTTATCTTTTAGAACAATCCTCAGTAGAGAACTAAATCTATCATAATTAACATTTATAAATAAATTCTCTTTATGCAATTTCAAAAGTAATTTTATCATATCATTAATATTAGTAGAGTTGAAAAGATTTTCAAAATCTAAACTATAGACTGAAGAAATCTTTTTTATCTTTAATATGTACAATAAGTTCTTAACTATTTTTAAGTATAGCTGAGGATTAAGATCATTTAGTGAATTTTGTAATATTTCTTGGAGAATTTTGCCTGATTTTCTTATATAGTATGTATTAAAACCATGAGTAACTGTTCTAAACTTGACTGGGTCTTTATGAAATTTAGGGATAAGAAATATATGTGGACATTTAAAATTATTGTTAATTTATATTTTTAATTGTTTATGAAAAGCCAAAAAATGCTATTATCTATTTCTCTATCAGAAATCGATGACATAATAAAAGCTGTATTTTATATATTTATGAGAAAAACGACTCAATCACTCATTACCAAATCTCAGAAAAAATAACATCGACAGACAAGACAGGCAAAACGTGTTAGTCATGCGTTTTTTTGTAGGTTTGAGATCCTCTATGAACAGGTTTTGGGAAAATCAACTCCAAAGGAGGGTTATGGGGGCGTTATTGAGAAAAATTCCATTTTTAGAACTATTAAACGTAAAGGTTTCAAATTTGGCATTATTTTAATGAATATAGATCCATTAAGAAAGAAGACATTGTACAGAAAAATTCCCGTTATGAACTATTACATGTATATACTTTAAACTTGGCAAACGTGTTTATTTTATTTTTTATATTTATTTTTTTGAGTAGAGATCCCCTTTAAGGTATCCGACTATGTTCGGAACCGTGATTTATGCAAAAGCGTATAAATGAATAAAATTTATGATATTTAGTGTCACTTAGATTAGAAAATGTATATAAAATTGTTTTAAGAATACTATTACAATAAAAAATTATTTCAGTACAATATTTTGACAAAAAATGAACATAGAATGACCCATTTTCAAAATTTTCTCCTTTTGTGAAAAATACTCCTATTATAATAATAATATGCCTGTTTATAACTCAGACCTCTGTACAGAGGCTCAACTAGAATTTTTGAAATATATAACTTAGAAGTGGGTTTATCCATTTTTTATGATAAAAGAGGGGAGAAATTTTAAAAAGAAACGCCGATAATTATTTCAATGGGTTATAACTCTGAAAATAATGTGAACTTTTCAAAAGTCATAGCTGATCCTCTGTACAGAGGTCTGCGCTACATACAGACAAAATATTGTTATAATAGGAGCATTTTTGACAAAAGGAGAACATTTTGGATAAAGGTTATTGTAAGTTAATTTTTGCCAAAATATTGCATTTAAACAATTTTTTTTGTCAAAATGTCCTTAAAACTATTTTATACATGTATTCCAATCTAAGTGACACTAAATATCATGAAAGGTATCCTTTTATGCGCTTTTTTATAAGCACGGTTCCGACAGAGTTTTGTAAAAGTTGACTATTAAAGTGATTTTCAGGGACGTTCTAAACAATGAAATTTTCAATTTTTTTTTATTACTATTACACCTACAGATTTTAAATTTGGACAATTCATTTCTTCCGTTGTGTAAAGATCGCCTAATGGGCTTGCATTGTGGGAGTGTTATCGATAACAATGTCCCATTTTTGAACTATTAGATATACAATCCAAAACTTGGGAAGCGTGCTTCTTTTGTAGAGTAAAGATTTACTAAAAACGGATTTTATGAAAATATATTAGGGTGGATAACAGGAGCTTAAAGACAAATCTTTTGAGAATTATTTTGAAAAGAATGAAATAACCAAAGAAAAAAAACAAGGAAGGGCTAGATCGTTATATAAACATAGATGAATATGAAACATAATTATATTTATCAATAATAGATTGTTTCTAGTATAACATTTAAATTTTGATTTCTAATAGTAGATAAAATTATGTATTAATTAATAACTATATGCAAACTTATTTATTTTAATAGAGTACTTTCGTACATGTAAAGCAAGATGAAACGGAACACCTGATTCGCTTGTAAATAGCTATGGATTATATCATTATAATTCGGATTCAGCAAAGAATTGCAAAAGATATCTTTACAAATATTTCTTTTTTTTTTAAAAAAAAAAAGGAAAATTTTTAATAAATTGGAAAAGCACAGATAAAAAAGATACATAATACCTTTAAAAAAATTTTTAAGGAAAATATTTTCTAAAAACTACCTCTAGATAAAAAAAAGAAAGAAAAAAAAGAAACAATGAATAGTTTTGAAGAATAAGGAGAAAGTCTTGGATATAAGATTAAAAATAAATAAAAAAAGAAAAATAGTTTCGTATTCCGTGACCTGGAATTCTCAAAGAGAAAGCAAGTTCACCTAGAATACAGATTAGAATCTGAAATTGTGCAGAGCAATTATTAAGAAATAGCTTTTCTTTAAAGAATTCAGAATGCCTTTTTTGAAAGATTTAAGCCAGTTTTTAAGACAATTATTTCTTTAAGTTGATTTTAAATAATTTGTTTCTAACGATTTTTTTTTTGTTATTTTAGGAAAATTAAAATCTTTATATATATATATATATATATATATATATAAACAGCAAAATATATGTGTTTTTCTTTCTTTTAGAAAATAATATAGATTTTGAAATAAATCAATTAAAGAAATTATTATATTTTTTGTATCGAAATATAGTGAAAAAGTGGAACAGAACAATCTCGTTTCATATTATGCATTTTCATTAATGCATTTCATATTATGCATTTTCATTTGTTTTCGACTTTTCAATAGGCTCGTGCCCCCCTCGTAGAGTTGTCATGCCCCCCAAGGGGGGCGCGCCCCACAGTTTGAGAAACGCTGCACTAATGCATTAAAGTGCTAAAAAGACTTCATTAAAAAAAATTAGGAAAAAATGACAGATTTGGGAGTGATGGCTGGCTGTTGCTCCAAGACAATGCACCAACTCACACGACCCTACCTATCAAACAGTTTCTCAACAGCGAAAACATTACTGTGATAGGGTATCCTTCTTGTTCACCTGATGGCGCCCGTGGTCTTTTTCATTTACTATAGTTAAATAATGTTAAAAGGGAACCCATTCTACCTTAGTTGAAGAGGTTCAGTCAAAAATGGAGTGTCTCTTGATGGGCCTTCTAAAAATCTCGTTCCAGAACTTTTACCAGCAGTAACAGCACCGAATGCAGAAGTGTGTAAATGTGGAAGGGAACTACTTTGAAGGTGTTATTAATACGGGGAGAACTGATTCTTTGCATAGGATGATTTATTGACTCGTTTTTTTTTGTATGTCATACTTTGTATGTTTTCAATTCTAGAATCATTGTGTTAAGGTTCAAAGTCCTCACACTGGCGTGGCGAGGAGTATTGGAAGTTCCATCCAGATCTGGTTTCCTCCTCTTCACTTGACTGGTGTTGAATTTACGAGAACAGTCACCAATAGCTCTCGTGTTGCCATATAGTGTGATGTTAATAAACACTCACTCACATTTAGAATGAAAATCTGTGTATGTACTAAGTATTATCCTGGACCAAATGGATAAGTATTTAAAAATCTTTTTCTACATCCTTTGTCTCAATATCATTTTACTGCAATTAAATAGATCAAATATTGCAAATAGGAGAGACATATACAATTATCATTAACTTTTTGAATTTAAGATAAATGGTTATTAAAAGAATAATAAAAATTTTAAAAATACTTGTTTCAGAATAATGACAAAATATGCTGCACACTTGTAACTTATGGTTGATACACTTGTTGTTCAATATATTTTCTAATTTTTTTAGTCACCTATGGATACTGTTTTGGCAATGAATAAAGTCTTGTAACTAGTCAATGTCAATGTATATATATGTAATAATTCCCTCTAGCATTATTTTAATTAACGCTTGTATTAATATTTAAACAAACTTTACTCTTTAACTCTTTGGTTCAAAACTAACGACCTAATCTTAATCGTAATCAACTAGTATTAAAAATCCCTTTTACCCTCCATTTAAACCAATCAGAGCTCTTATTACAAAATAGTCACGTGGTCTTCACTGTCTGGAATATAAAGCAAAAATCTCTTGTGATCGCTCTCTTTCTTTGTATTCGTCCTGTTAAATGTCGCTGCTGTTTGTCTCTTCTGTTATATATGTCTGTTTTCGTGTGTTTTTACCAAATAGATGTGAAATATAAAGATGATAAACACCCTACATTTCTATTTTATGTGTGTGTAAATAAAGCAGATGAAAATTAGTTCTGAAGATGTTTTTCCTGAAATCAGAAGATCTCCGCTTATCCAAACCAACAAACCTTGACCAACGATACCACACACACACACACTTACACACACGCACGAACACCACACACGCACACATATATACATATTGAGGTTGTTGAGGAATATCTCTAGGGTTACGGTTTTGATCGATGGAATGGCCATCTCAATCTCCAGATATGAATGTAATAGAGCATCTTTGGGACTATCTTAGTAGACAGGTTGCTGCTTTAAGTCCTCCTCCAATGTCGTTGCATAATCTGGAAAAAGACTTACTCCGTGTCATCTGATCTTCGTTTCCCAATTCGATGTCAAACAACGTAATTGGGAACTTGCAATGTGATTCCACATATGCATTCAAGTTAGAAGTTGGAAACATTCCGTATTAGAACCTTTTTTTCATAATATCTGGGTGACATTTTACTATATAAAAAAAGGATGTACTGTGTTCTCCAATAATGGACTTTTCCACCAAAAGTGCTTTTTTTGTTGTTACTTATTTTTGCATAAAATTTATGTGAATTTCTATGAAGCATTCAATAAATGTTTAGCTCCCATTTCCGGCAAATTCTACAATTATTCGTTTGAGAATCAGACACAAAAAACTGGTTGTACCTTACTTTTTGGAGGCCAGTATAGTTCAAACCACGCGTTATGTGGCTACATTACTTAATTGAAACTTTACTAAATATATTTTTATTAAATTAAATGCAATGGAAATGGTAGTGTTAAAGCAGAAAATGTATTAGGTTTTGAAAATTGTTCGAAGAGCAAGTGCATTGAAGTGCATAAATCACACTTTTTTTTAAATAAAAGTATATTAATTATCTCTACTATGTGTAATTACTTAATCAAAAATATTTTGTAGCACTCATTCTAATCAAATGGATTATGTACCTGAGCATCTTTTTTACCATCTAAAAATCATTAGCATCAAATAGAAGAAAAAAAGGATAAAAACATTGGAAAAATAATTCTTCAAACAAGAAAAAATACTGATTACGTATTCTCAATAAACATATTCTGTTTTAGGTGACTTAAATTTCAAAAAAAATCTTTTGTTCCTTCTAAAATGAGATTTGAATCCGTTACAAGAATCTTAATTAAAGATGTCACACTAATTTATATAAGAAAATGATTACTTCAAGTGGTGCAAAAAAGAACAACAAAAATGTTTCAATGATCTACTATTAAGCGACTGAAGACCATTATTATAATTTTAATCACGATCTGGATCTTGGGTCTTAATTACTTTTTTCATAATATGATATCGATCCAAACGTACCAGTAGTTGTACTAATGGTCTTTCACGTACTTTTACCAAAAAGAATTATATTTTTATTTGCTAGTGGGTAGCGTTCATTGCAGTTTTTCTTTTAATAAATTGAGGTATTAATTATAAATGTTTTCTGGGAATTAACATTAAATATGCATTTCTTTACTCATTATTGGAAAAAAGCCATTCAATAGTATTATTTAATAGGAAAAAATTAATATTGTGCAAATTAATTCAAAATAATTTAAAGATTGAGATTGGGTAAGATACAACAAAAACATTTTGGAATCCCTTCCCCCACCAGTAATAACGAGTTACTGAAATAAATAATCTCTTACTGTTATTACTATATACACTAAACTGTTTTTATTTTACATGGTATATTCGCGCTTCTTAGAAAAATCCTATAAAGCAGTGCTTCTGAAACTGTGGGGCCCGCCCCACTAGAGGGGCATGATAACCAAACAAGGGAGGGGGCGAGCATGTCGAAAAGACCAAAGTATTAAAAATATTATTAATTTACTGAAAGGAGATAAAACAAAATATGCATTATTGCATAATAAAAAGTAAAATACACTGATATAATTTGTTTATAAATGTATCAGTACCGAATACTGTATTTGATAATTATATTAACAATGCCAAGTTAAGAACAAGTTTAACAACTACCAGTGACCCTATGGGCTTGTCACATACAAAATTATATAAGAAATCAATATCTTGATAATTTGTGCGGTTTGTAATTAAATTCGTACTGTGGATTTACGTGTCAAAGCACATTATTATTAAGTTGTTATTGTTACATTGTTATTGTTTGGATGGGG
>BMAV01014993.1:78370-98578 GCA_019973955.1 Trichonephila inaurata madagascariensis
AAAACATTCTCCTTTTATGAAAAATTTATAATAATATTTTTCCTGTATATAGCTCAGACCACTTTACAGAGGCTGTGCTAGAAATTTTGAAATATATAACTTAGAAGTGAATTTATCCATATTTTACTGCAACAGAGGGGATAAATTTTAAGAAAAAAAACGCCGATAATTATTTCAATTGGTATTAAATCTGAAAATAATGTGAATTTTTCAAAACTTCTAGTTCAGACACTGTGGAGAAATCTTTACTTTATATAAGCAAAATATTATCATTATAGAAGCATTTGTAATAAAAGGAGATCGTTTTGAATAAAAATTATTCTAACTTAATTTTTTACCAAAATATTGTATTTAAATATTTTTTGTCATAATGTCCTTAAAACAATTTTATACATGTATTCTAATCTAAGTGACACTAAATATCATGAAAATTATCCTTTTATGAGATTTTTTTAAAATCACGTTTCCGAACGTAGTCGGATACCTTAAAGGCCTTTGACTGTGAGATATTTACACTAAGTCATATTTTTAAACTTCTATAACGATTTATTTGAAATTTAGGATTTTAACGCTTGCGTGATCTCATAGTAGGCAACAAAAAAAGAGATCGATGTATTACTGAAAGGAAAATCATATTGGATCCTTAAAAAAGAGGGGATTTCACCTACAAATTAATTGGCTAAAACTGTTAACAGGAGACATTCATCGATTCAAAAAGTTTTCATAAACTACAAATCAACTACAATTTTGACGTCCAAACTAAGATCCGGCCGCCCATCTTCTGGGTCACCTCGAAAAATCCTACTTTGTAATATCCTCTATAAAAATAAATTCAAGACTATAAGGTTCCAAAATATCTAAAAGTGTTGCTTAGATAATCAAGAAAAATAAAATGTGACATTACTACAATTTGAAGAGAATTGAAAAAAAATGACTATCATGTCCGAGTTGCACTCAAGAAACCATACATCTTTCGAGTGAACAGAGGTCAGAGAGGTGACCTTTGCCAAAAAACACCTAAATAGGACACATAATTATTCAAAAAATGTAATATATTCGATTGAGAGTAATTTCTGCATTTTCGGCATCGAAAAAGGCAATTATGTCAGCAAAAATCCTGTCCGGATCTTAAGAAAGAGAATATTTTTCTGACTATCAAGCATTGAGGATAAGGCGTAATAGTTTTGGGGTGCATCGGAAGGCCTTCGAGTTGGTAGTCTAGAATTTATTGAATTAACAATGTACAAAATTAATTTCTTGAACTTATTGAAGTAAAATATCATGATCTGCCAAGAAACTTGAGGTGAATGAATGATTTTTTTATTTTCAGCAGGAAATAGATATCAAGCAAATGGCTTACATTGTGAAATCATGGCTGTTCTACCATGTTTCAAACTAATTCCATGAATCATCCCAGTCCCCTGACCTAAGCACAACACAACATTTGTGGGATTTACGCAATTGGATAATCATGGAGCTCGTAAGATGAAATGCCCAGATCTGTCATAGTTGAAGAATGGAATAAAATAACCACATAAGGGACTACGAAGCTAGTTTAATCCCTGCCAAATATGTTTAGAGAGTTACAGATCGAACGTAACAGCTTAAGGGGGTTCACCCATGTGGCGACCTGTTTTTTAATCATTCTTAGGGAATTTTTTTTTGACAACCAGTAAAAAGAAAGAGCTTTTAGTTTTTTTATCATTTATTATTATGTATTTTAAGAGTATGTATGTAAATATTTAGCCATAAATATTCAATAGAATGTGAGTTATAGTGCTTAGAAAACACCCACCTCGAAAAAATGGACCCTTACTTCCTCCACGATTCCGGATGATTGGCGTATCTGAAATTAAAAAAAATAACGGTGTTTTAATCTATAAACTAAAATGCACCAAATGAACTATACTCAATTGAAAATATCAAAAATTTGATTTTTGATAAATCTCTGAAGAAAAAGTTTCGAATTTCATGGATTTTTGTTATGTTTTTTGCTATAAAAAATAGAAATCTTTTGAATTTTGGAATGATCGTATTTTATTTGGGTGCGTATATTTGTGCTGAGTCTACCCTATAAATTTTAAGTCAATCTGTCAAACCGTTCTTGAGATATGATGAAGGAAATTTTGAAAAAACACAGTTTTGAGAAAAACGCA
The DNA here is from genome assembly GCA_019973955.1 of Trichonephila inaurata madagascariensis. Lineage (NCBI taxonomy): Eukaryota > Metazoa > Arthropoda > Arachnida > Araneae > Nephilidae > Trichonephila > Trichonephila inaurata. The sequence goes on from BMAV01014993.1 coordinate 80,527, forward strand.
TTTAAAGTTAAATTCCGATTAAAACAATAAAAATATTAATTTAGTGCTACAAACAGCTGCTCTTCGGTTAGCCGCTTCTTTATAACGACTTCGGAATTTAAAAAAATCACTTTACCACCTGTGACGAATCTATACTCGTCCTCTAACTAATCCCCTTGGAGAATCTTTGGAGTAGTATTCGCGTTTAATTCACAGTCATCCCTCTCAAGAAGAAACCATTATATTCAAATTAGTTCGACTATATAAAGTCAGAGTTTTGTAATTATAGTAGAAGGAGGAAAGAAGCTGCTATATTCGCTACGCAGGTGAAATTGAATAAAGTTGACTTTCGCATGTAAAAATTAAAAGTGGTGTTTGGCTACTATGTTGAATTAGTAGATTTAAGGTTAGGAATGCACGTTAGATTAGGTTGAGTTAAATAATTTACTTGCACATATTTGCTTAATATTCATTGCTTTATCCATACTATTCCTTTGACATTCACTCAGAGAATAAATTGTTGTTGGTTAGTGTGTTTGAGTAAATAAATAATTATTATTATGGAAGTTTCTGGTTCTGCTTTCATTCCTCCTACAAGATGGTAAGGGAGCCGCTTCAGGTGTAAGTCGCTTACAAGTTCTTGCATAAGAATTGACTTAATTCAAAAACTTTCAAAAGTATTACAAATATTATAGTTTTAAGCCAGTGCTTCTCAAACTTTCAATATATGCCACCCAATATTCGATCATAATTGGCAAGACGATGAGGAAGCAACTTCAAGTGTAAGTCGCTCACACACCGTATTCAAGACATGTTAAGAAAGCAATTTATTAGAAAAAAAAATTTTTTTTCTGATTTTTTGAACCCATATCATGGGTGAACCCCTTTAAAAAAGCAGACACTTGTAGTCACATTTCATTATAGTAAATGTTTTTTCCACTTTAGATCAACTTTTGACTCTCAAGTAATAAATACCTGTATTATTTTATGTAATAATCAGGGAATAGTTGGTTATACTATTTGAATTGATTTTAATAAAATATTGTATTGATTCAGAGGGACTTCATTTAATTAGCGACCTTTGCATGAATGTGAAAGATGGTCGTGTGTATGCAGACATTCGGAGACAAGTGAATGCATTCTATAAAGGAGATTTCTGGATAAATGTCGAATTATTTTTTCAGGAAGAAGCGAGATTCGATTAAATAGAAATAAATTTTGGCAGCTACTCAAACAATATTAGGGAAATAATTCACGCCAACCACTGTTGGACGTAATTTTTGAACCTTTTCCAAGTTTTTCATGCAATCACTACATACATGATGGACATAATATTGCAAATGTTCTTCAACTTCTGTAGCTAAGTTTTTCATTCGACTCTTCCGAAATTATTCTCATTTATCATTAATTTCAGATATATTCTAAAAGTATTATGAGGAAGTAAAAAGGAAGTATTACTTGGAGCAAATGATATATTTTTAAGATAAATTTGAAATACTAAGGTGGAAGATTAGTTGCAAAATGAATTAAAACTCCATGCGTTACAAAAATATCTTTGTAGTTATTTTTTTTTCTGAGGGAGTATATTACAACTTTTTTCCAAAAATACTTTTATCTTTTCTTTTATTTTGTAATTTTGAAGCTGAAGTGAAGGAAATAATTTCCTCTTTTTAACTTTTCTCATAAAAATAATAGAAATTGTACAAATGCGCATCATATTTATGCGAGATGTCGGATTACTTTCAGATCTAGACAATGAATTTTACATTAACTTGTGAATTTCAGTATGTGTATTATTATTTACAATATATTTACGTATATAATATAAACATCATAAAGACTTCGTTTTCATCAGGCGAATGTCTTGCTCTTCTATCGTCTAACAGAATAAAATATAACACGAGGCATTTTTGCCTTCATTCTCGTCATGGCATTCTTCTCTTCCAGTCTTTAAAGTTAGACTACCTCCGACAATAAGTTGTGCGCCATCATAAATGCGCAGAAACGCCCAAGACAGAACAGACAGATCTTGCGCCTTGGCAATACTCGTATATAGTGGCCGGCACCACTATACATAGGTGGGTGTAATACATAGAGAGCGATACTTTATATTACATTTAAAACTATCTCATATATTTATAAGAATTGAGAAATTATATGAGAATAACACTTTTACAATCGAAAAAATAAAACAATCTCTAATATGTAAATATTAAATAATTTTTATAAACGCATTTTTAAACTTTTGTAACTAATTCTTGTGGCTTTAAATATGAACACATTTTTCTAACGTCTCCTTTTTCATTTCCTACTGTTAGCTCAATATCTATATATATTTATTTATTTATCTGGGTGGAATTTTCAATCGTTAATAAAATACATTTTAAAGCGCTCAATTGAGCTGAAATTTTATAAACATGTTTATTTTGGATGACAATACAATAATATAAAAATAGTTATTAAAAATTAATTGATTAAAACTAATTATTTTTTAAAAATTACAAATACATACAACCCCGTTGGTATCATTTTTGGCGACTTAGCGACCCTTTTGGCGACTTGTGTCAAAACTTGGAAAGGTTTTTTTTTCTCACGTGCTAAATATTCAATTGAAATGAAATTTATATACACGATTGTTTTGGATGACAATGCGATACTTTAATGATAATGAATAAAAATTAATGACCATTTAATGTTATGATTCTGTTCTATGTAAATACATATTTATATTAATTGTAACTATTTAATAAAAAGTAGCTAAAATAAAATTATTCTTTGTTGATCTAAGTAGGAATTTACTTTATTTTTTTTTTACATTACTTGTTTCATATGGTAGATCTTGTGATCTTCCCGAAAATTTTTACTAATGAATTAAAAACATATATTAAAGAAATCTGGAATATTTCAAGATTTACTCTAAATATCCTCAAACTAAGAACATTTTCCTCTTCTTTTTTTTCTCTTTAGTAACAAAAAAAATGACTTCCATTTTTTTTTTACAATTAAAAAAATTTAATGAAGTTTTGGAATTTTATTTTATAATTGCATAAGAAAATTGTTCCAAGAACAATATAATAAAAACTCGTTAATTTGTTTCGAGTAAACAACAAAAATAAGGTTGAAAACCTCATTCTACAAAATAATTAATGAATAAGAGGATTAATTTGCAAACAAAACAAGAATTGAGTAATTGAAAAAAAAGTAGTTTAATTAGAATTTACTTCTTAGTAGTAAATGCATTTCTATTCTAATTACAGATATAGTTTTTAACGTATTTCTGAAAGATGCACACAAAAAATAACGACATTTATTTTTTTAAAAAAATGAAGGATAAGAAAAAAACGCATGTTTTATTTAAAAAAAAGTTTTTTGAACATTTTTTAAAATCGAAAATTAAAAAATATATATAAATGCAGATAGATTGGGTAAGCGTTTTCAACAACATGAATTACTAAGGACAAAGAAAAACAATGTTTTTTTAAAAGAAATTTCAACGGAAACACCGTTATAAGAATGTATGATGACATGAAGTTTATTTGATGCTTATTTTAGTCATTAATCTTTTTACGTTTTCCAAAAAAAAATTTGTTTCATCATTTTACCCATGCTGAATAATTTTCAATTCATTTTCCATCCAGGTTACAGCTTTATTGTTTTTTTTTTTTGCAAACAATTTGTACTATAGAAAGTGGTTTTCATATCTTATTATTTAGTTTTTTGACTTTAAAAGTGTTTAAAATAATATATTTCTATATGTTTCATTTCTACAAATGCAGGATGAGTATGAATGATGAACCTGATTTTAAAAAAAACATATTATAGAAAATGTGCATTACAATTAGTGATACATGAATGTAAAGATAAATACAAATTCGATTTGATTACAAATGTTCGATGTGTAACCCGCTTGTTACACAGGTTGCGTTCCATCTGTAATCCAGTTCGTTCCACACATTTTGCAGCATCCCTCTACCAATGGTTAGTGTTGCTACACAAATGCTTTCTTGTTGTTCTCTGTTATTTGTTGTGTCAATTGCAAATGATTTGGCTTGGGGTTCTCCGTACCGTTTTCTGGGACATTCCGAGTTCACAGGCGGCAATTACCGTAGACTCACGTGGACTTGGAACAAATCTCTATTTCTTTCCAAGACGCTTCGCTTGGACTACTTTCCTTTTACATAATCAAACTGCTGTCTTAAATCTATGACACCATCGAAGAATGTTCTAGTTGGTTGGTTTCTCTTTTCCGTAGCGATTTTCTAAATGCACGTTGCACCAAAATAACTGAAAAAAGCCGTGTATACTCTAATTCGCAAAAACTCTTCTATGCCATCCTCAGCATGTTTTGATTTCAATCACAGTTATTTTGAATGTGCTGTTGATCATTGACAGAAAAAAAAAGCTTTGTATATTTGTCTTCACATTCATGTATCAGTTATTCTAATATAGGCAGCAGTTTCGAAAATATGAATTTTTAAAATCGAGTCCATCATTTGTTCTCAACCTGTATTAAATACATGAAAAAGTCCTTGAACATATATTGATAAATAAAACAAAGCAAAAAAAAATTGGTATCTTACGTTAAGGTATACAGCAGTGTTTATTAAACTTTCAATATTTGCGACCCAATTTTCTATCATAATTTTCATCGCGCCCCCCTCGATAAAAAAAAATTACATTGAATTCAATAAAAATGTACTTTGATGTTAAGGTTACAATACGACTTTAATTATAAGCCATACAAATTATCAAGATAAGTATTAAGTTCTACATATAACAAGCCACGAGTAAATTAACTTGCACTAACTTAGCCCATTACCTCAGTATTGATGAATTAATGATGAAATAGTGCAGTACTGATGTATTTATAAGTATATTATATCAGTGTAAATATGTACGCGCGTTATTTATTATGTCAGAATGTATTTTTATTTTTTTTCCTTTCAGTAAATTAATATTTTTTAAAATAATCTTTTAGTTTCGACTTTTCGATATGCTCGTGCTCCCCTGGTAGGATTATTACACCCCCCAAGGGGAGCGTGCCCCACAATTTGAGAAACGCTGGTATACAGAGTGTCTCCAAATTCGGTGGGCAAAGTTGAGGGGGGGAGAGAACAACACATGAGGAGGCATAATTACATAGAAAAGCACGAATGGAAACGTAACCCTTACGAGATAAAGAGACACAAAGAGAGTAATGCCGCAATACAGACTGTAGTGTAAAACACTTTATTACAAAAACAAAAACAAAAAAACATAATAAATTAAAAGTATGGCATTAAAGCATCTCAGGACGTGTTTGGCATTGATTACATTGGCATGTATGCACGCCTGACACCGACGCGACATAGTTCGGCGAACATGTTCGAAACAACCGGGCGTTTCACGGATCATTGCAGCAGCGATGGCTATTCATGCCACCAAGTCCGTTTCAGAATTGACGAGTGCGTCGTCAATCGAGGCTCTACAAGATCTATGTTTCGTCAGGTTCTTATACGTGTGATGAACGTTTGATGATTTTTTTGCCACATCGTTGTATATCTTTCTCCTCACAGCCTAACAGCAACACGTCCATTTCCGTTGGCTAGGCCGTAGATAAAGTGGACATCCATCAATTTGGCGTTCGTATAACGATTCTGTTCATCACACACTGTCCATGTTTGAAATGAGGGAACCAAGTGTGCCGACCTTGCAAGCTCACGTACAGTGCCACCTATCACTTTCTTCTCATGCTTTCCTATGTAGTTATGGCTCTTCACCATGATCTCTATTTCCCCTTCAAGTTTGTACACGGCATTCGGGTACACCCTGTATTGCTCAATTTGCATCCCTCTCAAAACATACTTTGAATCATAATATGAAAATTTTTTTCATTCAAAATTTTTGCTCTATTGTTGTGTATTTTAGTAAAGACATTATATCATCCATACTTGTTAAGTATATTGATAAATCAATATAAATTAGTATATGCATTACTCAAATGTGGAATTGTAATATTTAAATCCAAATTATACGTAATGAGTAGAAGAGAACAACATACATACTAATTAAATTTAGATTATTACCTAATCAGTACCCACTATTTAACTATAAACTCCATCAACTGCATCAACTTAACCTGCATTTTCTGTCAGTGATGGATTTCAGCATTGGAACTGTTGAAAAAACATAAGATACGCAAAGCATAAAAAAAAAAACAATTTTACTTCAAACGGCAAGTTACAAGACAACTGAGCATCATAACAAACAACATAAGGGGGGGGACGACACCAGTAAATCTAGAAACTCAGGGTAAGCTATAAACCTCACCACCCAACAGCGCTCCCAAATCGCAATGCGAACACGATCAGGGCATTTGCGCAGTTGCAAGAGGTACATATACCCTCATGAATTGTATTGATGGCAGAGAGAGTTTGATACAACATTAATGCAATGGACGTGTTTGTGGAGACAGTCATGACCAGAAGTGAGACGGAACATCACAACAGACTTCTTTCTTGGTCATCCGGATACTTTTCAAATACATAGCTTATTTTTGTTTCTAGAAGTGAAGAACGTCGGATCTAAATGTCTTACTGACCATAGACGTGCTAGTGTCGTAGGGAAGACCGGAATGTAATGTTTGAAAGACTGAGGCTCCTTTCCTCCAGAAAGGTTATCGCCCCATTCTCGAAACGAGACCCTTCCACGAGGTCCTGATCCTGTGCTCGGGTCTATTTGACCCGCGTCTAAATACGTCCCTGAACATTGAGTAAAACCCAAAAACGAACCTAAAAAGAACGATATACTCGCTTTAAATGTAAATACGAGGGTTGGGATAAAAGTCATGGCAACTAAGTTTTTTTCTTGAAGATACCAGTCCGGTTGGAAAATGTGACATACACAGACGAAAAGACTAGGTGTTAACTACATGTGTGGACAATAAATAGCACTGAAATATTGTAACTTACTAATTTATTACGGTAGTATACAGGGCAATATGGCCTTCACTGTGCAAAAGAATGACAACACAGTACACATAAAGTTGACATGACAAACTTGGGCCTAAAGACGCTCCACGTAGTCCCCTGCTACTGTCACCACGCGCTGCCAACGATATTGGAGGCGCTACATACCATCAGCCTCAGCCTTTGCCGCACCATGTGTGAATCGGGTCACCTGTTAGCACGCAGCATTAGCAATGTCCTCTCGTGTTGCAAACCATCTACCACGTATTGGCTCCTTAATCTTGGGAATTAGATCAAAGTCACAGGGCTAATTTCTCCCTTGGAGAACGGCTATTTTTGGTTACTTCGATCCCATCTCCCACGACACTCTCCAACTGACTCATTTCCCAGCCCTCACTGCGCTACTACCAGTTATCACAGATCCATCTGTTGTTCTGCATATACACTATGCCTGCAGAACTTCGACACAATACATATACGCTTATGATCCGTTCACATATCTACAAGGAAACAAAATAGTTGCCATGACTTATGCCCCAACCCTCGTACTTGCGGATGGTGTTGTAAAAATTGTAATAGTAGCCTAAAATGAAATTTTCTCCTTGATGCACTACAGGTATTCTACAAGATGGGCCATACTGCTTGTTAAGTGAGATCGATCTCTACAGATGATTCCTGAACAGTCTACGACGGTCTATGGAAAAAGATTCCTATCGGATGATGGAGAATGAATACTGCATCTTTATTTTACATCATAAACCAAATTGCTGAACAAGTGAGATAAATTATCACAAGGAACTCATAAATTCATTTATTTTCGCTATAAAATCACGATGTGGTAACTGTTTATCCGAAAGAAGGGAACGTACATCCCATATTAACCTTTTTTTATTATATTCTGCAAATGCTTCCATACTTTCCGACTTCGATTAGTGTTACACACGATCGTGCGTGTGCACATTTTAACTTTTGAATAATTTCTTTTTTTTTCCAATTCCTACTATATTAGTTCACTCGCTCCCTATATATATATATATACTAGCGGACCCGACAGACATTGTCCTGTACACAAATCTTAAATTCAAAAATGCCAAATTTTTATGAATAAGCTATAACAATCTGAACCGTTTTGATGAAAATTTGTATTAAAAAGTTATTACAATATCTAACGTCGTTACATTTATGGTTATCACAATTGGATCACTCGATAATATCTAGAAACAGTTTTAAATAATAATATAAAATATAAGCAACGTTAAACTAAATTACATGGATTTTTTAAGCTAAAAATGAAACAATACAATCAAGTCAATATCCAGAAATGGTTTGAAATAATCAAATAATATATAAGCAAAACAAAAATGACTGTAGCCAAATTAAGAAATTATAATCCATTTGTTGAAAAAAGTGGGAAAATCACTTAAAAATTTTATCTTAAAAGAAATCAAAAGCTAATATCGAAAAAACTATTCGTAGTGCACATCATTTGGAAATATAGTAATTATGCGCCATGTTTTATACTTTTCAGTTGCTTAGAAGTGAAACACAGCCAAAAACTGTTTCTCTTATTAGTATAGATTTCCGATAAGAAATAATTTTAAACAAAAAAAAAAGTTTTATAACGTGTGTAATCAATTAGCTACCCAAATAGATTTGTAGTTTAGGATAACTGTTGATCAACGCACGTGTAATTAATATTTTAACTAATTGCGATATCGGACCGAATTGAAAATCTTAACCATTCTCCAATCCACTGGAACAGACACAAAAGATTTCCTCAAAATCGGTCCACCCGTTTAGGAAGAGTTTAGTCACTTACACACGCACAGAAGATTTATATATATAAAGATATTGTACAAATTTTCAATCACATTTATAAATTACACTGCTAGGCATCGTAAATGCAACACCCTGAAGGAAGCATGCAAATAACATGAAATTTATAACATGCATTAGCAGAGGTGAGATATGCAAATGATTAGAATTTCAGCGCAGACACACTACATGCGCGCCTGTGGCGCCACCTGAAAGCGCTATTTAAGGCTTGAAGATTTCGACGATTTCAAGTTCGGCAATTGTATTTTTCTTGTGGTGTTTTCAAAAAATGATCAGTTATGTCTCGTAAAAAACAGCGATCGGATTTTGATCAAGTATCCGAGTTCGACAGAGGAAGGATAGTGGCCTACCGAGATTGTGGATTTTCTTTCGGGGAAATCGGTAGTCGTATTGGACGAAACCAAACAACTGTCATGTGGATATGTTACCGTTGAATGCAGGAGGGTACGACGGACCGATGTGGTCTATCGCATCCACCTCAGTGCACCACTTCACGTGAGAACAGGCAAATTGTGAGCATGGCTGTGACGGATCGCTCAGTCACATCACGAACCATAGCACAGCACATTGAGTCTCTAACGCATCATTCAGTGTCTGTGCATACCATTCGACGCCGTTTACAGCAGAGTGGTCTGTCCGTAAGACGTCCATTGCTTGGTCTAAATTCCCAATTTCTATGGAATTTTGCAATATTATAACTCTTACCTCTGTTAATAATAAAGTGTTCTTAAAAACTCCAAAATGTTCCGTGAATACTTTCTGTTTTGTTTTAATACGTGAAGGCATAGCCCATTTAACATTACGGTATAGGATAAAAAAAACAAAAAATGGTATAAAATGTGTTCCACATTTTATACCAGAAAAAATGAATCAACTCGGTTAAAAATGGAAAGTTTGATAAAAAATGCTGCTCTCTAAAGCATAGGGAAGCCTGAATATCATATTAATTTTTCATTTCTTCTATATCTGAAAAAATGTTCCAAATCCGGGTCCTATTCCTTAACATTAAGTGAAAACAAACTTAAGTATACCCCGTAGCTGAGTGTGAAACTGTGAAAAAAATCCTTGTGTTAATTTTAGATTCTAAATTTTAAATTAAAAGTTTCCACACACACAATTTAAATGAGTTAGAAAAAAAATTCCTTCGTGTGTTTTGTGAGTTTTTTCCCGTACCTTCTTGATAATTAGAAGTTTTTCATTGTCCCCTCCAACTTCGAATTATCGAGAGTCGACTGTATTAAATTCATACTTCAAAGTATAATCAAGTACGTCCATACAGTGACGTTACAAATAACAGACAATTCTAAATATTCCTTAGAAACTTGTCTAACAATGAAATCGAATGCTATAATTTTCTAACTTTATTTACAACGAAAAAAAAAACAAAAAACAAATTGATTTCTTCGGGTAAGGCAATTCCTTTTTTCTTAGTATCCAGGGTCGTTTAACGACTAGGCATAGGTAGATATTTGAATAGCAAAAACATCATTTGGGCCTTCATAAATTTCGGATTTTTTCATTAAGCTTTACGAGACTTGTCTTTTATGTTTATGGTGCTTGTTTTGTAAAGATGAGCCTCTTTGTCTCATTGTGTTTCGTGTTGAAAGCAATAGTCTGTGTAAGCAGTTGGTTCAAAATGGCCAATAGACTTTTCCGTAAAATAAATTTAGATCTGTTACACTGATATACGCGCGTACACAAAGAGATTCTATATAATAATTTTCAAAATAATGAAAATAAACACGTATCTTCTCTATAACTTATTTCTGTTAATAAAGAGAGAGAAGACTAAATACATTTTTCAATAAATTGAAAATGATTTAACAATGCGAAATTACAAATTCTCAATTCTTTTCAAAGAGTACGTTGTTTTGAAAATGTTGTAGAATTCGGAAGCATAATTGTAATTCAAATACATTTTCTCGATTGTGTAGCAGTGTCGCACGCACAATAAAATAAAGAGTTGAAGTTTAGTTGAAACGATATGTAATTGAAACACACAAAAAAACAGTAATATAAAAAATTAAGTCAATTCCTACTTAGGTCAACCAAAAATATTTTATTTTATTTAACTAATTTTTATATATTAATGAATTAGCATTTTAAAAAACTGTATCAATATCAGTTATCATTCATAACAAGTTTAAAAATATGTATTTGAAACCAAGAAAAAATTCCTTAGAAAAATTTACCAGCACCATCTGTTGATGCTAGTTCTAACTTTGCCAGAAATAACTCAGAATAAATTTTTGAAATTCAAAAAATAATATTTAATTAATAAATTAATGTTTGAAAAACTATAAAAACATCAAGTGTCATCTGCTACAAGTTAAAAAAAATGTATTTCAACTTCAGTGGATCAATAAAAAGTATCTTATTAAAGATTAAAAATTTGAACAAGATATATAAGTAAAGTGTGAACTAATAGTAGGAATTTTTTTAAAAAAAGGAGAAATGTAAAGTGTATTATTAGATTTCGTTCTTTGAAATGTTGCACAAAAATTGTAGAAAGTGATGTAAATAAGCAGTAAATAATTAATTATAATCACAGAATATTTTTTTTTCTTCCCAAAATTTCTTTTAAATTCCTTCTGATTTACCGTCAATATTTTATGTAACGTACATAATTTTTTGAACGCTACAGAAATATTACTTATTCATGGCAACTACAGATTGAATGATTGTTTAAATTTTTTAACGAATTTCAAAATCCTATATGTTTATATATATGTGTTTGGGTATGTGTGTGTTTGTGTATATGTATAATATATATATATTGTTTGTGTGTATGTGTGTGTATAGTAAGAATGTTATTCCCTTTTAGATTAATTGGAATTTAAAAGGTCTATAAGTATGTAGTTATGATTTGAAATATAAATATGTAGTTATGATTTGAAACTCTTTAAAGTAACCATAGATAGTTGTAATATTTGATTAAATATAGGATCAAGAATATCTGACAGGAAATATGTATTCAAGATTATTAAATACTTTTTATATATACACGTAAAAATATTGTTAAGAATTTTCGATTAGTTTTGCTACACTCACACACACACACAAATGAAGTATTACTGGTACTTACTTTTCCTTTTTGATTTATTATACGCCATACTGGCCCTACAGAAGTATTCAATGAATTAATATACACTTATTTGGGCTTAACAATCGTTGATGTTTTGGAATGTTCTTATAAATCTTGAGGAATGAATGATTCACAAAAATTCAAAGCAAATTCGAAATCCATTCTCAAGTATGAAACTTGAAGGAAAAGAAAGCGAACATGATATCTTAGTATTTACGGTCACAAGGTTACGGTTAGCACGTGTCGTGAGTTCGAACCTTTGTGCCATCTAAGACCTGCCGTGTAGAGAGACTGTCACGTTCAATCTATCTTGGCTCAAACTCTTGCCCTGGAGCCAAGGTGTACAAGTTTGGAGAGGGGGTACCGTTCTCGTCGTTTGACCGTGGCTTAAATTAGGTATTCATTCTCAATAGACCGCATATTGCTTTATAATGCGAAGTTAATAAACACACATTTGAGGAAAATTAAGGTAGCACGAGACTTGGATACTCAAAGTGATCATTGCAGGACCATGCTATCCACGATAAATTACGGTTTATATGTGTTTAAACATTGTGGTTCTGAATTCATGGTACAGACATTAATTGTAGATACAGGACATAGTAAAAATCGGTTACTATATAGGAATGTACAGGCGCAAGTGAAGTGGTGAGATGCAAACATGGAAAATAACATGATGCATCTCAGTAGGGAAAAGCCTTATTTGCAATTTTACGGATGTCTACGATGAGAGACATTACGTAATGCGAAAAAACCGACCTGCATTACATGTAGGTCCGTGTAAATCAACGATACTCAACCTGCGGAACACCAGGCCTTTTTAAGTGGCCCGGTCATGGCCTATTGCTCTAAGAAATTCATTTATTTATGAAAACTTGGAGGGAAATTTTTTGTTAAGAAGTCAGATGTATCAATTTTGCATTTTGTCGTGTGGGTTGAGTTGAGTTGAGTTGCGTTTGGTGTTTTATGGCACAAGAGCCAGTTTTGGCTATACTGCCCCAAACATTCATAGGTCTGTGGTCTGCACGGGAAAAGAAGAAATTGGATGACAAGATGGAGGGTCGAAAATAGAAAAGGATCACTGGGGTACCCTGGGGTCGTGGCACCTGTGTTTACCAAAGATAGTAAACCCCTTAGGAAAAGGAAAATATCACTAGGGTACCTCGGGATTGTGACACCCGTACCCACCTAAAGAAGGTGAGCCCCCTGAGGGGATTTGTCGTATGGGTGCGAATTGATTTTTATTTCTGATTAACGATAATAAACAATAGTTGAGTAGTTGGGAGTTGTCTATTTTGTAGTGAAAAACAGGCATATGTGGATCAGTAATTGTTTGATTTGTCGCGAAAGTTTTGTTTAAAAAATATCAATCATTATGAATCGTTCAATAATATATTTCCTCGAAGATCTCTTTCAAGAGGGGATAAACAGGCTTTCTTGAATAATTTTAACAACAGCAAAAATGTGTTTTGTCAGCGGTGATGTCACAGCCGTAACAAAGGCACCCTATGAAGTTTGTTATATTATTGGTAATCATATGAAACCGTTTACTGATGCAGATATTGTGAAGGAGTTATGAAACCGCCCCCCTTAGGTAACCGTTTCTTTGATTATCCGCGTGAGCTAGAGGTGTAGGGTTTACAAAAGGAATAGACTTTTTTTTAATTCTTAATGACTTTATTAAGAACGAAACTTAAATGTGTAACAATTTAGATATTATTATTTAGGCAAGAATCTACAATGAACAAACACAAAGTAATAGTTAATCGAATCGCGTAACTTAGACCATTATAAATACTTAATCCACCTACTCTCACTTCTAATAATATTAAAAGTCCTAATATCAAATAATCAATCCTACCTTAATCCAATTTTAGTTTCAATCTTATGAAGAAACGTCTGGACACGCGTGCAATGGTATGCACCTTGGCCTAATGGCATAATCTTCAAGGTAACTTCACAATTGGCTGTCAATTCTCGCTTGTATCACTTTCACACATAACGTTCCTCAAATTGCCATACGACTTACTGAAACTTCTGTTATTTTAAAGCTCTCTTATTTACATTTCCTCTTCACATTTCACTTCTTAGGTTTTGGTTGGAAAAGAGTTGTCATTAATATTGGCCCCCAAAGTACCCAGAGGTCATGTTTAAGAAAAGACGCGTGAGCCCGTCACAGAGTGATTCTTAAATACTTCCAATTTGGGAAAGACTGAGTGACAAAAATAAAAATAACAATAATAATTAAAATAAAGCAAAATAGAAGTTTTTATATTTACATCAATTTTTCACTTTAAATTTTCTGTCATCTCGAGCTTAAAGCATTCCCCCCTCTCCCCACTGATCCTCAGGTTGTGACCCACGTGAAATCACCATCATATGTATGCGGCCAGCGTGAAATAGCTAACATATGTATGCGGCTCGGCAGAAAAAAAGGTTGAGTACCTCTGGTGTAAATGGTAACAGCACTGCTGCTCTAAGAATGTATCACGCGCAGTTTCCTGAGCGACGAATGACGGATCACATAAATTTATATCGATGAGCGCACTTAGCTGAATGCCACGTTTGAGGTGCGATGGATTGAGCGTGGTGGACCAGTCTATTAGCCATGGCCGCGGTAGCCAAGTTGTATAGGTATCGGATCGTGGTTTGCTTTGTCACAAGCTCGAGCCCAGTACCACTAAAGATCCGCCATGTAGGGCAGCGATGCACGTTAAATCTGTCGAGAGCTGAAACGTCCTCCCGCTGGTGTGGTGTGGTAATTAGGAGAGCAGGTGCCAGCTCAGGTGTCATCCACGTCACTTGACCATGGTTCAAAATTACGTGATCCGTCGCCAAAAGCCCTCGTGTAGCTGAACAGGGCGACGTTATTATTCAATCAATCAATCAGTCTATTGGCCACCCCGATCTCCTGATTTATGAAATCTCAATTACTTTTTATGAGGACATTTGAAGAATCTTGGTTATGTGACACCATTTTCCTCAGATGAGGATCTCGTTGCTCGAAAATCCGAAGCTGCTGCACGTCTGCGTCAAATATCTGGCATCTTTGAACGTGTAGGCCAATCACTCCACCGATGCTGTCAAGCATGTACCACTACTGATGAATGAAATTTTGAACAGTTATTGTAAGCATTACACTTGTTAACGACGCTTTCAATAAACACTTTGTCTTACCTTTCGTCGCTTATTTTTTGTGCTTGTGCCTCACCGCGTCACTTGCGCCCATACATTCCTGTACAATAAATTAATGCTACAATGTCCTGTATCTACCCTTAAAGTTCGTATCATGAATTCTTGAACCACAGTGAGTATGTATGAAGGTATTGCATACAGAAAAAGATTTTAAAATACATGAGGCTCATAAAAAAGAAAAAAAAATCGCAATTATTTAATAAAATTTATAGTTGTTATTTAAGTTTAAACAATCTTTATGGTGGGCTTCAAAATTAAAGATCTATAGTTATATTTGCGACGGATCTATCCACGTACCTTCTTTTAATCCTCTTGGGATATCTTTGGGATATCAGTTCGCGTTTAGTCACAACCAACCCTTTTGTGACGGGCTCACGCGTCTTTTCATTACCATGTCCTTTGGGGCCAGGATCAATGGCAAATCTTTTCCAATCAAACGCAAGAAGTGAAGCGTGTAAAGATGCAAATTAGGAAGCTTTTAAATAACAGAAGTTAGAGTAAGCGAGGTGAGGGGCAATTTGGAGAATGTTATGATAGTCCGTGTTTCGAGTGTGAATAGGGTTTTTAAGGATTAAGTGACAGCCAACCGAGGAATTCCGTGACAGAGAGCCCTTAGTTCAAGGTACATACCATAGCACTCCTGTGAACCGCAAGCGTACCTAGAATCAGACTGATTGATACTTTATTCGACATTAAGGTAGGGGTGACTATTTATTATTCGGATCTGTGATAGAATTATAATTGAGCTTAGGCAGTTTGTTATTGATAGTGTTCCTATTTCGTGGTGCTATTTCGGTATTATATATATTGTGTGTTTCGTCATCTTAAAATCTCTCCCATATATGATTATTATCTAATCTGTTAAAAGTTAAAGATCTTAATAAAGTCATATTAAGATCATGTCAGCTCCTAGTTTTATTCATTTATTCCTACACCTCTAACCCACACTGTTAATCAAGGAGAAAGGCACCTTCACACTTTGAAGAAGAAACCATGAAATTTAAATTAAGTCTACTATATACATAGTCTAGGTTTTAAAGTTAGATAGGAGAAGTACAGAGAGAAAGTCTGGAAAAAATTGAAATTACTACTGATCAGGCATCATTCAAATTTTAGAAAGACGGAAGAATTAAAGTGACGATTGTGATCACTAGGATTTAGTTAGTTATTCGAGATAGTAGAATTAATCCTAGAATAAGAGGATTGTTAATTATAGTTCTCCTCCGTAATTCATACATCTCACTGTTAATCCACATATATTGCTTATATTGAGACATTCTCTTCTTGAAATTACTTGAATTGAGTTGGTAAATTGTTTGATCAATAAATAGATTGATTTTGAATATGTCTGTTATTTCTTCACTTCCTCCCACATCTCTAGGTGGGCAAGAAAAAGTTCCAAATCTTCCCCCTATTTAACATTAAAATTTTTAAAAAAGTTATTATTTAATATATATACTTTGATCTTACTCAACATACTATTTCATATTTTACTAAAAACGCTTTCACTTTGTCCATTTGCTATATTATTTTAAAACTCTGAAAAAGGTGTGTTTTATTTATATTTTTGTTAAATTACAGACAAAGAACCTCAGTGAGTGTTTTTTTAAACCAAACAAAACTTTCAACTCTTTCATGAAAAGTCAAACACAAACAATGAAATAAAAAAAATTAAATCCATCTTTTTTTAAAAAAAAAAAAATCTTTTTTTAATACAAAAAAAAAAAAAAAAAAAAAATGAACAATTGTTTGAAAAAGAAGATAAGAGTGGACAGGAGGTTTTCAGGACAAGAAAACATGAAAAAAAGTTTTAAATTCCATGGCTTGAAATTCCAAGAAAGGAAGAGAAATTCATCTAGAATACAAATTAGAATCTGGAAACGAGCGGAACAATTTTTTAAAGAACACCTTTTTTAAAAAGATCCTGAATGTTTTGCCTTTGAATTTTAATAGACTTTTACGAAGACATTACAACGTTTTTGTTTTTTTATATTAATATTTAGCTAGTTTTATAAAAATGCGTTTTCTTCTTTGTTTTTAATTTCTTTGTTTTGTAAGAAAAAAGAATTTTTTCTCTCTTTTATTTGAAATAATAATGGATAAGTGTTTGAAAAATAGTAATGTCCTGGTTTATATTAGCAAGAAATTTTGCAAAAAGTGTATATAGAATATTTCATTACATGATCTCTTCCAGTTAGAAAAATTACTTTTTTTCTGTTTTAGAGATTTCATTTCGATAATTAAATTAAATATTTCTCTTTACCGTTATACATGAATTTTTAAACTACAAATCAGTATTGAAATTCTTTTAAAAAAATAGTATATTTATATTATTTGTAAAAATTCGCTTAATTATTAAAAAAAAAAATTTCAGATGATTACTTTCATTGTTTTTATTCAATTAAGTAAATGAAAAAAGAATAATTGGAAGCAACAGTTAAGAACTCAACTAAGCCTAATTGACACAGAATGTCTACATGTTTTCTTATAGTTTGTAATATTGCTTAAAAATCACTAATATTTTAAAACTAAATGTTAGAATAGATTTGGAAGGGGTAAAAATTAAAGTTAGAGAGGAACTTCAGATTACTTTCAAAAATTTACTACACATTGTAAATTATATAAGACATCAGAGTATTAACAATGAAGAATTAATTTTTTTTCTTCAAAAATTTCAAAATATGATAAAATAATAAATAAATAAAAACTTAGTCTTTTTTTTAGGAACTTTTGATTGCTGTCGATAAAATTCAGTGATTTTGATTAGAAAAAATTTGAAAAAAAAAACATTTCGTAAAACTGATGAACTCATGAATTTAAATTAATGATTTTTCATAAAAGCTAGAGCTGAAAGAAATATTTTTCAAATAATTCACATTTAAAATCACTTATATTTCATTATAATTTATCTGCCGATTTTCCCTTATGTAAAGCATCTTATTTTACATTTGTTTAATATATGTCAGGGATGGTCAATTGTTTTGAGTGGAGGGCTCTAGCAGAAGATCCC
>BMAV01014993.1:112783-150079 GCA_019973955.1 Trichonephila inaurata madagascariensis
TATATATATATATATTGTTCAAATTTTCAGTCGTTAATAAAAACTTTCTATTCATCCACACAAGTTTAAATATATTTTATTAAACTTGTAGTGAATGACATTTCATGTGTTAATACAGTTTTTTGCAAATATTAATTCACTGATTAAATTAAAAAATGAATAAATAGTAACAATTAAAAAAACATTCCAGCACCCTATATAGAAATATAAAAAGAAAAATCATTCGTTGTGTGTACCAGTAGCGCGTTGAACTTCTCCTCCAAAGGTTTTGGGCTCGGATCCCACCTGGGGTTGCCTAATTTCTGAAAATATGTGATTTCTTTTTTTACTATAATATTTTATTAGAAGAATAAAATTTAATGAAGGAATAAACAGTAACAAAGAATAAAAAAAATAGTCCAACACCCTATATAGAAAGGAAAATGGACAATTGCAAGGAAAATCGCTTTCCATTTTGCCACTTAAAAGTGTGATTCTGTCATACGCATATACATATTTATATTAATTGCACCTATTTAATAAAAAAAAGTAGGTAAAATAAAAAAATTTCTTTGTTGACCTAGTAGGAATTGACTTATTTTCTTATGTTACTTGTTTAATTGCGTTTACGTCAACTAGCTATAAAATGTTGATCTATAAATATTATTTTAAGATATATTCGCTTAAGTGTGTGTGTGAAATAGGGTTGCATGAAAATACTTTCTAGTTGTAGAGGTTCCCACGAAAACGCCTTCCAGCTACTAGGAGTTTAAAATTTTAAAAACCGCTGCTTTATAATATATAAAACGCTTGATTATTAACTTTTTTTAATATCTATTACATTTTTTATTACTTGTTCCTCTTATTTCAGAAGGGAAAAACTGTACTTAGAAAGTTTGTGGTATTTTTGAGAAGTTTACAAAAATCAAATGCAGGGATTGAAATTGTTGAAAGACAACATCAGTTGCACAACAGAATAAAAGGAAATATCTGTTTCCGAAAGCGTGCAATAGGTTGGATGTATCAATGCAAGAAAAGAAAACTGATACCCGCATTCAAATTTCTTTCAACAAGAAAATAATTTCTTCCCCTATGAGAAAATATCGTAAACAGAATTCAAAGTTTTGGAGATTGCTCCACAATCTGGGGTAAGAAATAATGTATTTCTTATGAAACGGTTAGTATTCAAAAGGAGTTCTTAAGAAATGGCAGCTTTGAAACAAAAATCTATACTACTCAGTCTCTAAATTAATTTTTTTTTTTATTCAGCAATAAAATTCTGTTGCATATATATTTTTTACTAGGAATTTAGATATATTTTTATAAAATACATTAAAAAATATATGTATCAACTACTGTACCGTTACATTTGTGACGTATCTATACGTGATCTTCTAATTAATCCTCTTTCGAAATCTTTGGGCCATTAATTCGCGTTATTCACAACCAACCCTTCGGAAGAAGAGAATGGTATATGTAAAATAACTTAATATAAATAGGCCAGGTTTTCCAGCTAGAAAGAGAGAAGGAGCGAAGATATACTCGAGACAGGTAAGATTGTTTCTAAAGGTATAATATTAGAATTATACAGCTTTGATTATTATTAGAAGGAAACCTTAAGGTGACGATTGTTCACTAAGATTGAATTAAAATTAGATTAAATCGGATAATAGGTTAGATTCTTAGTTAAAATAAGGATCAAGTTTGTTAGTCGCCTAATTGCTCAGGTTTTACTGTCGTTGTTCCACTTTCACGGTTTTCATTGAGACATTCTCTTAATATTATTAGTGGAAATTGTGTCTGTTCTTCGCGTGTAAAAAAAAAGATTAGTTGAATCATGGCGGGGGTTTCTTCCCCCCCCCCCCCCTTTAACACACAACTAGGTGCTCGCGAGTGAGGCTCGAGCCTCTTACACATTATAAAAGCAAGAATTATTATTTTTTTACTATTGGGAGAGAACAAGGATAGATAGCAATAAAAAGGCCCAAATCAAAGAAAAGACAGGGATTACACAAAATTTTATACTGGTTTTTGAAGGGCTTTATTAAAAATACTAAGGCAAATGCAAATGAAATGGAATACAACAAAAAAGAACATTTGAAAAGTAAAGACTTTTTATTTACATATTTTACAGGTGTTCTGTGTGTGCACGCTTGGTTGAACGGCAAATAATAATGCAACAATTATGTTCCTACTACGCCAGCGTTTCTCAAACTGTGGGGCGCGTCCTCCTAGGGGGGCGTGACAACTCTACGAGGGGGGCACGAGCATACTGGAAAGTGGAAAACAGTATATTTCTTAAAACGATTATTACTTTGCTGAAAGTAAACAAAAAAAAAATACATTCTGATATTGTAAAAAATAAAATACACATTTACACTGATGCAATGAACTTATAAATGTATCAGTACTGCACAATGTATTTCATAATTAATTCAACAATACTATAAGAACAAGTTTCATAATTACCAGTGCCCCCATGGGCTTGTCATACATAAAATTATAGACAAAAATTAACACCTATCTCGAAAATCTGTACGGGTTTTAATGAATCCCTTAACAGCTGATTAAAAGTTACACGATTCACTCCCCAATGCCACCATTTTCCATGTAGGCACGCTTATGTGATGTATTGGGTGGAGGGGGAGGAAAAGGAATTTGTAAGGAAATCCTCTTATGTAAGTAAATAATTAGCAAACACTATCAATGACTTTTTCGGATCGAAGTTCAAGTAGTCGATCGATCTATCAACCTTGTGCAAAACCCTTTTAGAGCTTTTTTTCCTTATCAACAGCTTTACCTTTCGAATATCTACAAGAAATAAAATTAAAATATAACACACGCAAATACACACACACGCATTGAAAATACAATTTTATAAAGAATATAAACTATATATATATATATGTGTAAAGATAGATAGATATAGATATATTCCTTAAAGCATCCATTATACAAATTCTTGAAAATTAAATGTAGCTGCCTAGAAGAAATTTTTGAAACTATATGTATACAATAAATTAATTATTTTAAATATTATATTGAATATTCGTTCAGTAAAACCAATCTGTTTTAAAAATGAATTATTAATAATTACAGAAAGCAATTAGTTAACTGCGTGAAAACGCAACAATATGTAGTGAGTAAATTTAATTATTTACCATATTGTCAATAAGCATAGTTCTACTGTTATTTTTATAATTATTTTACATTATTTATTAATGTGTAGGTGTTTTAAAATTCGTTGTAAAAATCACACATGCCTTTCGAAAATCTAATAACGTTCGTAATGTATCAGTACATATATCGTTTGCGGATAAGATCAATTTATTGCATATATTATTATTTGCTCTGAATTCTGGATACATTTATTTGACAGTGAAGCTTTATTGTATATATAATTCTCAATTATATTATTTACTATCATCATAACACAGATACTGACGGTGAATAATTTTCATATATTTATAAGTCTATTTTTATTCAATTCCAACTATTAGTTCACAATCTCCCTATATAAATTCATATATATCTTGTTCAAATTTTCAATCGTTAATAAAATACTTTTAATTCATCAACTCAAGTTTATATACATTTTTTTAAACTTGTAGTGGATGACACTTGACTTTATTACAGGTTTTTTAAATATTAATTAATTAATTCTATTTAATTAATGAATAAATAGTAAAAAAAAAAGATAATAATGGCCCCAAACCATATATAAACAGAAAAAAACGCTCGTTGTGTCCCTGTAGTGCAATGGGCTTCTCATCCAAAGGTCGTGGGTTCGAATCCCACCTGGAATAGCCAAATTTCTGAGAAAGTGAATTCATTTTACTCTTCAATTTTATTGGAATAATTAAATTTGATGAATGAATAAATAATAACACAAACAATATATATAATAATAATAATCCAACACTCTATATAGAAAGGAAATTGGAAAATTGCAAGAAAACTGGCTTTCTATTTTTCTACTTAATATTGTGTGTGATTCTATATATATCCTATGTACATTTATATTTATATTAATTGCAATTATTTTATAAAAAGTAACTAAAATAAAATGTTTCTTTGTTTTGAACTAAGTAGAAATTGGCTTTAAGAATTTTTTATATTAGTTGTTTTGTTTTATAAGTGTATTATATTACTTTTATTTGACGTCTATATATTTTCGTATAGTATTCGAATTCATATTTTTAAAGAAATGTAATCAGATTAATTTTTTTTAAATGCTTTAATATACTATTGACTTAGTAATTCCTAAATGTAAGAGAGAAAACAGCAACAGCAAAAACAAAAAATAGTGCAAAATATAATGAAATACGCCTTACAAAAAACTAAGCTTCAATAAAGGTATTAACTGTAAAGAAAACCCTTAAGTTTCCTGCCTTTTTTGATGTAGTAAAAAACAAAAGAAAGACACCGATACTTGATTTTTCCCCCTTAATTTATAAACAAGGTATTATCAAAATATTTCAAATGCTTTAAATGTTTATTTATTTATAATTGAAGTTTTTTAAAAGACTTTTACTTATATAAAGATGACTTTATTTATTTATTTACTTTTTTTTTCTTGGAAAACCAATAAACTGTTGTTTTTTCATAACAAAAAATAAAGGGAAATTGGAAAAAAAAATGTGCAATCATGAATTAAAAAAGAATATGCAGGAAAATTGTAAACAATTATTAGTTTCAATTAAATAATCTTAGACTTAAGAATTTTTTAAAATTCTATCGAAATAGAGAAATTAAATGCTGAAACTAATGCTATTGGGGTTGATAGGAGTTTTTAACGAATGTAAGCATTTGATACACTGGCATAGCTAGTCCCTCTTTTGGGGCCCCTTAGTATTTTACAATCGTTTGCTTGCACACTTTAGGGGCCCTGTACCATTGAAACGGTGGTAGCTACACCCCTGATTTGACATGAATTTAATTTAATTAATTTTAACTTCTCTAAACCAATATGCATAATTCAATAGATTTTCAGGTAGAAAATACAAAGAAAAGAATATTTAGAATCCCAAATCTGTCTAACCACACATTGTTGTCTATTTTAGCAAATAATTGCTATATTTAATCATATATACCTTGGGGAAAATTTATTTGTTCTTTTAGAGATTCATTTATGTAACTTTTTGATTCTTTCTTTTTTTTATTTACTTAAGGTATCCGACTACGTTCGGAGCCGTGATTTTGCAAAAGCGCGTAAATGGATTATATTTATGATATTTAGTGTCACTTAGATTAGAATACATGTATACAATTGTCTTAAGGACATTATGACAAAAAAATTTATTTAAATGCAATATTTTGGCAAAAAATTAACTTAGAATAACCTTTTTTCCAAATCTCCTTTTGTAAAAAATGCTTCTACTGTATTAATATTTTGCCTGTATTCAGCTCAGACCTCTCTACAGAGGCTCAACTAGAATTTTTAAAGTGCATAACTCGGAAGTCGGTTTATCCATGTTTTAAGAAAACAGAAGGGAGAAATTTTAAGAAAATACGCCGATAATTGTTTCAAATGGCTGTAACTCTGAAAATAATGTGTATTTTTCAAAAATTATGGTTGAGCCTCTGTACAGAGGTTTGAGCTATATACAGGCAGAATATTAATACAATAGACGCATTTTTTACAAAAGGAGAACATTTGGAAAAAAAGATTATTCTAAGTTAATTTTTTGCCAAAATATTGTATTTAAATAATTTTTTTGTCATAATGTCCTTAAAACAATTATATACATGTATTCCATTCTAAGTGACACTAAATATCATGAAAATTATCCATTTATGCGCTTTTCTTAAAATCACGGTTCCGAACGTAGTCGGATACCTTAATACAAATTTTAGCAAGACATTCACAAAGTATATATTCAAACTTCTTACTAAAAATTAAAAAAAAAAAAACATAAATTTAACACATTTAAGACGTTTCATAAGTTAATTAGCCTATGAAATTAAACATTCCAGACCTCTAATGACACTAATGCAGGGCATTCTAACTATTAATTAGAATGCTTTTCCGTACCAAATAGTTATGCATTCTATGTTATTATTACAAATGAGCAAATATTCTGCATAGTTCAATAATTATAACTTTTGGCTTTAAGCATAGTTTGTAATATAATGTGCGAAGCCCAAATAAACTAATAACTCTTTAGATTACATGCATATATTTTATTATATTATGTGGCAACATCGTGTTCCGTATTCTCTAGAAGGCAATCTTATTATTATGCAAGTGTATACACAATCTTCATCGAATGTAGTATATGTGAACTTTATTAAAATGTAGGTAGTTAAAATTTGAAAATTTCCATGACGTAGCATACATGACGAAGAGTGAATAGCTAACTATAAAGTACAAAATCTGGTCTGGAATGGTGATTAATCTTGTATTAAATTTCATAAATTAAGTAAAGATTTCATTATATAACTTTAAAATGCACCGCACGTATAAACTATAAGCTTTCAGTTTTCAAATGCATATAATATATTAGTATATGTTTTAGGGATAAAGGATAAACCTTTCTACAAATTATATGCAATGTTAGTAATTTTACGAAAAATTTTTAGTGTTAAGAGAAATTTGGTCTACAATAATTCAAATAATTTGCACAATTAATAATTTACATATAGAAGACCTTAATAAGAGGTTTATGTAATTTATTACATTTTATTCGGTAAACAGTCCCAAGAGGACAATGGTGGACAGTTTGTGGTACTATTTTCTTCCCTATAAAAATATAAATCCCATGATACACTATGTATGCCCGTTCAAACTTGACTAAGTTTCATTCTATATTTTTTACTCGTTGGAGGACTCTGAATGCCTCACCTTTTTTTTTTCTTTCTTTCTTTTCTTATGTTTACTCTACATATATATAAACACTTATCATCAAGATTGATCGTAGAAATAATACGAAATTGATAGCAAAAGTGGCGTATAGAGAAATTTGTACAAAAGTGTTAGTTCACATAAATTGCAATGTTTAGCAGTGTATCACAAAAAATTTAAATTGAAACCAAATTTGGCAAAACTGGAAAAAAAATAATAAAAATTTAACCCTTTATCTGCCAATGGTACTTAAAAGTATCACTCGCTTTAAAATTAGATAGAATAACCATCTGACGATACTTAGTAGTAATATTGTTTGAAATACAATTTTCCCCAAGATATATAGCAGCACGGGTTCTATGATGAACATTTTAGCGGGGAAGGCGAATAGTCTTATAGCAGAAATTGCGTTTTCAGCTTACGGCGTTTTCAGCGGATTGAAGATTATCATTCTTGACCCGAAAAAATAGTTCTAGTCAAAAATTAAGTGTTTATTTATTTATTTTTTATGTCTGTTAACGAAGAACCTAGAAAACTATCTGACTATTTATTTTAAGGGAACAGCGTATATAATTTATTTTAGAATTGAATATTTTTAATTAAATAATTAGCTCTAATGGATTAAATTTCCCAAAGATGAGTATTTTGTGTATGTATATCACTTAATTTCAATGTAGTGATCCAAAAAAAAATATTGCATGAAAAAAACTGCAGTAAATCATAATGCGATAAATAAAGGGTTATGTCCCCTCTTGTGGAAAATTTCTTTTACTTTAATACACTGAATAGTCAGCTTGGGCAGATATGCATACCTCACAAATTTATTTCATAACTTTTACCAAGGTTTTGATCAAATCTGGAATAATTCCAGGCCACTCTTCTTTCTAAAAGTTATCTTTTCAGCTCATGAAGTGTCTAAGGAAAAATAATGAGGTAAAATATAGGCCCTTAAGGCATCTCATATATGCTCACTTGAATTCCTGTCGTTTAAGGTATCCACTACGTTCGGAACCGTGATTTTAAAAAAGTGCATAAATGGAATAATTTTCATGATATTTAGTGTCACTTAGATTAGAATACATGTATAAAATTGTTTTAAGGACATTTTGACAAAAAAAGTTTATTTAAATACAATATTACGGCAAAAATTTAACTTAGAATAACCCTTTTTCAAAATATTCTCCTTTTGTGAAAAATGCTTTTTTTTTAATAATATTTTGCTTGTATATAGCTCAGACTTATGTACAGAGACTCAACTATGAGTTTTGAAAAATTCACATTATTTTCAGAGTTACAACCCATTGAAATAATTATCGGCCTCTTTTTTCTTAAAATTTCTCCTCTTTGTTGTCGTAAAATATGGATAAACCGACTTCTAAGTTATATATTTCAAAAATTCTAGTTGTGCCTCTGTACAGATGTCTAAGCTATATACAAGCAAAATATTATTATAATAGAGTCATTTTTCACAAAAGGAGACTATTTTGAAAATGGATCATTCTATGTTCATTTTTTGTCAAAATATTGTACTTAAATAATTTTTTTATTGTAATACTATTTTTAAAACAACTTTATATACATTTTCTAATCTAAGTGACACTAAATATCATAAGTAGTATCCATTTATACGCTTTTGCAAAATCACGGTTCCGAACGTAGTCGGATACCTTAAGTAAAGTGTCCAAGCCATTCGATTGATATCTTCTGTAGGCAAATATTCTGACATCACATATGCTCGACAGGTAATGGCGTAACGGAGAATGTTATATCTCTCCTGCAAAGTCAGGTTTGTGTCCACAAAACACATCTTATAAAGGGGGCTTACTTGGCGTCAGTCAGGCTTTGGTTCCCCTGGAATCCAGGCCCCCTGCTCGTGATACGGGGTCGCTGGGGTGTACGTTACACCGATGTCAATGTGACCAAACATTTTCATCTACTGACAGGAATTTTGGGCTAAAAGTGCCCTTAAGTAGTCTATCTCGGTTTTCCAAAACCTTTCGCCCAAATATCTCCAGTTGGTTACAGTATTTTCTTGAATTATTGCAGCTTGATGCGGCCATTTCCCATTATTCCTCCCCAAGTCTTCATACCGCAGATATTTCACAGAGGAAGTCAAGTTGTGCATGATTTCTTCTCTTCATAACAACACGTTTAGACACAATGCTCATGATATATCTGGACTGGTCAGTAAACAATACTCGGAACCATTCATTTTGGTTTCATTGAACATGACGACGGCACCAGCTTAAACGAGGTCCTCTAGCTGCTCGAATGAGTGGGACGTAAAGCTTTGGTTTTCTCGTACGCAGTCCTAGCGCGTTAATTCTTCGTGCAGGAGTAGAACATTAACCCCTTGCCAGAGTCTCCCGAGTATACTTCGGGCATCTACTACGTGCAGTATTGGTGTTGCGCGAACAGACTTCGGGCAGGATAAAAGTTAACGTTTCAATTTTGTGCAGCCTGAGCTGAGAGTATTTCTACTTTAGGATACTTAGTTCACTATTTTCCTAATAGATGGCATTAGTGCAGTGTTTTTCAAACTGTGGGGCGCGCACCCCTTGGGGGCGTAACAACTCAACGAGGGGGGCGTGAACATATTGAAAAATCGAAAACAAAAGATTATTTAAAAAAAAATTATTAATTTTCGGAAAGTAAAGAAGCAAAATATATTCTGAAATAGTAAAAAATGAAAAACATATTTATACTGATATATTGCACTTATAAATTTATCAGGTGCTTTAGAATGTATTTTATAATTAATGTTTCAATACTAAGTTAAGAACAAGTTTAATAATTACCAATGACCCTATGGGATTCTAATATATAAAACTACATACAAAAATTAACGTTTATATTGACAACTTGTACGGTTTATAATTAATTTCTTAACCACCGAATTAAATTTATGCTATTGGCTTCCCAATGCCAACCGTTTTCCACGTAGATGCGCGTATGTGACCCCTTGGGGGGGGGGGGAGAAATAAAGAAGCAAAATAGATATCTAAAATATGTAAATCCTTTGTAAACATTGTCAAGGTCCTTTTATTGCATTCCAAAACCTTCGGAATAATTTTATGGAAAGCAGTGCACAGAAAAGATCCTTATTCGAAAAGACGTTTATATACGTCAGGGGAAATTAACGCTTTGACTGAGCGAGACGTTTGTATATGCCGGTGGCACTAAAGATGTTAAAGTCGTATCGTAGTTTTAGTGGCAAAGTATAGTATTACTGAATTCAATACATTGTTATTGTATGAGGGGCTGGGGGATAAAAATTTTAATTGAATATTGGGTCGTGAACATTGAAACTTTGAGAAGCACTTTTTTTAGTGCAAGACGTGAAAATACGCGAGACACTAGTTAATTGCAAAGAGTGCGATATAAGCTTATGTATAGTACAGTGTTTTGGGACATAACATACTCAGTAGCGTAACGCACACGGCAACAATTCCCACATTACGTGTTGGTTCAGGGTTCTAGGGGATCCCAAAGTGTTGAGAATTTGTCAGCTAATGTTTTTCAGATTGTCCAACAGATGGCGCCAACTGCGTTTTTCTTTCTATATAAGAGGAGCGGAGAATTTTGTTTTGTCAAAGAATTCCAATATCTACAAAGCTCTCAAACTCCAACCATTTAAAAAATACATCCAATTAGAAGCAAAGAAATTCTTTGCCAATATTCCCAATATTAATAATGCCAATTTAAATAATCTAGAAAATTATATACCACTTGATAGTCATAAGAGGCCTAGGAGAATTCTCCTAGACTCTTACAATCCACCATAATTTTTCCATTTTTTCATCCATCTTTTGATGAATGAATTGCTAAATTTCTTAACTTTTATTTTTTCTCTTCCTTAAAATTCTCAAATGCTGCTCCCCATCAGGAACGCCCACACCCATTTAGCCTACTCTGGTACAGCAAATAGAGAGGTAACTCACTCAGTTCCATCAACCAACCGCATTGCTCGTTATCAACTCACGGCTACGAACAATCTCCAAAGGCTCTTTTCCTCAGACGATTGCGTCATCCCCCGTCTACTCCTTACCACCCCTTCAATACTACTCTCACCAATCAGGTAGCTTCTTGCTAACCACCCAGGACACTCAATGTCACAGGCCACATTCACTGTTCAGTGATGGGACGGAGGAACGCTTCGCGTTCCATGTTCCAAAAGATATACCAGTTTATACCAGTTTTTTGTTTTGTCAGTTCTTTTAATGTTTTTTGTATGTTTAGTTTGTTCGTGTAATAAAGACTATTTTTTACTACCCAGATAAGTTGTCTCTCTTAATTAGGGTAAGTGGGGGTGTACTTACATATCTTTGGAGCCTGCAACAGTGTCGGCTAAAAACGTTGATAGCTCTGGGTGTTGGAGGTTGGAGTCACAGATGAGTGGCGAGATAGGTGCCCTAACACAAGGTCTAAATGCCCCCAAATACCTTACCCTTTGTAAAATCCAACTTGGGGCTAAAATCCTGACTTTGCAGGGGGTTCAAATGTTCTTCTTTACGCCACTGACTATGCTGTAACAGATTTGTAAAATGTATGTATTGAAAATCATATTATTGTGTTTTTATATTATATTATATTAGTTATATTATATTTAGCTTCAGAATTTAGTTTAGTTTTCTCCAATTAAATAAGTTGTATGTAGCGCATTACTTTCTGCTATATATAAAAATTACAAATATAGTAATTATTGCATTTGAAATTTTATTTTTGTTATAAAAAATAATTTCAAACTTTTATAATATTATAAAGAGCAAAACTAAACAGTCAAAATGTTTTTCCATTATTGGTCCCTTTTTCTGAAGTATATGTCACAGTTAAGGGTTTAAATTCGATTTCGTGTGGCAGCCTGAAGAACTATAATCAAAATTGTTGTCACCTTCAGACTTCTTCGTGCCGACAATGACAGAAATCTGCCATTGGACGCTGTTGTTACTCTTAGTAGTTCTTGACTCCTCTACCTTTCAACAGACCCAGTGCTCTTAAAAAGCGAATTCAAACTCTTAATGCGACATTTTCAGGGGTATTCAAACTGTAGGTGACAGCCATTTGTGTTTGACCTCCCTTGATTCTACAAATTATTTGGGCAGTTTTGATCTTCACTTAAATGCAGCGTTTCTCAAACTGTGGGGCACGCCCCCTAGGGGGGTGTGATAATTCTGCGAGGGGGGCACGAGCATATTGAAAAGTCGAAAATAAAAGGTTATTATAAAAACTATTAATTTATGGAAAGTAAAAAAACGAAATACATTCTGACATATTAAAAAATTAATTACGCCTTTACACTGATATAATACACTTATAAATATATCAGTAATGCGCAATGTATTTTACAATTAATTTAACAATACTAACAAGTTTAGTAGCTACCAGTGACACCATGGGTTTGTCATATAAAAATTATATCGAAAAATTAATATTTATATTGGTAATTTGTACGGTTCATAATTAATCCCTTAACTGCAGGTTGAAAGTTACAGGATTCGCTCCCCATTGCCACCGTTTTCTACGTAGGTCGCGCCGACGTGATGTATTGTGAGGGGAGAAGAAGAAATAAAGAAATCCTCTGAAATAAGTAAATCCTTCGTTAACACTGTCAATGTCTTTTTATTGCACTCGAAAGCTGTGCACAGAAATGATCGGACTTTCGAAAGACGTATATATACGTCCGAGGCAATTATGACTTTGGTTGAGCAAGATGTTTATCTACGTTGATGGCGCTTAAGAGGTTGATGCCGGGCTGTAGCTATAGTGTCAAAACGTAGTATTAAGTAATTCAATACATTCTTGAGTGGAGGGGGGCGCGATTAAAATTATGATTGAATATTGGGTCGCCAACAGTGAAAGTTTGAGAAGCACTGCTTTAATGGTACTGTAACATCGTCAGTAGTTAGTACACAAGAAAATTTGTTACAGCCTTATCTTAAAATTATAAACAGTATTTAATAGCTTCATGTGTTATTGAAATGTTCATTAAATAGGCCAAGCCGGGCGGACAGTCTTTTTCGCTCGAGGTCAATCCTTATTCCGCCAGGCACTCGTCAATCCCTTGCTTTTCCGGGTAAATCTCCAGTTTACTCCATGGTTCTCTGTTTCCATTCAGGACTCCGTCCGTCTCACTCCAGGGCTCTATCCATGTTTCTCTCCGTCCGTTTCTCTGTCTTCTTCTCAAAATTCACCCCTTTTAAACACCAGGGGCGGGTCCACCACACGCCCCTCGTTTTCCTCATTGGCAGGTCAAAAAAAGGGGCCCTCCCCCTCGTCTTCCTCATTGGGGGAAAAAAAGGTCTGCCCTCGTCCCGGGCCATTTTGTCTCCCATTTGCGCGGCAAACAAAACACATTCCCGTCCGTCTGGAACGGGCGCCATAATCTCATCCAATTCTAAAATTTTCCCCTTCATTCCACCTGGGCCTTAGCCCTTTTTCCCCAATGATCGATTGATACAGGCTTCGCCTATTCAAGATTTTTTCATACAGGAATGCCTATTGTCACCGGATTCTTAGCCATTGTAAACCCGACCGATGTCCGCGTTTTTGTCCGGGGCCCAGAAAAAAACAATGACCCCATGGACGATTGTCACCCAACATCTTTTTGGGGATGAATAGTGGGGTACTTCAGATGAATTGATGGGGGGGTTTCACCCCAATCGAAGACGCACAACCCCTTTCCCCCTAAAAAAGGCCCTTTTCACGGGAGTCGGCCCCGGGCCCTTTCAGTTCTTAACATTTCACACCGAAAGGTTGTCTTATCTATGAAAAATTTAACGCAATCCGAAAAATACAATCAAAAGAAAAAAATACAAAAACCAAAATTCTAAAAAACATTACTTTAAAACAAAACTTAAATCCCAAATTTTGGGATTTTTTTTTCCTTTTCTGTAAGTTCTCACCCCTTTAAATTTTTTGGTTTTTCAAAAAGAAATCAAATCATAAATTTCACTAATTCCAAACTTTAAACGCTCAATAAATTTTGGAAAACATCTGTAATTCACCTTATAAGAGAACAAAAGATTTTCAAACACTTTAATATCCTTCCACCTTTAACACACACAAACACCATACCCCAGATTTAAATTTCCACACTTAGACAAATCCAAAGAATTGCTTTTTCCCCCACAACAAACCAACGATATTAAATAAACAAAATAAACACCTATAAATTCCAAGCTTTGAAAAAAATTTAAAAAATTTTTTTTAAATTAAGAATTTTAAATCAAGACCTTCTAAATTAAGTTAAAATTTGGTTTTCGGAATTTCACAACCATTATGACAAGTTTTTCACACCAGGGTATTGTCTTCCATTACGTTAGTTATTGGGGAAAAACTAGACACTTTAATTTGGGAATATAATTAACATACTTCATTAGTCATACAATTGATTAAGTCTATATTATGTATGGAACAAATTTTCCGACCTTAAATTTCCCTTTTTTCGATCTGATTCCGACCCAACAACCCCAACCACTTTAATACAAAGCGCGTTTTAAACTTTTTTCCAAATTGCATCAGAATGTCTATATCGACCATTCGTGATACATCAATCTGCTCTAGCCATCTAAACCCCGGCGAAAATTTACATCCATAAGAAGACAACAAACTTAAACCCTACTTTTAAAATGTACAAAATGGCAAACGGCCCCTTTTGGAAAACCTACGGGAAACACTTTTTCCACTCCAGAAAAGACCCACGATAGCGCTATTCTTTCTAAAAAACCTTCCGTTTTAAAAATGATAAATTTCCCCCTGCGTCATGGTTAAAATTTCCCAAATTTAACATTTAACACGGGGAAAAGGGTATCGGCTCACTTTTTCTAACCAAACAAGGGGAGAGTGGTTGACTGCCCCACCCCGTTCACCCAAATCAAAGATGCTGTGTATCCTCTCGTAGCGAATTAATTAACATCTGGAATGTACAACAAGATTTGTTTTTAAAGGGCCCCGTATTTAAACATCTTCTGCCTTAAAGAAATCGTACCAGGTCTGGGGGAAAACCCCCTTCTTCTTTTAGTGTTAATCATTTTTTAAAAGTTATTTCATCAGCGGTAATTTCAAAATACAGTTGACTTTTCCCTTTAAAACACCCTGAAAGTTAAAATCCAAAAAAGCCCCCGAATAGAGAATTTAATCTTCACTTTTCCCCTTCGAGCTACCCTTTTCCCAAAAAAATTTCGGGGCCCGGTTTCGGTACTTTTTTATTAAATTAACATAAAGGTACGGATCTCTTTTTTTGGAAATTATCTCGAAAAAACTGAACAAAGCTAACCATTTCCGCCTAAACTGCTCCTATCAAACTTTGGTTTTGAGAAGGAAACGCATTGTTAATCACCTCTCAAACCCCCCAAACATCAGCTTTTAATGTTTTCCCTTTTCCAAAAACTGCCCTGCTATCTTAGCCATTGATGATTCCAAAAAACCCTTTACGATTCACGTTAACTGCTGTTCACCCCCCGTTAACGTCATACTGGTACTTTTCTCGCATTCATTTTTACAACTCAAAATTTCAGGGTTACTATTCCTTTCCTTTTTATAATTCCCTAAAACAGCTCCTATTTCATTAAAATTTTTTACCCGCTTTTCACACAAAGCGATTGCCTTAACACTTGCACCTGCAAACGGCCCCAGTTTCCCTTTTAAAAAAACCTCCTAACTTTATTTTTTCCCTTTTTTTAACCATAAACTTGTATTCTTTTTTGTTCCTATCCCCCTTACTTCAGAAGGGGGGAAAAGTTCGTCCTTCTCATGGGAAACAATTTCCTTTTCAACAGACATGGCGTTCTCCACGCTTTTTTTTAACAACCTTTTAAAAAACGGGCCTACACTTCAACCGGTTACCAACTTTGGGGTAGTTTTTCCGACACACAAAAACATTTGGGAGATTGTTAATCCTATTCCCTTCAACATTTTTTTTAACTTATTCCTGAATTGAGCTCTTAATCTTTTAACTCAAGTTCTCATTTAGTCTACGCTCCTCGAATTCTTAACCGCTTTTACGTTCTTTTACTTTCCAACCCTTGTTCTTTTTTTGTTTTTCCTTCAAAAAACGAACAAACATTTAGCTACTTCCAACATTATAGATTTACTTTAAAAATTCTCTTATTAATTTCCACTTGGTAAAGTAATATCAACTTCTACCCCAATTCTTTTTGAACTTCTAAATTGCTTTTTCCTTCTCAAAGCCAGATGCATAATACACACAAAACCAATCTAAACTTTAAACACAAAAATTATACAAGGTCAAGGTAAAATCTAACTTGGACCTAGATTTAGCTTATTTTTTAAATGTGGGAAATCTAAAACCAACACAAAACCACTAAATGACCCAGAGCTACAAGTATAACTACAGTTTTATAACTTTTTGAATCTAAAACCACAAAATAACTACCAATATTGTACCCACAACAAGTATAACACTGATACCGAATTTCAAAATCTATAACTTTAAAATATCCCCCAAATATTGTACCAACACAACGAATATAACTACTGTATACTTAATTTTACAAATCTAAGACACAAAATACTACATAATTACTGAACAAACAAGTATAACACAATATACTAACTTTCACAACTCAAACAAAAATAAACCCCATTTATTTATACAAAAATCAAAAATCTTTCTATTTTTTGTTTTCCAAATTTACCTAGTCTTTTATATTCCTTTTTCTCAAAATTCTACATACAAACAATACCAGTTGCTGTCCCGAAAATAACCAAAGAAAAGACCCCAAAATTTGTAGACGAGACATAGGAACACTAGGAACTCCACACACAAATCACTTCAAAAAAGCACTCATCACAAAAAAGACATTAACCGTGACTTTTTTACACTGGGAACTCTTAAAAAGTCCTCAAAACAAACGGGCAACAGGTCCTCTTAAACCTCGTTGATTCATCAGGCAGGCGGGGGGACACTTTATCCCCTTTCACAGCGGGGACTCCAGGAAAACATCTAGTAGGCAAATTTCCAAAATAGGGAAGCTTCATCACTAGCAGGAACAGAAACCCTTAAGTCGGCGTCCCAAAATAGGGGGCATTAAAATCTTTCCACATTCCAAGGCTGGATTTTTTTTTTTCTTCAAAAAACAAGTATTTGACTATTTTTCCAAATGCGGGTCAACACCGCTGCCACCAATTTAATATATATATATATGCTGTAAGTCGTCAGTAGTTAGTACACGAAAATTTGTTACAGCCCCATCTTTTAAAAATTTTAAACAGTATTTAATAGCTTCAGTGTTTTAAAATGTTCATTAAAAGGGTGCCGGGGGGCAGCCTTTTTTGCTCGAGGTCAACCTTTTTCGCCAGGACCGTCAATCCCTTGCTTTTTCCCAAATTCCAGTTTACCCCTGGTTCTCTGTTTTTCCCCCGGGCCCGCCCGTCTCACTAAAGGGGTCTATCCATGTTTTTTCCCTCCGTTTCTCTGTCTTCTTCCAAAATTCACCCTTTCACAAGGGGGGGTCCACCACACGCCCCTTTTTCCCATTGGATGTAAAAAAAAAGGTCTGCCCTCGTCTTCCCTCATTGGCAGG
Source organism: Trichonephila inaurata madagascariensis (assembly GCA_019973955.1). Taxonomy (NCBI): domain Eukaryota; kingdom Metazoa; phylum Arthropoda; class Arachnida; order Araneae; family Nephilidae; genus Trichonephila; species Trichonephila inaurata. The sequence continues at coordinate 130,151 of BMAV01014993.1, forward strand.
TGTCTGCCCTGTCCCTGGGCCACTTTGCCCCCATTTGTGCGGCAAAAAAAACAATTCCTCGTCCGTCTGGAATCCAAAGGGGGCTAACTCTATCCAACTTTTGGGAAAATTTTCCCTTCATCTCACACCTGGGGCCCCCATAGCCTTTTCCCCCAATGCACTTGATACAGGGTTTGCCTATTCAACTTCCATACAGGTCCTATTTTCACCGGGATTCTTTTTTGCCATTGTTTCCAGACCAGATGTCCGCGCTTGTCCCGAGGCCAGACAACAAACAATGACCCCCTGGCCACCTGCACTTGTCACCCAACATCTGTTTGGGGATGAATAGATAGGGTGACTACAGATGAATTGATAGGGTGGGGTTCACCCCAATCGAAGACGTCACAGTACCTTCCAGCCATAATTATATAATGAATACTAATCACTCTCAGAAATGACATTAACATTAAACAACACTACATACTAGGGTTTCAGCATGTCCATTACTCATCAAATTGTTAATCACTGAATTTATGTATTTACGACTGACATATGTCCGGAAAGGTAACTGTGTCCTCCATTGTATTTAATCAACATAAATAAACAACTTTATCATTGGCTGCAATATTAAATAACTGATCATATTATCATTAGATCTCATTTTCCTTTAATTTTTATAGCCAATGTGTATATATACTGGTTACCATAAATTAAGGAAAAATCACAATAATAGTGATAACTCACTCAGAAGTAATATATGGAATATGATTTTGTGTGAAATAGGTAAAAGGAGCTCAACAATATAATATTATGCAAATCCCGTCGAAGTAGGTCAGTTGGGAGGAGCTTTATAGGTGATGTTTGATAGCAAGGTGATAATTGTCGCTACGTGTTTGAGACTAAAAATCTGACATAGAGAAATTGTAACAATTGTCTCCTGGCATCATTTGATCGATGAACTGAGATGACAAACTTTTGGGAGACTAAAGGCTGGATAAAGTCAGATAGTAAGAGCTGGACGGCTTTCAAACTTTAAATATGGCGCCCCCTTTCAATCAAATTTTTTTTCGCGCCCCTTATACATTAATAATATACTAAATGCAATAATAATGCACTTGACGCAAAGAAATGGATCTTTTTAAATTTTAAACCCACAAATTAATAACATAAGATTTAAATTTTTCATACGTTTTTTAACAAAAAGAAAAAAAAAAAAATAGGATAATTATTATGTTATTTTTCCTTTCTAATTTTTAAATTGAACATATTGCAAAATGCGGTGGGTGCTTAAAAAAAACAAAAAATAGATATCACCTAAATATAGAAAAAGAACTCAGGGGTCAATTTCTAATCATAAGCATTTCTTAAAAAAAATTTAGTTTTGCAAAAAACCCCCCAATTCTTAATTTAGTTTTAAATTTTAATTTAAAAGGTTAAAACTTGGCAGCACACAAAATAATACATTAAAAGTATACCGGCTGAAGTGCCCCCCCTTGAACGATTTCTTTTTTTATAAGGAAAAAAAACATTATTGATATAATAGCTGAATTGTAAGGAGTGAAAAAGCCAAGTGTGGACAATTTTACAAAATGTAAAATGTTTTTTTTAAAATGATTGCTCAAATTATATTTAGTTTTTAAGCGAATTGAAATTTTTTAACCTCAAAGAATTAGCATTTATAATTGACGTTAAGTAATGAACAAAAAATTAAAAAACCCGATGAAGAATAATTGTATTATTTTTATTTAAAGCGAAAAATTTTCCCCGGGAGGGCGCGCCCCTGATACGGTCGATGGGGGGTTATTGAGTCCCCCCAACCAGTGGGCGCATACAGGAAATTTTTCAAACCCGGGCCGAAAGTTCACCATTCTTGTATCATTTTTCTTTTGATTTTGTAAAATTTCGGGAAAAAACACAGTAAAAACTGATTATTGAATAAAAAATTAGCATTAATTAAAAAAATTTAAATTTTCATTAATAAAAAATAATTAAATTTTTTTCCCATATAAGAATTATAATCAATCGGAATAAATATCAAAGGTTTTTTTGGGGATGGGGTCCGCCCCCCCTTGTGGTCCCCCAAACCTTTTTTTAATTATATAATTTTTTTTTATTGTACAGGGATACAAATGGGATTCCAGTGAATAATTTAATTAAGAGAAAGAAAACCCCCTACTTAAAGGGAAACCTTTTCAATTTTTTTTTTAAAAAAAAAAAACAGTTTTGCCAGAATTAACTATTTCGTGATCTGTGTGTCCCGCGTAACCATTTCCCCGGGATAAAAAGTGTATTCATTATGTATGTTAAAAAAAACTTTTTTGTTATGTTTTTTTGTTAAAAAATACTCAAAAAAAATAGGTCTTGGCCAAGTAATTCCCCAAAGTGCCCCCCGGGGTTTTTCCCAAAATTTCAAAACTTTTTTTGCATGGAAAAGAGCAACAGAGAAAAAAACATTACTTACAAAATTCCTTGAATGAGAAAAAAAAACATATATAAAGGGGGAAGGGGGCATAATTAACTGTTCCCAAAACTTTGAAGGTCCCGATTATCAAAAAAACAGATTACAGCTTTTAATGTGCAGTATTTTCCAAAAAAAATCACAGTATGAATTTTTTTTGTTTCCCAAATTTTTTCGATTCTGATCTGGGATTTGTTTTTTTTTTGTGAAAGAGTAGGGTTAGATTTAAAAAAGTAAAAATTAATAAAAAAATCTCTCATCAAGGGATTTTAGAAATCAAATAAAAAATTTTTTTTTGGGTTTTAGGATCAAAGATAGCTAATTAGGTATTGAAGAAGTTTTTTTTTTTTGGGGAGAGATTACTTTAAACGCCTTTAAAATTTATCAAAAAAGTGCGCTTTTTTTAAGGGGCTGAAAGTATTTTTATTTTAAATTTATTCCAGAAAATTAATTATTTTTTTAAAACTTTTATTTTTGATATGCCGCGCCCCCCTTTTAGGGTATTGCGCCCCCAGGGGGGGCCCCACAGTTTGGGAAACACTGGGCTAGATGGATGAATGCGAGTCCGTCTGGAAACCAAAACCATGGCCAGTTTTCTAACCATAGATTCGGCATCCAGTTGGGTCAGCCAAGGAAGACCTTATGAATCTCGGAGTGCTGTTGACCCATTTATTTAATTATGCGCAGCAATAAATAGAGCATCTACAACGGTTGAACTCAAACCCTCCCTCAGTGCAAGTTCGGAAGGTTGGAAAAAGGTTCGCCAGGGTCGAAAGGTTTCCCAACGTGGTTCTATCCGAGGCGACCAGCCATTTAATCTGCTCACATCCCACCAGAGGGAGAAGTTTGCAGGGCAAGTCAACAGGGCACGATGCATTTTTTTTTAATGGTAGGTGTTTTCAAATTTTTAGCCTCGAAAGCTATAGTGGGATTTTTTTTTTTTTTAAGAGTACATGAAACTGTTTTCATTTAGAACACCAAAAAAGGTATGAGAAGGGGGCAATGTTTATGTTGGGAGTGATAGTCCCTTTTTTGAGGAACGCACATACTTTTCTTTCACGGGGGAAAATTTTAAAGCCACACCTGCAGGATGACCCCCTTTTGGCTTGTGCACCCTTTAAAGGAAAAAGGTGAGGCTTAGATGCACGGGGACCCTTCATCAACGGTTATCTTAAGCGGAAAAAAGTTCAGCGCCTGCAGGGGTCGCCGATCACGGGAAAACCCATATAGAGATGTTTGGAACGCTCTAGGCGGTGTACCCTGGACCCTAGACAGACTTTCAATATTGGGAAGAGCCAGGGCTCTTACTTCCTACAAAATAATAGGGGAAGCCCACATCGCCGCGCAATTGTCGGGTTTCATGTACTATATTAAAAGGTAATTTTCCTATACCCCCAAAACCCAAACATCCGATTTATTCATTGTATACATATGCTAATTTCTATAACACCCTAATTGTTGCTGATGTTTTTAGGTTTTTTATACTTTTTTGGCTTTTTTTTACTTTTTTTGGCTTTCATACGTTGTATAATTTGTGTAAAATGTAAAATTCTCCGCACAGCCTTTGATTTATCGATATTTTTGGGTTTCTTCTTAATTAAGGATTAATACAGTACACAAAAAATATATATATATATGATATAGTGTATTTTATATATTTGTTTAAAATTTTAATTTCTCCTAATGTTTAAACTTTCCTTTCCCTAGGGGAAAAGGCAAAAATAGGAAATTACAAAGTTCAGGGCTAAACTGCAACGGTTTCCAAAAACAAGAGATTATTGTACTACTGAGGCTAATTTTTTTACTATCTTAACTAAAATACTTTTGGGTTTTTTAGCTGTTTGTAATATATATATATATAGAGTTTTTTGAGTTAATATTAACGTCGCACTGTTCAGCTGTCAGAGGGGCTTTCCGACGGACCACGGTAATTTTGAACCATGGTCAAGGACGTGACTTACACTTTGAGCTGGCACCCTCTCCTAACTACCACACCACACCAACGGAATTTCAGCTCTCGACAGATTTTAACGTGCATCGCTGCCTCTAAGAGGGGTTTTATGGTATTGGGCTCGAACTCTAAACATGCCTCATGGCCCGGGATCCCTTTAACCACTGGTAGAGCCCCATATATATATATATATATATATATATTCAAATCAACAAAAACACAATTATATATATATATATGTGTTTTTTTGAAACTACAACAAAAAGTTTCGATATAGATTTCACATAACGTATCAAAAAAAAACCTAAGCCTTTTGATGAAATATCAAATAAGAAGAAAGAACCTTGGAAGTTTTAAACCTATCTTAAAGAAAGATTTTTTCCCCAAATACGACTTTCACAAATAAAACAAATAATAGTTTCTGAGAACAAGAAAGGTCTCGATAGAAGTTTTTTCGGAAAAAAGAGAGACATAGAAAAGCTTTTCCCGTATTCCGTGACTCGAAATTTTTAAAAAGAAGAGAAATTCATCTGGAATACAAATTAGAACTTAAATCGTGGGAAACAATTTTTAAAGAATAACTTTTTTTTCCAAAAATCTCGGGAAAGTTGTTCTTTTGGGTTGAGTCAGACTTTTAAGACAAATTACAGTTATTTTTCAGTCCATTTTCATCAATTTGTTGGACTTTTTCATTTTAGAATTAAAAAATTTTTTACCTTTTGTTCGAACAAACAATAGCATAAATGTGGTTCTTTTTCATTCGAAAAAGACAATAAGTACTTTTTCAGAATAAAGAGCAAAAATTAGTTCTATTTTTTGCATAAATTTAAAAAAAGTTTAAAAAGAATGCCTCGTATATGCTGGTATTTAGTTTTTGGAATGTTTCTTAGAAAAATGGCTCTTTTTAAAATTTAAAGCAAAAATATATATTCATTACCCTTCTTTTTTTGGGAAATTATAAAAACTAGCAATTTGTGTTTAGATATTTTAAAAAAAAGTACTGTTAATTATTATTTTAATAAATGATACAAATTGTTTAATATCTGCGCTTATTTAGAAGAATTATTACCTATTTCCTGTGTGTTAAGTTTATTGAAATGAAGAGTGGGTATGAAAAAGTAAACATGTCGAACAAAATCAATTGAGCAGGGGAAACAAATAATTAGATAAAGAAAATTTGATTGCAAACTGATGCGCTTTTTGTTTAATTTTATGCGCCGTATATTTATGAATACCCATCCGTTATAATGCCAAGCCGCATTTTTCTAGAAAAAATTTTTAACCAGAATTTGAATATTAGTTGAATTTTTAAAAAAACAATCATGTAATTTCAAATGGGTAGAGATCCAACAATTCAGGGACGGACGTTACTGACGAAAAAGTCAGTACCGAAATTTAAAACCACTTAAAATGCATTTTCCCAAACTTCCCTATTTGCCGGTGGTTTAGTGCATATACGTGACCGAACCGCGGAGTATTATCTTCCTAACGGTGGTACTAATCGCGAGTTAAACTGGGTTATCCCCGAACCGGAGGTAACCCTGCAGATTGACGAAACATCATTATTCACTGCGGATCGCGCCAAACCCCGGAAATTTTTCATCCAAAGGTAACCCGCCGATTTCGAGGGTAACCGGGGATTTCGATGACGCGAATCTGTTCGTAAGAAAGATGGACGTAACAAAGAATATGTCACGGGTTACAGTGTCCAATCACAACGACTGTAACATTTTTGCCCACCAAAACCCACGGATTGATAATCGCCGTCGAGAATAAGAAAGAAAAATTTCCCCCGAGTTATCGGGAGCGAGGATTCCCAATCCGTGAGTTTCTTCAAAACCGCGATTGAGAATACCACCGTAAGATAGTTGTTTGTTCTGGATGTAAGAAAGATGACCTTTTTAAAAACGTTGAATATTAAATTTTGTAGACTTTGAAAATGCAAATAAGTTTTGGTAAAAAATCTACCTTTACGATTACGAATGCTATCGGCGTTTTAAAGAGGGCCGATAATCCATTGAAGGCAATGATCACGTTGGGCGACCGACTTCACGGAAAGGGGAAAATTTTTTGCACTCGGGTCTGAATGTTTTCAAAAAGATTGTCGTAGAACGCTTGCAAAAAATTGCTGTGAACATCCCGGGATTTCTTGAAGAGGTAGTTTGAGGGAATCAATTCGTCGTAAACTGCCCTGTGCCCCGGGTAGAGTGACAATTTATCTCTTGCATAAAAACCCTTCACCAGCAAAAGTGATCCGAATTGGTAAAAGAGTTCTTCAAAAAACTCGTTTTTATCGTCCCTTAAAACCCCCCCCTTTATTAACCGGACATAACACCGTGTGGCTTTTGTGTTCCCAACAATAAAAAACATTTCCGGGACGCCTTTTTTGTCATCAGTTGAGGTGAAAGGAGACGCCAGGGGCCCCTTATGGAGGTTAAAAAAAATGGCTACTAGCTGTGTTTTAAAAAACGCGGACAGAAGTGTATCGTTCCCCAAAGGGGGACTACGAGTTTCTCAAACTTTCAATACTTGCGGCCCAATATTCAAAAAAATTTTTCATCACCCCCATCCCTCCCATACAAAAAAAATGTATTGAACTCAATAATATTATTTTTTTGCCCCAAACCTACATTAAAACCAACTCCGTCAAGTACCTCCGGTGTTTAAAAACCCCCCCTCAGAAAGTGCTTTAAATTTGGGGCCCTGACGTATATAAAACGTCTGTCCGAAGTACGGTATTTTTGTGCACTTTTCCAAAAAAAATTATTTCGAAGGTTTTAGAATGAAATTTAAAAGGACCTTGACAAAGGTTTTACTTATTTCATAGAATTTTTGCTTATTTTTATTCCATTTCTAACCCCCCCGCAATGCACGACATAGTATGCAGTAAAGGGGAACTGGGGAGAGAATCACGTGATTTTTAACGGCAGAAAAGGGAAAATAGTTAAAACCGTACAAATTATCAAGAAAATTTTTTAATTTTTTTGTATATAATTTTATATATGACAATTTCCCCTTTAATTCACTGGTATAAGTAACTTAGTATAGTTAAATTGTTTTTAAAAAATACATTGCACGGTATTGGAAATTTTTAAAAATGTGTATTATATCAGTGAAAATGTGTATTTTATTTTTTATTAGTCAAAATGTTTTTTTGTTTGCTTATTTGCAGTAAATTAAGAATTTTTAAAATAATATTCGACTTTTCCCATATGTTCGCACCCCCTAGGAGGCGCGCCCCCACAATCTGAGAAAAATTTTTGGACTACTTTGAAGGGGGATATGCTTCGGTGCTGCAAACTATTCAGGGTAAGGCTTTTTTTACACCTTGTCCACGTACTTTGGGATCAAAAACTACGTATGTCACCATGTGGGTGAATGTTGCCATGCGGAAAAAACGGGTTTGGGAATATTTTCCACTAAAAATCGCTGTAAAATAATACCCCAACGACAATATTTTTTTTTTTTTATGCCAAAATGTTCTTTAGAGCTTGGGGGGACAAAGCTTAAGCTAAAGGGAAAACACAATAGTTTAAAAAAAATGTTTAAAAATACACCCAATTACAAAACTAAATAATTTGCGAAACTAAAAAGTTTGTTCAAAAATGATTATTTAAGACTAAATTTCCATACTCCCAAAAATAAAAAAATTTAGGAAAAAACTACTTTCCTTCCCCGGGTTAAAAAAATTTTTCTCCCTTTTTTAAAAAGAGGAACTTACAACACTAATCTTTTTCATTATTACATCCAAGAAACTTGTATATTTAATTAGAAAATTAAGTCCACATTTTATTTCTTTACATATTTGATTAAGCCCGGGGAATAAATACAGTATATTTAAGTCGAAATTTTTTGGAATATTTATATATTTTTTAAAATTTATAGTAAGTTGGTCGATTTAAGATGGAACCCGTGATTTCAAAAAAAGTAACGTAGCACGGAGGAAAATATTTTCCTTGACCAATTTAAATCTCTTAAATTTTGGGGAACTTTTATACGAAAAGAAAAAGAAAGACATCTAGGTGCTAAGTTGATATCAGATTGCTACGCGCCAAGTTGTTTAAATTCTCCAAGATGGGTGATAACATTATAATATGGCCATTATAATTGATACTTTTAATGTATTGTATTGCCGTCGAAATGTTGATGGCGTATATTGCAATAAATTTTTATCGGGTTTTTTTCTCGCCGAATCCCTATTAATTTCAGACGATTTTAATTCGATTTCTTTAAAAATGCAACCATTTTCATTGCAATCGTTCTTTAAGCTACTGCTTCAGTCTTCTGTTGTACTTTTTGTTACTTTCGAATATGGATATTACTAATATCTTTGGCTAATATAGGAATATATTTTTTAAGGCGACACGGTACCATCTTTAAAATTTTTTTTATTTTTAATATTTGATATTTGGTTTTAATTGTATTTTATAAAGGTTAATATTTAATAATAATTCCATACAAAAAAAACTTTAATTTGTTGCAAAATGTTTGTAAAATTTAAAGTTTTTAAATTTTTTTTTAAAAATTTTTTTAAAACCCCCAAGGCTTTTTTTTAAATGTTTTTTTTCTTTCAAAAAATTTTTTTTTAAGTACCTTTTTAATATACTACATAAAAATTTTGCATGGGTTTTTTTTTACTGCTCTTTTTAAATTTTTTATTAATTTTTTTTAAAATTAAACTTACAAAAAATTTTCGAAAAAAAAAATTAATTTTGATTTTGAAATTTTTTGAAAAAGGGAATTTAAAAATGTTAGGGGCTTTAAATTTAAAAGCACAGTTTTTCAAAAAAACACATTTTTGGGGAAAATGTATAAAAAGTTTTCAAACCCTTACTTCAATTTTCAAAAAAGCCTTTTGGGTTTTGAATAACAGTGTATGTACAAAATTCAACATGGGGAAAAATATTTAAAGTTTTATTTTTTGAATAGCATGATAAAAAAATTCCCCCAATAATCTTGGGAAAATTTTATGTAATGTTTAAATTTGTTTGTTTAAAAATGCTTACCACATTTTTTTAAAAAAATTTTCAAAAAAAAAAGAATATACTTGTATAATGAATATATAAAAAAAAAGCAAAAAAAAAAGGTCAATATTTCATAAAATTTTTCTTAACAATTTTTTTAAAAAAAAATTTCACCATATTTTAGAGTTTATTCCATTAAAAAAAGTTTTATACTACTTAATAAAACAAAATGTACACAAATATTCATACCTTTTTTTTTTCCCTAATTTTAAAAAACCTTAATATATTGAAAATTGGTCGAAATGGAAAAATGCAAAAACCTTTTCAATTTAATGCTTCTTAAGAACAATGTTTCACAAATAAAATATATAAAAAATTGGAAATTTACAACCAATAATTTGCTTGAATTTTTTTTATATAATTACTTGTTGAAATTTCAGATATGGGAAATAAAAACATTATTAAAAAAAGTGTGCAAAACTACGAGAATTCGGGTTTCAATGTTGATCAATTGCTTTTCTTAAATTAAATTTTTGTTAAATTTCTAACATTCAATCAATGTTATAAAAATTTAAACATAATATAATATAATATAGTATGAGGGATGTTCTTTTAATCATTGCTGTGAATTGCGCATTTCCACTTTATTTTAATTTTAAATATTGCATTTTTAAACATACTTTGTCGATGAAATTCATTGAAGTAACTCGCAGTTTTGGGAATATCGCAAGTTATTTTTAATTGTCATTTGATGTTCATCATTGATTATTTTAAATATTTATTATATAATTATTTTCTGTGTAATATAATATAACTACAGTCCAACCTCTATAAACAAAAGAAACCGGAAAAAAATTTAAAAAGGGAGGTTAAATTTTTTAAATTAAAAACCGCAAAACCAAAAATTTTAAAATTTCGTAAAATCTATATTTTAAAAAAAGAAATTTTTTATTCATACTTTTTTGTAAATTAATATATATTTTATTTTATGCATTTTAACTATCGAAAAAGAAAAAAAAAAAAAAAATTCAAGGAAAGTTTTTTGGGACCCCCTTTTCCCTTTGAAAATTAAATGTATTTCTTTGTGCTCAACCCCCTTTTTTTTTAAATTTCCCATTACAAGAAAAAAAAAGTTACCAGTACGATTTGGATCAACACTAAAAAATAAATGGGGGAAGTTCAAGAAACAAACCTTGGGGGTAAAAAGGTTATCGAAGATGTTTATGGGGGAATTTTGGGCAAGGGGGAAAAAGGTTGCCGGATGAAACGCCCAGAATTCTATTTCTCTCGATGAATTAGGCACCTAACAAAAACCAGATTAAAACTTATGACGGCCATAAAAAGTGTTAAAAGAGAAAATAAATTGAAATGTCCAGAAATACTTTAAAAATAGACAGAAAAGAAAATTGAATCTCAAAAGAATATGTTTGTTAAAGTGAAAAAGCCCTTAGTATGGAGATGGAAATTTTAGGGAAGGAAAACCCGTGAAATTTTTGGTTCCAAGAAAAAGTTCACTATATAAAAAAAAATTCCCACAATAAAAGGGTTTTACTATTTAGAAGTTCGACTGTAATAATAAAATTATTACATATATATAATACTTTTTTTACTATATATGATTATTACCATATATTCCATAATATAAATATTATTATAAATTTTATTATATTATATCGGCATTAATTATTGTTTGATGTTAGTTATTTTCAATATAATTTTTTATATTGTTTTTTTTTGAAAATATAGTTAATTTAAAAAAAATTTTTTCCCGACTTTTTTAAAAGCCCAGGCGAACTTTTAAACCCAATATTTTGCAATAAAGGGCTGTTAAGTGCTATTTCTTAATCGTATCCGTAATCAAATGAGCTCTGAAGCCTAAATACTTAAACTTTAATCATATTTCGAGTTTCCGCACAGTATATTTACATTACCTTATTGAGATGTCTTCATGCGACGAATAATTCTTTCAATGGGGAAATATAAGTCGACGATCACGTGCCATGTATTAATTTCTCTTCACTTTCATTCTGTAAGGAAAAAATGGCATAGAAAGTAATAGTAGCACAGGGAGTGTTCAGTGTGGAAAACTGTGCTAACTACAAATAGGATCAATAAAAAGAAGACTATAGTCGTTGGCGTCTTAATTTACAGCAGAATACTTCACTCATTTAATTCACTTGGTAATATTTTGGCTCTCATTAACATGCATTTATAAAAAAACAAATAAAATAATTTTGTTTATATACGAGTTTTGAATTTTAGATTAATATTTGGCAAAAAAAAACTTACTCTCAGATTATATGGAACATAAATTGGCTCCTCTTCGGAATATATGGTTATGCATTTTCTTGGGAAAAAAGGAATGTGCAATAAATGACATCATTTATAAAGTGTTGAACTCAAAAAATAATTGAAATGTCGCAGAAACTGATTATTTTATATCCCCTTTGATTAGTTCAATATCGATTAAACACAAACAAAAATATGAAATTTTACAGAAAAAAAAATAGGATGATATTACCTTAAACGGTAATCTGTTTTAAAAAAGAAAGAATGAACTAAAAAAATTGACGTTTATTTTAAAATAATTTTTATATTTTCCCTTGACATTTTTAAGGAAATACAATTATTTTCCGTGAGTTTAAGGGTTTTTTTGAATAATTAAATATTTTCCCATATAAAAAAAATTAACCCCCTTGTGGTCAATAAAAAAAGCACAAATGAAGAAAACAAATCTTTTAGAGCTTGCATTAACTATAATTTGGTCCTAATTTCTCAAAATCTCTGATTCAATAAAATAAAAAATAATTTATAATTTTAACTTAGGTCCTTATTTGGAAGCCACATTCAAAGCTTTCAGAATATTATCAAGTGAACAGTTCTGGGAAAGTTTTGTTAATGCTGCCTTTTTGAAACTGTGGGGCGCACCACCCTAAGGGGCGTGATATCCCTATCGCGTGAGCATATCGAAAAGTCGAAAGTAAAAGATTTAATAAAAAAAACAAATTTTGAAATGAAGCAAAACAAATCGTCAAAAACCCGTTTTTGGGATATTTTAAGCGATTTTTTTTTTGCGATTTTTTTTTGCGATACTTTTTTTGGATTAGAATTTCAATGGTTTTGCACGTTTGTTTTCTACCCCCTTTCATGGGGAACGAAGAAGGGTTTGGACCCCCCCCCTGAAAGTCAGTGTTTTTTACTTTAAATTTATAAATTGGGAAATACGTATTTAACGTTAATCAAGTCTTAGGGTCCCAGGTGCCCCCCGGGCAGGACCAATGGTTTGACTCCACGAATGTTTTCATCTATTTACCTGTGGGTAACAAAATTTATGACCCCACTCGACCCCGAAAATCGGGGTTTTCCTTTAATATTTTATAAATTGGGAAATGTAAACGTTAACCAAGTCTTGCCGGGGCCCCCTGAAAAGGGAAACAATGGCTTTGACTCCACTGTAATGTTTTTTTTCTTTTAAAACCCGTGGTGTAACGGAGAATAAGGACCCCCCTGACCCCCAAAGGGTTTTTGCCTTTAATATTTTAAAATTGGGTAAATACGTATTTAACGTTAACAAGTTTAGGTCCTAGACCCCCCTGGGACAGGACTCAATGGCTTTGACTCCACTGAAATGTTTTCTATCTATTACCTGTGATGAAACGGAGAATATTAGGCCCCCACTCGACCCCGAAAGTAAGGTTTCCTTTTTTAATATTTTATAAATTGGGTAAATCTTTTTTAAAGGGGCCCAGGCCCCTAAGTCCTTCCCCTTTATGCGGGGGGATTTACGCCCGAAATGTAGACCTTCAAGACGCTCTGTTCATTTGTTATAAACAAAGCCACGTTTTTCTCAACTTTCCCAGCCCCCCGGTTAAATGAAGACGAAAACTTTCAAGAAGTAATTCTAAAAAAACTTGAAAATTATGAAGGGGACAAGAACCTATTCTTTGAGGGGGTTAAAATATGGGGACCAGTTTTCCAACGAATTCGAAAAGCATTTTTTTAAAAATAGTACCCCAAAAAAGGGGAGATAAAATTCCCAAAAGGGCTTCAATCATGATTCTTTATCGTGTTTTTCAAAACTTTGAAAATGTGTGTGTGACCCCCCAAACCCTTTCGCCCAAAAAACTTGCTCTTATTTTATGTTCCAAAAAATTAAAAAATGAAATGGCCTTCGGACGCAGCGCAAAAGGATTTAAACCTTTTCTTTCCAATTTTGGGTTTAAGATGAGTAGCGATGAATTGTATGTGTTTTTTTAAAATTATCCGTATATACAATGAGAAACTTTTGTTTTAAAATTTTTCCCTGTGTAATATTTAATTATTTATTTTGTTATGGAATTTCCCCCTACAAATTTTTCTAAAAAATTTGGGCATATCTTATAAATGCGACTTTTTTATGCGGTCCTATCCACCGCACAAAAAAAAATTGGGGTATTTCCACAAATTAGTTTATTATATGTAAGAATTTATGAAAATTTTGAATGTTTGTTTTGTGCGATTTTTTTTGGGCCCCATTTCAAAAAACGGGGTTAAACCCCACATTCTGGTATAAAAAAAATTAAATACAGAATCACTTGATATAATATACCGAAAAAAACCGGGCGTGTAGTGCCCCCATACTTTCAAGCTACTTTTTTTAATTTTTTTTTTTAAAAGGGAAATTTTTGCCGTATAACACAAAAACCCCTTCCAAAAAAGAAATCTAAAAAAAGAGTATACAATGATGTTATTTTTTTAAATCATTTATTCGAGATATTATCCCCAGACATTTGAAAAAAAATAGTATACTTATAAAAAACCTTTTTCCCCCAAGGAGCATTTTTGGATTTGTTCCCGGAAACCCGTGATTTAAAGAAAGACATAAATGTATTTAGATATTTAGTGTCACGTTTTAGAATATATGATAAATTTTTTTGGAAATTCTGAAAAAAAAAATTTTTTTTTAATTTAACCAATTTTTTGGAAAAAATAAAATAATCTTTTTAAAAAATGATTTTCCTTGTGAAAATGTTTTAAAAATAATTTTTTGCCCCGTATATATTAAACCTCTCTACAGGGGCTCAACGGGAATTTTTTGGAAAAATTCACATTGTTTTCAGAGTTCCCAAAACCAATTGAAATAATTATCGATTTTTAAAATAGTCCCTTTGGTCGAAAAAATATGGATAAAACCCAAATTTCTAATTTTTATATTTTCAAAAATTCTAGTTGAGTCTCTGTAGGGGTGTCTGAGCTATACACAGGCAAAATTTTAAATTTATAATAGAAGCTTTTTTTCATAAAAGGAAAAACATTTTGAAAAAAGATTTTTCCCCTAAGTTAATTTTTTGCCAAAAAAAATTTTATTTAAATTTTTTTTGTCAAAATGTCCTTTAAAAAAAATTTATACATATATTTTTAATCAAAAAGACACTAAATATCATGAAAATTATCCATTTATGCGCTTTTTCAAAAACACGGTTTCCGGAAAAATAGGGCGGATACCTTTTTAAAAAAACACTATTTCGATATGTGTAGAAGTACTCGTTTATACTCCCCCTTTTTTTTTACAAGTTTTCTTTTTTTTATACTTGGTGTATAATGGAATTTAAATTTTTTTAAAAATTTATATTTTGTGTTAAAAAATGCGCGTTATACGCCGATTTTCCCGTAAAAAGTATCATATTAAAAAGTTTTTTTTAAAAATTTATTAGTACTAGATTAAAAATGATTTTAATTATTACAGGTGCCTCCCATGAGCTTGTCATATGTAAAATTTTTATACTTACTTTAATAATTTGTATGGTTTATAATTAAAGTCGTATCGTGGCTTTAGCGCTAAAATACATTTTTGTGTGTGTTGCATTCAATACATAGTTACTGTATAGGCGGGGGAGGGATGAAAATTATGATTGAAAATTGGATCACAAACATTAAAAGTTTGAGAAGCACTGTGTTAATTTACTTCTTCAAAAGAAAATTTACAACGATTTTCTTGCTAAATATAAACCAAATCTTATTTTTGTTTTATCCTCAAAAAATTGCACATTTTACAAATGAATAATACATAAGAACGTCACATAAAAATGTTCTAATTCATTTTCACCAAGAAAGAACTTAACGCAGAACCTCAAATTAAAATATTCTTTTCTGCCAAGGGTTTTTTTAGAACAAATTTCCCCTTTTTGTACTTTTTGAAATGAGATTTCAATCTTCAACAAGAAATCTTAATGAAAGATTTTTTATAAAATTGATTTGAAAAGGGGAAATGATTACTTGAAGGGAAAAACAAAAAGGAATTACCCAGAATTTCAATGTTTTACTATTAAAACGAGGGGAGATCGGTCCCATTATTGCATTTTAATCACGACTGGTTCTCCCCTCTTAATTGCTCTTCCATAATATGATATCGATCCGTTGGTATCCCTAGCTGGCAACCATCGTCTAAATTCTAAAGAGAAAATAGAATCTATTTTTTATGAGTTACTTTATGGTTGGCTTTTTTATTATAAAGCAGGGGTCAAACCTTTGAACTCGAGAATCCCTAGAACTAGAAGGTGGCTTCGTGGAACCCCCAAGTGGTATTTTCCCGGAACCCTATTCAACACAATTAAAAGAATATATCCTTAAAAATATTTAAAAAGTAAACAAATTTTACTACTTAACGTAAATGCAATTAACCCTTTATCTACCGCATTTTGATTAACTGCAATTATTTCATGCAATATTTTTTTTAATCCTTCTTTAAAGTAAGGATAATTTTTTTTAAAAAATTTAAGGGGCTTACATCAGCTTTTTTAAAATATGGGGGGCCCCTTAGGGGGCAGATAATCATAGGGGGGAGGATATTAAAAAGTGGAAAAACCCGAGATTATTTTAAAAAATTATTAATTTGTTTAAAGTAAACAAACAAAACACATTTCCCGGGATAATAAAAATAAATACACTTATAAATGTATCAGTACTTCACAATGTGTTTTATAAGTAACTGAAAAACAAAATTAAGAGCAAGTTTAATAATTACCAGTGACTGAAAGGGCTTGTCATACATAAATTATATAAAAAAAATTAACACTTATCTTATATTTACGGTTATAATTAATCCCTTAGCAAGATTAAAGTTATACGGTTCAATCCCAATGCCATGTTTTTCATGTAGGTGTGCGATGAGATGTATTGGAGGAGGGGATAAAATAGAATAAAGAAGCAAATACCGGAAATGTAAATCCTTTGCAAACACTGTCAAGTTAATTTTATTGTATTACAAAACTTTCGAATAATTCTATGGATAGAATTTCAAAAAGATCGCACTTTGGAAAGACGTATATATACCTCCGGAGCAATTAATATATTGACTAAACAAGACATTTATATACTTCGGTGGGTGAGTGAGTGAGTGAATTTTAAACGTCGCATTGTTCATACACGAGGGTTTGGCGACGGACCACGAATTTTGAACCATGGTCAAGGACGTGGACGACCCCTGAGCTGGCCCCCCCTCCCCCAACCCCTACCACACCCACACCAACGGGAGGACGTTTCAGCTCGACAGATTTAACGTGCATCGCTGCCCCACACGGGCGGGGCTTTAGTGGTACGGGGCTCGAACTCATGACATGCCTGCCATGGTCCGATACCTTTAAACCCCGGGCTACCGCAGCCCCTATACTTGGTGGGACTTAAGAGGTTAAAAATCGTATCGTAGCTTTAACATCAAAACATAGCATTACTGAATTCAAATACAGTGTTATTGTATGGAGAAAGGGGGCGCGATGAAAATTATGACCGAAAATTGGGTCGCAAGGGATCGAAAGTTTGGAGCCTGACTTACATAAATAAAACACTCCAACTTTGGGAAATTTTATTAGAGAGCCCATTTAATTAAGTTCGTACTTTTAAAAAAACCATCGGTCCACAAAAATTTAAAAAAATTCCCATAATCCGAAAATATCTAATGAGTTTTAACGCAATTTTAACTCTTAAAATTGCTTAATAACCAGAGAACACTAATATGTTACAGAACAAAATATTTATTTTAAAGATTACTAGTTTTTTTATTTATTTATTTATTTTTTTTTACACATAAAAACAGCGTTTATACATAAACTTAATTTGATATATTCAAAGAGAAATTTTCTTTTCAAATGCTCAAAAAACCATTGTACATTTTGCATTTTAACCCTATATCTACCGCATTATGATTTACTGCAAATTTTTTCATGCTATCTTTTTTCTACTTTCCTTCTTAGATCAACAAAGAAAAATTTTATTTAAGCTACTTTTTATTAAATAGTTACAATTAATATAAATATGTATATACATAGTACAGAATCACAACAAAGTGTTAATTATTTTTTTAATTGTCTTAAAGCTATTGTCCTCCAAGAAACGATAATAAATTTTCTTCAACTGAATGTTTAAGACGTGAAAAAAAAAAATTTTTTCCCATTTTTGAAAGTCACAAAAAAAAACCCAACTTGGCCTTTCAATTTTTTTGAATAATTAGTTTTAATCGATTAACTTTATTAATTATAATTAAATTTTTATTGTCATCAAAAAAAAATCGTATATAAAAATTTTAGCTCAATTGAGCGCTTTAAAAAAGTTTTTTATTAACGATTGAAAATTTTCCAAGATAAATATATAAGAAGGGCTAATAGTAGAAAAAGAATAGAGACCTTGTGAATCCATTCGAAAATGTACTTCCCCAGATTCGCAGACCAGAGTTTAAAAACATCCCCCCTTTCGTGCTTTACAAATTAAATACCTTAAAAAAAGTTCAAAAAAAAACAATTTTACAACTTTTCCCAATTCTCTAAACACTGGGTAAAATTATATTACCATAATGATTTAAATTACTCTTAGTTGTAGTATTAATGGAAAAAGATATTTTATTAAAAAGATTATTATAGCTAATTGACACAAAAAAATATTTCTGGTATGAAATAATAGCTCGCGTAATGTTTCTGATTTCTCATTTTGAGGAAAGCTTGAAATTCATATTTTGTAGAATTCTTTTTAAAAATATCCAAATTATGAGTTTTTGAAAAATGTGTAAGTCTTGTCTCAAATTTTAATGCTAAAAATTATTACTCGACACTTATTCTCAAAACAATTGTGATATGGCCTATCTTTGTCGACCATATCGTGGGGTTTCCGCGTAAGTTAGAGGTGTGGGATTCTCGAAATGAAGAGACATTTTGCGACATAGCCATCCTGTGATGACTATGTCTAATAGGATCCGCGTAAGCTAGAGGTGTGGGATTATCTAAATGATGAGACATTTTGGATTCTTAACACAACTTTTATTAAGAATAACTTAAATTACTTAATTCTAATTAACAACTTTCTTAAAGTGAGAGTTAACACCCAATTAAACCTTATATTCAAGTCAGATCGCGCAACTAGATCACTTATCTTAATTATAATAAATTAACTGACTAATCTAACTTCCTATACAAAATATTACCTTTTGCAGAGTCACCTTCCTTCATCGATTGAGGTAATACCTATAACGTAATTTTAGATGAGAAGATTCAGACTTTCTTATAATTTAATTGAGATGAACGTATCCTTCTTCCAGAGCTATAAGACTTCTAACACTTGTTCTGAACGATTCCACACTAAGTTATCTCTAGGCTTGCCGCTATTTCTCATCAAACTTTCTATCCTTTTAAAGTATATCTCATTTACATATTCGATCCGTTTCTCTTCTTGGTATTGGGTTGGAAAGGTTTTGCCATTAATCGTGGCCGTCAAAGAACTTAGGAGTTATGTTAGAAGAAGGACTCGAGAGACGTCACAACCCCCTCCAAGAAGAAAAACGTGATTTACTTAAGGGTTCTCAATGCCCTTAATAAATTACGTGCCTAAATTTTTATTTCTGAATCTCTTCGTTTCTAAGTTTTATTTAAATTTTAATCTTAAATCCTCTTTAATTGGTTCAACCACCTTATTTATTTGAGAATCTGGAATTTTCAACGATTTTTGATCAAAATCTAATACGATCCTTGACCCACTTATAAAATCGATACCTAGAATACATGGGTATTCTAAATCCGTCAACACATGAAATGACCAAATTCTTTCAAATTGTCTGATGCGAATATTCAATTCTACAATCCCATGTTTGGCATTTCGCACCCTGTGCTGTTATTACCTGGGCTCGCGATTTTTTATTTGCTTATAAAAAAAATATTTTCTATATACTTCTTCCGATATAAATGATTTATCTGCTCCGGTGTCCCATAGCGCTTTCAAAAATGTGTTATTTAATAAAATAGGAACGTGGGGAAGTTCTACGGGTGATATACAAATCGGAGAAAGCTTAATTGGCGTTCCTCTTTATACTTTTTGAGGTTGATCTTTAACTTTTACAATATTTAATCGTCCCCTTTGCATCCTATCGCCTCGACTGAAATTTTCATTCGAACCTCTATTTCTACGGTCCCCTCTATTAAAATTATCATTTCGCTCATTTCGGAATTGGTAACCCCTGTTGTTGAATCTCTGATCAATATTTTGAAATCTATTCCTCTCGAACCCTCTATTACTTTGACGGCTATTCGCATAAAAAATTTTTTCTACCGTTATTT
>BMAV01014994.1:16708-30199 GCA_019973955.1 Trichonephila inaurata madagascariensis
ATATTCAAAGAAAAAAGAAGGGATTACATATAGTCCTGGGTTTTTTTAAACATAAACGTAAAAAAATATATGAAGATGTAAAATAGAATTATTTGAAAATCATCGTAAAATGGGTTCGTATGTTATTTATCGCAATTTTTTAAAAATGTAAGGTACTGAAAATTTTAAATTTTAAACATATAAAATTATAATGTTCATATAATACCTTTATAAAACTTTTGTCATGTGCATGTAGTACATACAGTAATTTTTTAGTAAATTTATTGCACTTATATAACAGTAATTATACTTACTTATATAAAACAGTACTTACTTATATAACAGTATTTACAGTAAATAAAAACTTTAAATTGATTTATCTCAGAACAAAAAAAAATCGTTTGTTTTCTTTCATTTAAAATGCTAAGGCTTTTTTTCTATTGCATGAAATGTTTAAAAATTTTTTTATAGATTGCTATTAATATGTATAACAAAAGTTGGTATGCATTTTGTAATCAAAGCAATACTTATTTTTTTAAAAATATTTGAACTTAGAATTTATACGTTTTTTAGGGATTTCTTTTATAATAATTCATAAAAAAATTTTTTTAGGAATTTGAATCATGTTATCCCCAAACCCATACCAACTTTTGTTGTTCATAGTTTGACAAATATGTAAATCAAATTTCTTGGGTGTACGTCAATTATTGTACGAGGAGTAGCATTTTAAAATTACCTCATAAATTTTTTAAATTTTTTTAAAAAAATTAAATGGATTGGATTTTGTGATATTTTGAGCAAATATTCTGTTTTACGTATTGCATATACATAGGTTACAAGGAAAAAATTTGTAAAAACCATAAAATCAAAGATTTTTGTTTAAATCGTACCGCGTCCCCTTAAAATTTCGCCCATCTATTGTCGAAAAACATGGATAAACCCATTTCTAAGTTATATATTTCAAAATTTCTAGTTGAGCCTCTGTACAGAGGTCTGAGCTATATACAGGCAACATATTATTATAATAGAAGCATTTTTCACAAAAGGAGAATATTTTGAAAATGGGTCATTCTATGTTCATTTTCTTTCAAAATATTGTACTTAAACAATTTTTTATTGTAATATTATTCTTAAAACTATTTTATATACATTTTCTAATCTAAATGACACTAAATATCATGAATATTATCCATTTATACGCTTTTGCAAAATCACGGTTCCGAACGAAGTCGGATACCTTAAAAAAACAATCTATGTTTAAAATTTACTTAAGTATAAATATAAAGGTTTATTTAATATGCAAACAAGATCTTGAGCCATTATGTTTAATACTTTCTGAGAAAAAGTTACAAAAAACATATTGTCATTGTCGTTGCAAGAAGCTTGTTAAATTTCAAATTTAAAAACAAGCAAAAAACAATCTTCTTGAGACTAATGTTTAATAAAACGGGACAAATACATGTTGTAATTCATAATTTGTGAGATGTAATGACTTTTTTATATTGAAAATGAAACTTTCTCAAATTTTTTTTAAACTGTGTGTACCTTTATCTTAGAATATACTGTATGAATGCACACATGAAATTTTTACTGCGTATTACTGCAATGTAACTATATATACTGAAGTGAGATTTTCAGATATTCTCAAAATATTTGGCTAGAGAGCAGTTACCGTAACAAAAAATGTCAATTTCCAGACACTTCATAGTGATATTACATTTTTTGAAAAACTACACTATATATTTGAAAATCTCACTCTGGTATAAATATAAAAGTATAATTATTAATACATGCAACATTTGTATTCTTTGTATTTAACAGTTTCTTAGAAAAATGTACTTAAAAAAGCTCACTTTAACATTGTCGGTATTGGGGGGTACCGACTCCTCTTAAATCTGCAGGTTTAATATCTGAAAAAAATCATTTTTTTTATTTATAACGTCCTTCTTAGCCCCTTGTGTTTCAGACTTTGAAAAATCCCTTCTAAGCTGATCCCTGCTAAGCAACAGTAGAGTGTTTTCCAAATTTCAAGGTTGCAATTTTGGTAGTTTATAAAAAGGAATTTCGTTTAAAAATATAAAACACCCTTTTAAAACCCCTTGGAAAGTCGCTTTTCGCAAAACCCTTCTTAGTAGATGTACTCCATGAAAGAACATGCATCTCTAATTTTATGTCTGTATACCTAATATTTCAAAAACGGGACACTCTTTTATCTATAATGCCTCTTTAACGCCCCGCAACATTCTTGGAGGTCAATTATCGTAAAACATCTTTTTATAGTGGTTCTCTACTTGATGGAAGGAATGAACCAGTCAAATTTCAAATCCATGTATCTAATAGCTCAAAAACCGGAATATTTATTTATAACGCTGCTTAACCTCTTACAGCCCCCTTTTGGTGTCGAATTTTACAAAACTGTGAAGGGAACTTCCTCGTAAAAGGATAATGCCTGCCAAATTTTAAGTATGTAAGTCTAATAGTTCCGGAGATATCGTGATCAGTGTGTGACTGAGTGAGTCTCTTGCGTTTCTCCTATATATAAAGGCTAGACAAGAGATGAATTGAATGTTAACCACACTAACGAATGCCTTGCTTTATGTTTTTGTAAATGTACAGTAGAAAAATATTGGAGAGCTAGAAGCCTAATGACGTAATAGTGAACAGATTGGCATTTGTTTAATTTCTTCCTCCTTCATTACATCCCAAAACACATAAATCCCCACTATTTAGCAAACGAAGAATGCTTTATCTTGTTATCATTGTCCAAACTTAATTGACAAAAAAAAAAAAAAAAAAAAAAAAAAAAAAAAAAAAAGGCTTGTCGGAATCATAGAGAAAATTATTTTCTTACACACAACAGTTTCCTTTCAAAATTCTTTAAAGGTTAAATCATCTAAGGACAATTTATTTGAGTTCGTTTCTAAGGCATGGATTTTTTCCCCTCCCTAAGCAAAACATAGTTAAATTTTATATTAAATTATATTTAATCACACACAAAAACGTAAAAGAGCATTGACATCAACATTTCTTAGGATACTTCTCAATTTTAAAAATTGATTTTATATAATAAGGGGGTCTTGTTTAATATTCTTCAAAATATTAAAAGCCACAATATAAAAGGTTTTAATATAAAAATGTTTCTAAGTAGAGTATTTTCTTATGCTTGAAGCGATCTGAAACGATGATTGATATTTAGAAATATTGTCTCATGATAATTTTTCTGAACAACACAAAAGAGCCCCTGCAATTTGTTCTTTCTGAATCTTTAGGCTATTGTAGGATCTCTCTCTTATGTCATCCCTCCATACTAAATTTCCTAATCAGTATATTTTTATTAATTTATGTTTTTCTTTTGAGTCTGAGATGTATTTCCTTTTAAAAATAAATTTCTTTTCCCGTTAGGTCTAATATAAGTTTAAAACGAAGATGTATAACATTAGACTGCACCTGCCATTTCATTGGTCTAATTTCTTTCATTCCTTCTTTGTCTTTTCCCTTATTTGGTAATTGCCTGATATAAAAAAAAAAACTAAACAGAAACATTTAGGTCGTTAGAAGAAGAGAAATATACAACATGCATTTTTAAATATTTGATGAGCAGTGTATTCCAACAGATGTTAGAGGGATACTACTTCCGTTAATGTAATGTCTTAGACTCGTAGCGTCTACATAAAGAAAAATGAAACGTTGTCCGAGGGAAAAGATTTCAAATCGCTTGTAATTCGTTTTTCATTATCTAATTACAAAGATAGCATCAGATTTAAAGAAAAAAATATTATATTTAGAAGTTACTTATAAAATGAATAAAATAGATACGAATATATCTATTAATTTGTAATTATGCATACAGATATGCCTACATTAAGCAAAAATGCTTCGCAAGCTTTCAATATTTGTGAACCAATTTTCAGTCATAAATTTTATCATTCGCCCCCTCCCCATAAAATAACAATGTATTGAATGCTATAATAATTTTGAATCTAAAGCCACAATATGACTTTAATTATAAATAGTACAAATTATCGAGATAGGTATTAAATTTGGTATTTTCTTTTTTATTGGACAATCCCATGGGAGCCACTGGTAATTTTTTGAATTTGTTTCAATTTAGTATTGATAAATTGATTATCAAATACAACGTTCACTACTGGTATATTTACATGTGTGTATTATATCAATGTAAATGCGTGTTTTATCTTTATTATGTCAGAATATATTTTGTTTTCCTTTCTTTCTGTAAGCTAAATAAAAAGTGTGTGTGCCACACGATAAAAGTGATAGCTGCAAATTTTGTAATATTATTTCAGGGATTAGTTAGGTGAATAAAAAACAAGGAAATATTATTGTTGTCCTATAAAATTATTTATTCATATGTCTGTGCTCATAAAATAATATTTTTGTGTGAAATGTACAACATGTTTGTGAATTAGTTTTATTCTAAGAAGGAAACAATAGCTGTATGGTAGCTGAAATAGGTTATAAATAATTAAGATACAAAAATTTATTTAAATATCTATAAAAAAAAACTGCATCAAACTTTGTTCCGTTCTTTCTCGTGCTTTCATTTGGATCATTTGACATAATTAAGTTGAATTTTGATATATTAAAAAATCAATTAAAATCTTTGATTTATCTTTTGAAAAATCCGCTTTAAAATTGCCACTTAATAGCATACGTAATTTGTTCAAAAGACTCGATCCGGCATTATGAATTTGGGTTGTAAACTAACAATATTCAATTCTATCCATGAATTAATTTAAGCAAATGGATAGTAAGACGTGTAGTTGATTGGGAAGAGAGGAATCTAGGTCAAAACCTTTAAAAAGGGATTTAATCAGAAGATTTATATCACATTAGCTTATTACAGTTCTTTTGTCATTTCATAGCAGTTTTGTACAAATATATCCAATGCTGCTGCAAAATAAGTCTTCCTAGTTATATTTTATTTTCTTGTATTTGAGTTATTTAATGTAACTTTTTCTTTATACTTCTATACTTAATTTTGTTATTTTAAAGTTTTAATTGTTTTAATTTTCTTTTTAGACTCAAAGTATATTTAAGTAATGTGATTAATATAACAATTAGTTCATTGCTATTCTGATTGGCTTACAAAAATAGATTTTTATTTTTAAATTCATTGCAATATTGCTAATGATAATTATATTATTTACTTAGTTCTATAAAAATTTGTCCTTTTTCTACATTTTGTTTAATTTTAGTGTAGGATTTCTCTCTCTGTCTAAGCCTATTTTTTTTTTAAAAAAATATTACATGTTTCATTTTCATGCTTCAACTGCAATCATTTTAGTAGAAAGAGGTGATGAAGTAAGGGGAGGGGGGGGGGGGGGACCCCCCCTTAGAACGAAGCGACGAACTTTACATTTACGGCGTATTGTTAGGGGGACAAACTACCACTTTTCAGAGTGGCGGGGGTTGGAGGGGAAACGTCCCTCCTTTCCTTTTTAGTGGTGTGGACGACCTTGTAAGAGCAGGATTTCCAAATTGAGACGGAAAAAGCCGAAGGAGCGTTACATAGCCGAGCGTGACGTTCATTCAAGTTCACTCTCCGGCAAAACGCGCCAATATAAGTTATCACTTCAAAAATTTTTAAATACTTTAGTTTCGACGTTTTGATAAGCTCGTGCCTTCCACGTTTTGTCATCACGGGTTCTTATTTTTTAGAAAAGCTTATATAGATTGTTAAGTATAAAATCAGCTAATTTATATATCTTCTTTTAGTGAAGGATTTAAAAGGGGGGAAAAATGTATTAATTTAAATATTGCTATGATTATTTCTGATAAAGTAGTTTATAATATTTTATATTTCTAAAAAAATATTTTATAACTACCTGGTGTGACATTTTTCAATATATTTTGTTTTTTTTAATAATTAAATCAGATACACAAGATAGAAATACACAAGGATCTATGAAATTTGTTCGTAATTTTGGTAAAGAAACACTTATAAAAGTTGAATCATTAGAAACTAAACATTTTTTTAACTCTTAAAAGATGACTTTTCCACATTCATTTTTTCAATCCTTGTTAGTGAACATTAAAGTTGAAGTTATAAACAGAAAAAAGTATACTGTGCTTGTGTGAATGTGTTAATTTAATATAAAATAGTAAACGCATTTTGAAATTTTTTTCTTATTTTTGTACAAATAACTTTAAGATTTGCGTAGCCAAAATAAGCAATAAGATATTTTATTGTTCAATTTTCATTCAAAATCTCCTTAGTAAAAATATTTCTATAAATTAAAATAAAATGTAAGATTTTATTAAGAAGGGAATAACAGAAAATCAGAAATAGATTTTAATGTAATTATTTATCATAACAGCTATGCGTCGCTCTCTTCTTACCTTATGATACCTTAATGACACATTAAAAATAATTAATCGGTATTGATAAACATATTCATAATATCTTAAAGCTAGTTTTTAATGATTTTTTTTAAAAATTATTCTGTTTTGAATTACTTTTATTACTCATTTAATGATATTTTCAGCCAAGGGATTTTCTGAGACTCATCATTCATTGTTACTTAATATACCACAATATATTTTCATTTATATACTTTCCAATTTATTTAGTTTAACCTCAAAATAAAACCATTTATCAATCTTTTTCTTGTCAATTTATTTAAAAATGATTTTTTTTTCGATAAAATTAATATTTTGATGATGATAATTATTTCGAAATATTTTAAAATCAAACCATTGTATAAAATAACTATTTATAAAACAAACTATATTTGTCGTTCAATGTATTGTTATTAATTAAACTTTTAAATGATAATTTTATATAGCGATGTCCTTGTAATTTACAAGGAAACATTTCTTATTATAGAAACTTTTTAGAAACATGCACTCCAGGAGCTTGCAAAATTACAAATGGTTTTTCAGATTTATATCACAAAATTAATAAAGATATAGTATAAATAAAAAAAATCACTTTTATTTCAATCGTTTTAAAAAAGAACTAGAAAGCATAATACAAATATTTCCCTATCTTTATTAGAAACTAAATGAGCTTACTGAAGATTCAAAAAACATTTTTGAAAATCAGTTTGAAAGAAATGAATTTTTGTCTCAAATAACCACATATACGTTTAAACGTTTTTTCTTTTATATGATATGTTTCACCTATAGTAGTTGGAAATACTAACTGGTATATTAGCTATGTATCACGCATCCAAACCACAGGTTCCAAGCTCTATGATCGGGAAGGGCAAGGTTGACTCAGCCTTTCATCCCACCTGCCGTGGGTCGATAAAGAAGTATCAAGTTTGCTTAGGGACCTAAACACTGGGATCTCGCTTCAGAACTGACCACGTGAGCGGGACGTCCGATCAGGCACCTCAGCACCCAATGTTCACTTAAACTGAGATTGGCACAGTAGGCCTTGTCTTCATGGACTGTTGCGCCACTGAGTTTAAGTTTAAAATTAGCTATACTATTACTAGCTGGTATACTGGATGATTTGAAATATATATATATACTGGATGATTTGAAAAATATATATATATAACCATCAAAACCTATTAATTTTTTTTTTTAAAAATATGAGTTCGAATTTTAAAATTATATTTTGAATAATTTTAAGCTAACGTTAAAACTTCCAGGGGGAAATAATTGTGGAATATCAATATCAAACAAGTGCTTTTAATTCTTAAAAACCAAAGCAATTTTCAGCTTAAACATTTCTTAAATAAATAATTTAATCATTCAAAAATTAAAAAAAAAAGATAATTATTTAAATAAAATCAATTTATTTCTTGATACTTTCTCCGTCAAAATAATGCAGAAGGAAGATAGAATTCTAAGCAAATCCTGTTGTCATATCAAAACAATAAAAATCAATTGTTGAAAACTTGTTTTTTTTAAAAAAAAATATTTACTCGGATTGTAAATAAGTCTCAAAGAACAAAATAATGGATAAAAAATAATAAAAACAATTAAATAAAAGTATCTAACATTTTTTTAAAGAAAACTGTATGAAACATAGAGTTACAAATTTAGAGAAGTTGGCGCCATTAGACATTGTATTCGCGGTTGAGGAAAAATAACACCATTATTTTGTCATGAAATTCAAGACTATTTCACATGCTTTGGATTGTCCGATTTGGATAAAATATGCACCATTTTGTTGTATAATTTGTTGCCATATTAAAGGAAGCTTCATAATGCCTCTCTCCTGAGTCTTGGTCCTTATGGTGAAAATCTCTAACAATCGATTTTCCCAATCGTCTCTCGATCCAAATTTCTTATCACTCAGGAATTTTTGCAATGCGAGAAAAAGGTGATAATCGCTTGGTGTCAGGTCCAGACTATATGGTGGATGCATTAAAATTTCCCAACCAAGCTCCCAGAGTTTCTGGCAAATCGCTACAGACGTGTGTGGCCTGGCGTTGTCCTGATGGAACAAAACAAATCTTCTTTTGGCCAATTCTGGCCTTTTCTGGTCAATCGCTGGCTTCAAACGGTCCAGTTGTTGACAGTAGAGATCTGAATTTAGTGTTTGGCCATACGGATGCAATTCATAATAAATGATCCCTTTCCAGTCCCACCAAATACACAGTAGAACCTTCCTGGCCGTTAGTCCTAGTTTGGCCACCGTTCGAGCTGCTTCACCGCTCTTTGACCCCACGATCGTTTTCACACAATATTGTCGTATGCGACCCATTTCTTATTCCCAGTTACCATCCGTTTAAGAAATGGATGGATTTCATTCCGTTTGGCCAACGCTTCGTAGATGGTAATTCGGTCTATCATGTTTTTTAGTGTTAATTGGTGTGGCGCCCAAATATCGAGATACTTTTTGAATCCAACTTTGCATAAATTTTTTAAAACTGTTTTATGATCGATCTTTACCTCCTGGGCGTTGCTACGACTACTAACATGCGGGTCAACTTCGATTATTTTTGTGATTTTATCGACATTTTCGACGACGGGCCTGCCTGTGCCGGGTGCATCTTTAACCTCAAAAATGCCTGAACGGAACCGACGAAAACAAAATTGCACGTAACTAGCTGTTACAGTATCAGCACCATGATTGATTGATTGATTTAATATTAACGTCGCACTGTTCAGCTACACTAGGGCTTTTGGCGACGGACCACGTAATTTTGAACCATGGTCAAGTGACGTGGACGACACCTGAGCTGGAACACCCCTCTCCTAACTACCACACCACACCAACGGGAGGACGTTTCAGCTCTCGACAGATTTAACGTGCATCGCTGCCCTACACGGCGGGTCTTTAGTGGTACTGGGCTCGAACTGTGTGTGTGTATCAGCACCATAAACACCATTCACAATTTCATCTGCCTGGCTCGCATTTATCAAAGAAAAACTGAAAAATGTACCGAATTTTCTTTTTGTTGACTTCCATTTTTAACACTCTGTAACTCACAACTGAATGAACCAAACAAAAAAAAATTTAAATTAAAAGAATCTTTTTT
Organism: Trichonephila inaurata madagascariensis; assembly: GCA_019973955.1. Classification (NCBI taxonomy): domain Eukaryota; kingdom Metazoa; phylum Arthropoda; class Arachnida; order Araneae; family Nephilidae; genus Trichonephila; species Trichonephila inaurata. The sequence continues at coordinate 26,152 of BMAV01014994.1, forward strand.
AGTTTGAATTGTGTTACCTTGACAACGAGCATAAATTTGAAATTGTTTGATTGATACTTCACAAGATATCGACACTACAGCCATCTATCTAAAAAATAATGGATTTCTTTTTCCCCAACCTAATATTACCCAAGCTTCGGAAAATTACTCAAACTTGAATCTAGGTGCTAACCATTATGACCCATAGTTTTAAAGGGACATGGTACGATTTAAGCAAAACATTTTAATTTAAGGATTTTCAAAAAATTTTTGGTTGCTTCCTATGTGCGTATACTATGTAAAACAGATTTTGTGCTCAAAATTTCATAAAAAGTTAGCTATTTAATTTTTTAAGGAAAAAACCTAAAATTTCTGAAGTGATTTTAAAATGCTACTCCTCCTACAAAAATTTACGTACACACATGACATTTGATTTACAAGTACGTCCAACTATGTATAACAAAAGTTGGTATGGGTTTTGCGTTAACACGATTCGTATTTGTACAATACTTCTTTTTATGAATCCTTATTGAAAATTCTTTAAAAAATTTGCAAATTCTAACTTCAATTATTTTTTAAAAAATAAGTATTGCTTTGATTCAAAAAAGCATACCAACTTTTGTTACATGTACTATTAGCAATGGGTAAAAAAAATTCAAAGCATTAGGAACAATTGAAAAAAAGCCTTAGCATTTTAAATGAAGACAAACTAGTTATTTTACCTTTCTGAGATAAGTAAGTTTAAAGTTTTGATTTGCGATAGGGATGTGAATAAAAATGAATGTAAAAGCTTTCATAATTCGGCGTTTTTTAAGTTTAGAGTTTTCAAATTTTGTGAGGTTTTAGAGAAAAGTATATATAAAGAATAATTTAGGCTAGAAAAATTATATTTGATTTTTTTTACCGATTTTTGTCAATTGAATCGTACTGTGTCCCCTTAAAGCACCGGATTTCACGTGTCTGAGTCGTATTACATCAGAAACACAAAAACCTTTTCTTTTATTAGTAGAGATGCTTTATTTCTCACAAAAACTTAATAGTTAATTAATCAAAATACATCTTCAACTGCAAGTATCGTTTTCTAAACATGAGAGAGATAATCTTCCGCTGTTAGCTACATATTACGACATTTGACTATCTTGCACATACACGCACAAAACGGATCTGAACTAAAAAGAGAAACATGCTTCCCAAGTTTCAATTCTATAGGTCTAATACTTCAAAACGAGGAAATTTTTATTTATCTATAACGCCCTCGTAGAGTTACCAACCTGTAAATCAATTTCCACAATGCTTATTATAAGCAGACTTCTACTCAACAAAAGAATTGTGTTTTACATATTTAAAGTATGTAGGTTTGGTAACTCAACAATGAGAATATATATCAATAACTTCCGTAACTCCCCCCCCCCCGCGCCTTTGAGTCGATTTCTACACAGAACCTATTCTTACATGGTTTCTATTCAATAAAATTAACATGCTTACCAAATTTATTCTTTAGTACTAAAAGTAATAGATCAAAACTTATTATTAAATGTTTCTTCATAATGCCATCTATCCACCTCCCTTCCTTTCACTTCCAAGGGGCCATTTCCGTAAAATCCTTTCTTAGCAGATCTTTGCTCAATGAAAACAAACTACTTAACAGATTTCTTTCGTCAGTTTAGTTTAAAAACAGGACATTTTGTGTAGGATGCCTACTCAATCCACCCCTTCCGGAGTTGATTTCTGGAAAATTTAACCTTAGAAGATCGTTGCTCAACAAAAGAAACATGTTTGTTGGTCAAACAGTTGAGAAAGAATATATATATTTTTTTAACTACAAGACTTACTTAACCATCTTTGGTGTTGGATTTTCACCAAACCCCTTCATAACGTATCTCTATTCATCGAAATATATTTGTCTCTGCAAAATTCAAGCCTGTAGATCAGTGCTTCTCAAACTTACAATATTTGTGACCCAATATTCAATCATACTTTTCATCCCCCTCCATTCAATAACAATGTATTGAATTCGAAAATACGATACTTTGATGCTAAAGCTACCATACGGCTTTAACCACTTAAGTGTCGCTGGCATATATAAACAGCTCGCTCAGCCAGTGTGTAAACTGCCATGACGTATATATACGTCTTCCCCAAATATGCTGTTTTCTGATCACTCCTATCCATACAATTACGTCTAATGTTTTGGAATGTAATAAAATGATCTTGATAGCGTTTGCGAAGGATTTACTTATTTCAGAGGATTCGTTTACTTATTCCCTTTCTCGTCCCTCCAATACATCGCATATGCGTGCATATGTGCAAAACGGTACCATTGGGAAACGAATCATGTAACTTTTAATCGGCAATTAAGAGATTAATTATAAACCGTACAAAAATTATCACGATCAGTGTTAATTTTTACATATAATTTTATCTATGATAAGCCCCTTGGTTCACAGGTAATTTTCCAATTTGTTCTTAACCTAGTATTGATAAAATTACATTATGCAGTCGTGAAACATTTATGTGCATATATATCGGTGTAATTTTTTTTAAAAAATGTTTTATTAAGTCAGAATGTACACTGCTGGCCACCGTAAATGCAACACCAAGAAAGACAAGATATAGAACAGCAAAATTTATTTTGTAGATAACAAGTTGACCAAGTATCAAATGATTAAATTTAAAGGCTTCTGTGAAGTGTGGTTCCTGCCAGGATCAGTAGACATTGTAGGAGATCACCGCTGCCATACTTTTCTGCATTGATTCAAAAAGACTTTCGATGTGTTCTTGGGGTACAGCAAACCAAGCAGCTTCCACACGTTGCCAAAGTTGATCTAGTGTGGCAGCCGGGGGTGTAATCTGGGTCAATCGTTGAGCAACCATGAACCACATGTTTTCTATCGGCGAAAGATTCAGAGAGCAAACCGGCCAGGAAAACAATTCAATCTGGTGATTGACGAAGAACCTTTGGACAACGTCGAATGGTACGCGCAGACACTAAATGATGCGTTAAAGACTCAATGGGCTGTGCTATGGTTCGTGATGTGACTGAGTGATCCGTCACTGTCATGCGCACAATTTGCCTGTCCTCACGTGAAGTGGTGCACTGAGGTGGATGCGATCGACCACGTCGGTCCGTCGTACCCTCCTGCATCCAACGGTCACATATCCGCATTACAGTTGTTTGGTTTCGTCCAACATGACTACCGATTTTCCTGAAAGATAATCCACAATCTCGGTAGACCACTATCCTTCCTCTTTCCAACTCGGATACTTGATCAAAAGCTGATCGCTGTTTTCTACGAGACATAACTGATCGTTTTTTGAAAAAACCACAAGAAAAACACAATTGCCGAACGTGAAATCGTCGAAATCTCCAAGCCTTAAATAGCGTTACAGGCGTGCGTGATGTGTGTCTGCACTGAAATTCCAATCATTTGAATGACTTCACCTCCGCTAATGAATGTTGTAAATTTCATGTTATTTTCTTGCTTCCTTCAGGGTGTTGCATTTACGGTGGCCAGCATTGTATTTTTTTTGTTTACTTTCAATAAATTAATAATTCATTTTAAATATTTTTTTTTGTTTTAGACTTTTCAATATGCTCACGCCTCCCTCCTATTGTCTTCACGCCCCCAGAGGACACGCCCTACAGTTTGAGAAGCTCTGGTGTAGATCTAATATTTCTAAGATTTCATGATGTGCGATTGAGGGGATTGCTTTTCTTCTTTGATACATACATAATGTCAATTTATTCCCCATTGCAATCTTTTTTAAGGTTTAATCCACTGCAATTTTGACCTAAAAATCGAATTTTACAACGAAGAAAATCATAACTGCATATAATAATATAAATTAACTTTTAATACTATAATATAACACTTTATGCGACATGAATATTTTCGAAAACAAAAAATCATAATGGATAGCTGAAAAATTCTTTCTCTTAATGTAAGATAAAGACTCCATTTATATTTACATAGGAATTTTAATGGAAAATTCTAAATATATAGTGACAGTTAGTTTCCCCTTGCTATTAATTAACGGACCAAACAATATAATGAAAGAAACAATGGGG
>BMAV01014995.1:0-48170 GCA_019973955.1 Trichonephila inaurata madagascariensis
TGGGGTTTTTTCCCAAAAGGATTATATCATCAATATAACGATAAATATATTATTTAGAATTATTAATGTAACTACTTTCAAAATAATGTAAATATAAATTGGCAAGACAGTTGCCCCAGGGTCACCTGTGGCAACCTTAATCTGCAGATAATAGTTCCCTTTTTATGATATATATATAGTTCTCTTTAATATATATATATAAAAAGATGATTTATCACTTAATAAAATAAAAATATTATTTTTAAAAAATACTAGATATTTTAAAAAAAAGTTTCATCATTTATTTTTCACAAGGAAACTTTCTTGTAAATATATATATATATAATAGTTATATTATTGAAAATGATAAATCCATTATTTAATATTATATATAATTCATCATTTAATATAATACGCAAAAATTATTTAATATATATATATTTATATATATATAACATAATTTACCCTTTAAAATAATATAATAGACACTTAATATAATGACAATGCATTTTTAAAATACAGAGGTGTCCTAAAGTTTCATCATTTTTTTCACAAAGAAATTTTTTGCAACCCCCCATAGTATTATGAACTATACATCTTGCACTATTTTTCGACATAATTGCCACCGATATCGAGACAACTGTCGTGGCAAGCAATCAGTTTGAAGAAACCACTCTCTGAATTCGGTGTACTGTCATGCAAGGAATTGTAGAATAGCATGCAAAGTTGCATGCATGCTTATATTCGTGGTTGCAAAGGGACTCCCAATTTGATCCTCATCCTCCACACTCTACTGTTTTTCACCGAACAAGCAACGCCAGCAACCAATCATTTGACGGGACATGACCTCTTCACCATACAACGTCTGTTGGCGCTCATATACGAGAGACACACTAGTCCCATACGTCAATTTGTACCGAATAACAACCCTTTCTTCCATTGGCGACAGATTGTCAGCACATGTCTGTTGTTACATCATTTATGGTAAGAACTTTTCTTATTGTGTATAATTTTGTTTGAAGTGAGTGGCAAGTCACTCGAGATGTTGAAACCAAACTGAAAAGAGATGTAACGATGCGGACGAACTGAATTCTAAGTTATAAAACGGATTTGCAGTAATCAGTTAAGTTATATATGTAAATAAACGCTCGGGCGTTAGAAAACTTCCTGGTATCAGTTCATGAGAGCCTTTCACTAAATCAGTACAATCATGGGTCGAACAACTCACATCTGTCTCCCATCCCAAAATGTACTCTAATAACCTCTGGTACACCAGTCTGCTGCTCCTCTCTCTTCTCCGGTACTCTACGCATGCGTCACTCTTTTTACATTGATGCTTCTTCCGTCTTTTAATTGGCAACGGATTCAGTTTCTTACGGCGATTGTTTCACCTGTGTACCATCTTCTACTTCAAAAAAAGTGACGAAACTTATTTTGAAAACGTCCCCCTCGTATTGTAGAAAATCTTCCAATACTACAACATTTCAAATCTTTTACAAAGTATATTTATGTGATAAACATAGAGCTCTGTACTCTATTATAGTGTTGACTCGATTGCCAGCTAATTATGGATCAATTCGAGGTCTAAAGACCATTAATGTAATATATATATATATATATATATATATATAGGCTTATTGTGTGTAAAATTTAACTCGACCTCAATAACCTCGTTTAATGGTCAAGGATAAATTAGGAAAAAGTAGTCCTAACATTTATATCTGCATCTAACACCTTTTCTATTGCTCTAACAAGAAATAGCCGAGTGGTCATGGTTATAAATGTCATGACAGGCGATGTTTTATTCGAATCGTGAGTTTCATTCTTGGTACCACTAAAAAGCCGACATGAAGAAGGGCTGATTCACGTTAATTATGTCGAATTTCAAATCCTGCACGTTGGCGTAATGTGTAATTTTGGAGAGTGAAGAGCTAACTCACGTGTGAGAGAGATCCTTATCGAAATTACGAAGTCCGTTGCCAAAAGCCCTCATGTAGCTTCTGAGTGCGACGTTAAGGAACAGTCCATCAAGTGTGTAACGGGTATTATCCACGGCTTCAAACAAATCCTCTTCGAGAAAAGTATTTAACTGTTGGGTTGAATATTTACAAAATCGCTTCCCGTAGAAGAAACATGATTTATGCTAATGAGAATTGCTATTTAAACTCTAGCTAAGTGAGAGATATAGTCGATAGTTGTTAGGCTGCTAAAAAATTTAGAAAACAAGTATTAAGAACAGAAAACCGAGGAGACTTAGAAAGAGGATCTTAAGTCTAGATGAATAAGTGAGAGATCCAATTATTTATTATAGATATTTAGTTGACTAAGTTGACTTCTCTCTTGGTTTAAGAAATTTCTAGATAATAAATAGAAAGCTAAAAAAATAAAAAAAATATTGATTTTATTATAATGGCTGATTATTCGGTATATCCAACTTCACCAGCGACCACAGGGTCGTGAGTGTACTAAGACATTAATTCGAATTGAGAAACTACAGATCCGATAATTGATGTGATTCGCATGTTAAATAAAAATGGCAAGGTGAATGTTTAAAAATAAGTTATCTACTTCTTTAAATATTAGTTATGGAAAGCAACAAAAGTAGATTGATAGGATATATATTTTCTGAACGTGATTTTTCTCAGTTCCATAGTGCATAAAAAATTTCGTTCTAAAACTGAAGTTAAATGAAAGAAACTCTTTGCTAAAAATACCCCTTCCTCTTTTGTGGTCTTACAAGTTTTATTATATTTCACAATATTTGAAATTAAAACATCTGTAATTAAAAATTTCATGAGTGAATCGGTGATTTTATTATTTTATGTGTGCAAATTATAAATACTACATTAGTTTTTATTTACTATGGTATATGATTAATTTTAATACATCATGTATAGTAATAAAATATATAAATATACAGAAAACAAATAAAAGTAAAGCTATATAATTAATTTGAGGTTAGCCTTACTTCAACGCATAGTAATAATATTCAAAATTACTCTATTTTTATTTATTTAATCTACAACATATGGCAAGCTAATACGCATATTCAGTAAAATTTTATTACTTCAGTGTATTAGATATAAGAAATTTTTAAGAATTACAAATACGTTCTTTTGAGCAGCGAATAAATAAAACTTTTTCTCAAAATAATAAGAGTAAAAGTCATTTTTATAAGCAGTGGTTTATTATGCGTTAAAAGTGGTATGACGACATGGAAATGAGTTGGTGTAACGTTTTTCAAAAGGCACGCTCTGTTTACGACGACTTTTTACTTTTCCTTCAAACCAAAAATAAAACAAAATGACTGTTTTGCGAATGTGTGGGAGGTGAATGGCTTGAAAAACGTTTTTAGTCATTTTTCCAAAAATGGAATTCATTCATAGTTCTGATGAATTCCATGATCGATGGTTAAAAAAAGTGTATCTATCAATGGGAAATATTTTGGGAACAAAATTATAAATTAAGATTGTAAATAAGGTTATGAATATTAATTTTTGGCTTTAGTTTCATTCAAAAATATAAAAGCATTTTTTTTTCAGTTTACAGGGAAAAACCTTTTTCTACATTACATTTTCCGCAAAGCATCTGTTAGCATAATATCATATAATGCAAATTAAATTAAATTATTTCAATTTATGTCAGAGCAGTGATATAATACAGAAATGAGCAATATATATCGAACGCACTTACAAAAATTTTATTCTCCTTAATAATAATGTTAAAAACTAAACACTTTATAGTGAATCGAACGTAAAATACTCTAATATAAGAATAAAATGATTAACGCGAAAATTAATGTCATTGGGTTAAAAGCGTGGGGTGCTCTATATTAATTGTTATAATTTCTTACTAGTTCTATTCCGAAAAGCTGAGTTAGTGTAAAAAGGTAGTACAAAGCACCCCACGCTTTTATCCCAATGACATTAATTTTCTCTTTCATCATTTTATTCTTATATAAAGAATTATATTTTTTAACTTTTTAGTTCGATTCACTATAAAAGCGTGTATTTTTTTAGTTTTTTTAAAACTATAATTTATTTTTCATTTTTTAGTTCGATCTACAATAAAAGCCTGTTTTTTTAGTTTTTAAAACTACCATTTATTCTTTGTTGAATTTATCCTTGAGTTTGATATTTGGAGCCGGAATTATGTGCCTGCTGGAATTAGTCTTGCTCTTCAATTGATATTAACTAATGAGTCTGAAGATTATTTATTCTCTCCATTTACGGAGCCTCGGATGAGTCCCATATCGTTACATTTCAAAGGTTCGGTCTTTATAGGTACAGGTCTAACTAATAAAGGTGTGTTAAGAAAAATATTAAATGTCAATCGTATTTTCACCTTTTAAACATATTGCTAAAATGTTAATTCGAGTCATCATTTCTAAACAAATTGCTTTATCAAAATAAAAAAATATTTAGCTGTTAGAAAATAAATTTATCACCTTTTAAACGTATTGCTATAATATTAATTCGTATCATCACTTCTAAACGTATTGTTTTATAAGAAAAAATATTTAGCAGTTAGAACACAAATTATTTTTATTCACATGCACGAGTACTTTTTTTTATTTCCATTTTCAGAAAAACTAGACTTATATTAAGGTAAGAAAGAACATAAAGATCACTTTTTTTCTTTTATTTGTATTAACCACAAACCTATTCGTTGTTTTAGGGTTTCACCTTAATCTTTTAGTCGGAATTAATTCCCAAATATGGAAATAGCATATGGAATTAGTCGCCAAATCTGGAACTTCTGACCATGAAAAATATTACTATGATGAGGAATCCTCCTTATTCACCTGAATGGTCCCATGAGACTTTTTGTATTTCCTACAGTTAAATATTGTTGAAAGGGAACCTATTTTACCTGAGTTGAAGAGGTTCGGGCAAAACGGAATATCTCCCAAAGGGACTTCCAAAAATCTCGTTCCAGAACTGTTACCAGCAATGGCAGCACCGAATGCAGAAGAGTGTGAATGCTGAAGGAAACTACTTTGAAGGTAATACTGTCCCGGAGAACTGATTCTGCAAGGACAATGGTTTGTCACACCAGTCTTTTTTTTTTGTCTCACCTCGTAGAGAATGCAGATTGTTCTTTCGAGAGATCGATGATCGTTCTCACTTAACCAAGCAACAATGATGAGGATCTGAAATCGATGAATTTAGTAGGAAACGACTGACCAATGGCACTACTAGCCCTATTCTTGTCGCAATGCACCACTTCATTTGTGACCTTGACTGTATTGAGAGAGGCGCAACCTACTGATTTGTATAGGGGCGCCATCTACCCGCAAGAAGAGCCATCGAAAATCGTCAGATTCACTTGACGCAACACTTCCAATTAACAGCAACAATTCACACGCTCGACATAACAAATATATCGTTCGTTCACCAATCCACCGACTCACTGGTGGGGAAGTACTGTAGCGGGTATCATCTACATAAGCCAGTAACAACCTCCGGACCGAGATGATCCCTTTTGTCTGGTGGTCATGTAACTTGGTTTCGAAACCATAGGTCGTGGGTTCTGTTCTCCGGATATGCGCCACCACAAGTCCTTTATTCGAGGTATCATCCCAAGCTTTAGAGGGTATAGTATACTACAACCATTTAAGTTCACAAGGAATATCATTTCTTTTAAAAAAAACAAGTAGCAACACACACACAAACAAAAATAATAGTCCAACACCCTATATAGAAAAGGAAAATCGTTTTCTATTTTGTCACTTAATATAGTGATTCTGTCTCATATGTGGAAACATATTTTTATATTAATTATAACTATTTATTAAAAAGTAACTAAAACAACATTTTCTCTTTGTTGACCTAAGCAGGAATTGACTTTAAAATTTTTTTTTCATATTACTTGTTTTAAAAGTGCGCGTTATACACCGGATTTTACGTGGTAAGTAAAACCATTATGTATACTTATTTTAACAATGATAAAAGAAATCGCAAAGCTTAATTTGCAATAATAAAAAATACAAAAAAATGAAATCATAATTCTGCATTTTAATATGTTTATTTTTATCATCTTATACAAAAACCCACCTTACTTATACACTTTCTTGGGAAGACTTTATAAATTAGGCAACAATCCTATATATAAAGATTATACGAACTGAGCCAATGCAGTTTCTAATTTTGGATATTTATTCCAACGCATGTTACAAAATAAACAGAAAATTGAGAAACTATTAAGTCAATCTATAAACTGTTCAACTGCAAAAAAAAAGGTCCGCCTTTTTTTTATCATTACCATATAATATGATTACATCAAGGACTCGTCTACAAAACCATTTTAACGAACAACCGACAGGTCAGTTTCCTCCAAAAAATGTCATGGTCACTCAGAAGCTTATGAAATAAAGGATTTTTTTTCCTAACACAAAAGAGGAAATGAAATAGGAAACTCTCACTAGTTACAATGCTCCATGACAAGGTTATTTCTTAGTAAAATTACTCAGCGTTTAAAATAACATTTTCACTTTTCTTAAGTGCTTTTGCTTTCATTGTTTCACACGCTAAGTTAAAAATTAACTTACATCTTTGTGTGACATCTTTTTTCTGATATTTCATATGTTTAAGGTTCACTTTTGTGTGTACTATTATGAAATGTCGAATAATGCCAGTCTCTGGGATGACATAGAGTCATTGTTACTGGACTAAATTTATAATTAGGAAATGATTAAGCTGAAACCCGAAATGGACACTTTCAATAAAAGTTTTTGATTTATTCTATTTTCTACAATATCTCGGTTGAAATGGGATAGATCAGGGATGGCGAACCAGTGGCACGCGTGCCATTGATAGCATGCTGCACAATATTTTGGGCACACCACCGATCGAAACGGTTTGCATTTTAATTCAAAATAACAAAGTTCAATATGAAGTATTACGAACAAACGCGAGTGATCGGTCACAGGTTTCAGCGAGATCTTCTCAGTTCAAAGAATTATCGGAAACGCTCAAGATATTATGTACCCTTGTGACATCTCTCGCGTTCTTCTTCTAACATAATCCCTACGTTCTTTGACGGCCACGATTAATGGCAAAACTTTTCCAACCCAAATCCAAAAAGTAAAACGAAGCGTCAAATAAGATAACCTTTAAAAAAGGGTGAAAGTTTAGTGAGCAATAATGGCAATTTAGAGAAAGCTCGGTTCGAAATGTAGAGTGTGGATCGACGGTTTAAATCAAGATGCCCACCTGCTAATCTATACAAAGTACATACCATTTTTCTACCCTAGGAGAAAGATTTGGGTTAACCTGGACATTGAGTATTCCCAAGGTGGGGGGATATATTTGAACCCAGTTTTTATTGAAACGAGATTAGGGGGATCTAATATATTTATATTGATAAGTGATTAATTGCGCGATCTGAGTTAGTTAAAAGGACTTTGGTTTATTCTCACTTAAATAAAATTTGTTTGATATCTAAGTATTTTAAGAAAAATTTTAAAAAAAGTCATATTAAGAATTATAGAATGTCTCATCACATTCCGAGAGAGAGAGAGAGATAATTTCACACCTCTAACTTACGCGGAAACCCCACGTCATAGCTATCGACAGATGGCTATGTCGCACCCTGATGTGACTTCATTTAATAAACTAAATTCGTCCCGATTCAATTAGTTGTAAACTGAAAAATTTGAAACGCAACTGATTGATTTCCAGTCTAGTTCAATATGGATTCAAAAATTTGTTGAAAAAAAGGAGAAAGTTGGAATTGATTGAAATAGAAATATTAAAAAGCAATATAAATAAAAATGAATAATGAAATTTTGGAAACAGGAATTCGATTCCAGATACATTTAGCTGTTTGAAGAAACTGTGTATCATGCTATTTTAATCATATTTTCATCTACCTATGCCTGCGAGGCATTATTTTCAGAAATAAATAACATTAAAGACTCATTTAGAAACCGAGAAACTCATTTAGATGACTCCAATTCAACTGGCATTCTGCTTAAAGTAACATTTTCAATCTTAATTCAGGTTATTTGTCATCTAATCTGCCGCAACAGAAGTCACATTAATGTTACTTTAATTTGAATGACACGTATAAATAAAGCATTTACTACTATATAGTGCAAAATGTATTTTTTCGTTGTAAATAAAGAGTTTTGAGTTGTTATAGTATTTAGTTTTATTATTTTCTCAATAATCACAAGTCAAAATTATTTGACGGCACGTCTATACCTCACTAAACATTTCTTAAAGAAAAAATGGCACGTTGATCCAAAAAGGTTCGCCACCCCTGGGCTAGATATTTTATTATTATTTGAAATAACTGAAATATTTACTTAATTTTACTAAGTAAAATAACTAAATTTTGGTGAAGGAAGGGAAAATTCTTGTTACAAAGGTAATTCATTGTAAAATAAAAATAATACAAACAAAATAAAAAAAATTAATAAAATACTGTTCTTATAATACTGTTGAAGTAAATGGAATATTGTTCTTATAATACTGTTGAAGTAAATGGAATATCTCTATTTTCGCTGTCTATCGTAATTATTCTAATCTATATTTCCTAATAATATAGATAGAAATAGGTTATACTCTCTTATCTTGAGTTTTTTGAAATATTACTCGTTAAGAAGAATGAAAATAATTTTTTTGTTACTAAAAAGTTGTCATCTTATACTTGCCATGAGGTAATATCTATACCAAAATAGTTTTTTTTCAAGATGTATTTTTAGGAAGAATTGTGCAGTGTAAGCATATTCGACATTTCGTTTCAGACTTGTCAAAGACAAGTTATGCACGTATAATTAATGATATACATATCAATGTTTGAAAACTGCTCATGTGCATTAACAATCTGTTTAAAAGAATATGGATACCTAAGGATTGTACTTCAGTTGGAGTACACATTTGGATCTATTGTATTAGTTAAACTCAGCTTTTGTAGATGAAACAAAACATGAAAAGGAAAGCAAATATAAAAGCGCACAAAATTGCACAGTGTAACGGGTCTATTCGCGAGCCTCCTACTTGAGTTGAGTTAAGTTTGGTGTTTTATGGCGCAAGAGCCAGTTTTGGCTATACTGCGCCAAACATTCATAGGTCTGTGGTCTGGACGGGAAAAGAAGAAATTGGATGACAAGATGGAGGGTCGTAAATAGAGAACGATCACTGGGGTACCCCGAGGTCGTGACACCCGTGTTTACCAAAGATAGTAAGCCCCTTGGGAAAAGGAAAAGATCACTAGGGTACCTCGGGATTGTGACACCCGTACCCACCTAAAGAAGGTGAGCCCCCTGAGGGGACGAACCTCCAACTAATCCTCTTGGAAAGTTTTCAATAGAACGATATTTAAAGAAATATCGTTCTATTGAAAACTTTCTCCTGAAGAAGATGCGGTTTATGTAAATCAAGGCTTATATTTAAGCATTAACTTTTAGGTTCGAGAGAGAGGTTAGGAGTTAGATAATAAAAGTTAGTGATTAATGTAAAGTTGTAGAAAGCTAGTCGAGAGGGACTCGTAGATTAATTACTAAATATTTAAGATTGATAATTGACGACTTAGTCAATAAGATATATTAGAATAATATCGACTAGAAGTCGAATAACTCAGAACGGAATTACGATTATTTAGAACGTATATTACCAAAACGTTCCAAAAGTAAGTGATTCAATTCATAATTAAATATTAAATATTCCTCGTTTTTGCCCCAATACTTAATTTTAATCTTTTCCCAACCGGGTTTTTTAAGTTTTTAAAAGGATTAATAAATTACATTTGTTTTGATTATGGCTAATCTTCTTTCTAAATACCGAACACTGATGGATGTGGGGGAAACATTTAAACGGAAATTACGAATTGAAATGAATTTTTTGAAAAAAAAAAGATTCGTTAATTTTTTTAAAAGTTGAATAATTCGTTTTTATATTTAGTCTTTAATGCTTCCACATAAATGCGGATATAATATTTAAGGCTAATAAATAATTAATTTCCCCCTTTTTCATTGCCTTACCTCTATTTTATCATACAAAGAGCATGATTGACACATACTTCCTTGTATAGAAGATCACCATTTCCAAGATTAAACTTTTTTTTAATAAAACACACCTTCTTTACGACCAAACATTAAAAAATCCATTAAAATCACAGCAAAAGTCTTATGAAATGTTCAAAAAATATTAATTGTATTATTTCTATTTGACCATTATTTTCTATGATTAAAACGAGTTCTTTTAGAAATGAACACTTCTAATGGTTTCTTTCAAAAACAAAGTATATTAATTACTCCTAATGAAAAATAACGTGTACATTTTAAAGCAATATCTATTATAATATTGTAAAATTTTTGAAAATTAATGTGAGAAAATATAAAAATAAAACCTACAGCAAAAACATGGGATTTTTTTTGTATTTATGAATCACAATTCTATCATAAAACTATGCGCACACGTCACAGAAGACGGATCGTAACAGCTGTCTCAAAGTAAAGAAAGTTTTCCACGTTCCATTTCAATTGTTTTGACTGTAAATATATAGCACACATTTTTAACGATTATTTCTTCAGACCTTGAGACAGTTTCTAACTATCTACATGTACTGTAAATATATTGTATGCCTGATTCATTTTTTATAGCCTTAAAATCTTCAAAAGAAATGTAAAAAGATTATAGGAAATTCCTATCGAGTTGCAATAAAAATTTATCTATATTCTTATAAGAAATATATAAATTTAGTAAAAAATATAGAAACACGAAATTGAATTCATCACAAAAGACTACTGTTTATTGATTTGAATAAGTATTATTTAACAAAATTCCTCAATAAATATTTGATAAAAAGTATACAGAGAATTCAAAGTATAATTTTACTATTTTTTTTATATACCTCATTTAAAGTAATTACTAACTTTTATTCTCTCTCTGAGTAATCCCAGTATATATATATATATATATATACGTAAGTGAGTGTTTATTTACGTCGCAGTACAAAGCAACACGAGAGCCATCAGCGACGCACCTCGTAATTTTGAGCTACAATCAAATGACGAGGATGATACCGAGCTGGCAGCCCCTCTCTAAACTATCACATCGCGCTAGCAGGAGGACATTGAACCACGATAGATTTAACATGCATCAGCTTCTCTACACGGCAGATCTTCAGCGGTATACAAGGGCTAAAACTCATGACACGCCAGCCATGAGCTCGTGACCATAACCAATAAAAAGTAGGTAGGTTGCTCCAGCCATATATACCATACTGTTCGAATTAATTGGGACAAATCTTTTTTTACTTGTTTGAGTTGTTATATGATTATTAGTGATGTCCTGAACCACCTCAAACCCGTTATATCAGCCTTTAGGTAGTGTGACAGATCGACTTTGACTATAAATTATTCCTTTTAATATATCAGGAGCTCAGAGCCCTTTCAGAGGGGCAGCTGTCAACCTTGCGTTCTGTATAAGACATGTTACTTTTACTTGTTCAAAAATGGATATTACTCCTATAGGAACCGCTCTAAAATAAATCGCTCTCAATGATGAGAGATATAATTATGGTAGTTGATGTGATCGCTTTAAGTGTTTTTTGGAAAAATTTCCAAACCGGGTCATTGTCTCCAAAAAAAACAAAAATTTGGGCGCAAGGGGGAAAAAATTTCAAAAAATTGAAAAAATTTTTAATAAGTAACAAAATAAAAATCCAAGAAAGACAAGCATAGACCTTTGAAGGGATTTATTGCATAATGGTGCTAAAGTGAGAACCTCAACTGCACGGAAATGGCTTCCGGAAGGTGGCCTTAAGGCAACAAGACTGAGTAAAAAAAAACCATTTTTAACTCACAAAATGATGAAAAAACATTTATCATGGACTGTTAACGACTGGAAGAAGGTGATTTTGAGTGATGAAATATTGAAACTTTGAGACCAGATCATATCCAACAGATTATAAAACACCCTTCTAAACAGATGCTTGGGGTTTTTTTTACAACAAAACCCCCAAGTTTGTTCCTCTTAAATACAGAAAATTCTGTCAAAAAATATTGAAAAAATTATGTAGTAAGGTTGTTTCATTCATGGAAATATTTGATGGAACATTTTTAACAACGGCCCCCTTTTCACTATTTGAAATTGGTCCATACTTTTGCGTAAAATAAAAAAAAAAAGTGCTCGATTGGTTTTAAAATTCCCCGAACTTAAATCCTATTCAAAAAATGATGGCACATTCTCAAGAATCGTTTCGCTAAGGGAATAGCACAACAACAGAGCAAAAAGATAAAAAAAGGGGTTTTACTAGGGGGTTGCTCTCGCTAAAAAAGGGAAAACATACTCCGTACTAATATACAGACTTTTCAGTCTACTTAAGGTATGTAATAATAAAACGCTAATGGTTTTGAAGAAAAAAAATTTTCTCATTTGTCCTAATTAATTCGAACAGTATAATATATATACACCATCGAGCCAAAACATAATGAACATCTCCACGTTTTCAATGAACTCGTCTGGATGACATGGAACCCTCGTGATTAGGAGAATGATTTTTAAATACTAATGAAGAAAGTAGCTATCATTCTTGCACATACTTTTGCAAGTGAGGGGAAAGGCGACTAGTCTAAGCGAATTTAAAGAAGAGCAGATCGTAATACTCGGAGAATCAGAACGAGTATCTTCGAAACAGCATGACTAGTAAGTTGTTCGGTATCTGCTTTTTTTTTGTTTTTTTTTTGGTATTTGTGTAAAATGGATAAATGACGGTGAAACCAGCAGTAGACGCCGAGTTGTGGACGTTCACGCATCATCAAAGACAAGGAACATCGGAGACTGCCCCGCTTAGTAAAGTAAAATCGGCGGCAGATAGATGGGTCGGTTGACAGCAAAATACAATACAATAGCAGGCTCAAGTACAAGTGCTTCAGAACACACAGATCAGTGGGCACTACTGGATATGGGGCTGCACAACAAATGTCCCATTCGTGAGCCTTTGTTGACCAAGCGTTATCATCAACTACTCCTACAGTGGATTTGGGAACATAGAGACCGTATCACAGAAAAATGGAAGAACCTGGTTGGATGATTCAAGATTTCTCTTTCATCGCGTCAGTGGTCGGTTCAGGAAAAGCTGTCTTCGAGACGAACAGTTGGTTCTCCACGTTTAGCAGGACATACACAGGCTTGTGGTGGCAGTATTATGCTTCGGAGAACGTTCTCATGGGTGACTCTGGTAACCTTAGTTATGGTGGATAGGACCATGTAAGTTGTAGACTGTTTGAGCATAACTGCAGACCAGTTTCGTCCTTATATAGCGAGTCTATTTTCTCAAATGGAGATAAAATCTTCCAACAGGACAACGTCCCATGTCAAAAGGTTAGAATTGTGTTAGAATGGTTCTTGAAGCATTCGCATGAATTCCGATTAATGTCCTGGACACCTAACTGGGCGGATCTTTATCTAATAGAACGCATTTGGGTTTTCATAGAAAAGGCAACACAGAGATCAAACACATTCATGTCGGAATATCTCGAATTTAGTGACCACTGCTTAGACAATTGGTACATCCTGCATCTAGTCATCTACCAAGAACTTGCGGCATCCATTTCAAGGCGAGTTGCACCTGTTTTGTAGGCAGAAAGTGGTGTAACGTGTTATTGTGTAGATGTTCAAAATGTTTTGGCTCTTCAGTTAGTGCACATATATTATAAGTTAGTTAATAAAAAATTTGTAATACTTTGTTGTGCGAAATAGTATTTAATAACTTATAGGTTTGTATTCATCTATTTTTACATAGGAAAAACATTAATATTACATCTATTTTTGAATGTTTTTAAAAGCTTAAAAAAATAACCGAAAACTAAATTTTCACATACCAACTACATTACATAATTTTATTGAACGACATTAATTTTACGATTGACATTTATAAACAGTAATAAATTTACCAAATAAAAATTGAACTAATATCAGAATCAGAGTGGGGAAAAATACCAAAATTTTATTTTTCCTTTAGTGATATAACTTTTACGTTTATAACTCATAATTTAATGACTAATGTAACTGTGAAAATAAAACTATCAACTTACATCATATTGTTCCTTGAAGCCTTTAGATTCTGACAATGTCTTTACATAGTGTTCTAGATCTTCTAGCTTTACTATATACTGTCTCTCGGCCCCAAGAGGCGCATCATATTTTCGATTTCCAGCGTCATCAGAAAAACTTTTAAATCTATAAATATACGAAATAAAAACAACATTAATATTCAGTGATTATTTTATCTAAACCTAATTTTTTTCTTTGAGAATTCAACTATGTTGAAAGCTAAAATTTCGAAACAAGGTCATAATTTGTTAATAATTTAGTGAAAATTTGTAGTCTTACCCTTTTTCTTAAAACAGCCATTCATTTGATAATGACTGGTCAAAATTAAATTACATGCATCTAAAGATAAACAACGCATATACCAAATAGCTCTAAGAAAGAATTTAAAATGTACTTTTCACGAAAAATTATTTCTTTCAATATATTCGACATGAATTAACTCAAACCTACCTTAATATGTTACAAAATTTAACCAATTACGCGTTTTATGCAATTAGAGAACTTGATCAAAGATTGATAAAGGAATGTACACATAAAGGTTTATGTTTGATGTTAAAATCAGCACATGTGCAGTAAATTTTTAACAAAAACTGATGATGTCCTTCAGATTAGATGTTGTTTTTCAAATACTTCAAATATATTAAAAAATCGAAGAGATTTTAGAAGTTAAGTCTATATACAGATACAAAAATAATCATCAAATATCTTTTGCTTTCTTTTATGAACAAATTCTTCAAAAATATGTTACTTTTTAGCACTTTGGTACAAAAATTGCCACCGTGCCTTTTTTTAGAAAAAAATATTTGAAAGAAGCTATTCATGTATTTTTTTAAATTAAAATATATACAATTATAAACAAATCATTTATACATTAAAACTTATTCTGAAAAAAAAATGGTTTTTTTTTTAAACAAAATGAAATATATAAGAAAGAACCCATTTTTATTGTTAAAATATCTTGAATACAATATTTATTAAAGAATATTAGTTAAATATTTAAGGATTGCTAAGGCAAAACACGTGATTATATGGAAAGAGACCAGTATGTGTAAATTTTGCATTCTTTTCTGTTTTTCATAAGTTCTAATTCACATTCTTTTAGTTCTTTTAACCATACAATAAATTTTCAACGAAATACGAAAGTGAAAGTAAAAACTTTTGTACATTAACATATCCAGTTCATTTTTTTTCTAACCTATATTTATTTCTTTAATCCATCTACTCCAATTAGAATTCTTTTAGAACACTTTAATCTTTACAAAGATAACATTGTTCCTTTAACAATTTAGCGAATGCAGATCACGATACAAATGCATTGGTATGACCTGATGAAAATATGTTAATGAGCAGAGCAAACGTTTAAATTCAATAATCTCTCTCTCTCTTGCGCGATATCTTCATTGCTTTTGTAAGAGATGAACTTGTTAATTTACCAATTCTCTGAACGTCAGAAAGATGTTTAAAAAATATTCGTATTATTAACGGTTATTAATTTACTTTTTTGAATATTTTGTCAGATTTTTTAAAATATTTTTAGACATTTAATCAAAATAGAATTAACTGCTTAGCTTTATTAAAATTAGCTGAATTTAAAGACGGTAAATTCGAGGGGGCGGGGGATTAGTAAATAACAAATTATCATATATTATTTAAACAGAATTTAGATTTTAGAATCGAAAAATCTACTTAGTGATGAATTTTTTTTAAAAAAGAAATTTATTTTAAGCGCATATAACTATAAGTATAATTCGGTGACTTAAAGCTGTATTATTTGAAACCATCTTACTTAAAACTATCTAAACGAATCTAGTATTAAATCAATGCCTCTCAAAAATTACTTCGTAACTTTACTTTAAATTATTTCTATCCTAATTATATATAAAACTCCATTAAAAATTATACATATTCAAAACACAATGATTAGAAATTGACAATATACTGTACATAATTGTATATATATATATTAGAAATTCGTATATAAAACTGTTGGTATATATAGATCCTAAATAACTCTATTGATGTGTATAAAATTCGTACAAATAATTCAATATATATCATATTTAACAATGCTGAATTACAACACTGAAGCTGACGCTTCGTTCAAATTCTTTTTCGTTATATATTCATTCCTTTTGATTTAGCTTGCTTGAGATACTCATTCATAAACTAAACGATTTGAAGGTGTGAGAATCCTATTGAGCTTGAGATGTTGAAAGTACTTTTATCCATTTAGCTCATAATAATGTGTTGTGAATCCCTCTCAACCCAATTCCATAATTTTCAACTTTTAACCTTTCTCTTAACTTGTTTTCTTTTTTATTGGTGCAGGTAAGAAATGTGACCCTTTTAAAACGCGAAAACATATCCTCTACTATCACATGAAATAACTTCACACATACCTGTTACAGAAATGATTAATTTTCGAGTGCGTAAGCATTCTTTGAAGGATAAATCAACAGAGACAACAAATAAATCTCTGTATTATCGAGCCAATAAGGGTTTTCACGTATTTGCATGTTTATTTCACAAAGGGACTTTCTTTTTTTACTAGAAAGTCAAAATTCTTCTCTTATTTACTGTGAAAAACTATTCAAACTTGAGATTTATCTTTTGCGGAAGAAAACGCAGTGGAATATTTACAAAAGTACGGGATCATTCCGTAAGAGAAGAATTTGTTTTTAGGCGCAATATGTATATATAATTAAAAACAAGCAAATACGGGGAGATATATTATGAATTGATTTGATTTTAATTTACGTCGCACTCTGAAGTAACACGAGAACATTGCGGACCCCGTTTTTTGAACCACGGTCGGGTGAAAAAACACCGATCTTGACCCCCCTTACCCAAGTTTCTACCCAATGTTTAGAAGGGGGTTAAACCTTTTGGGAAGGGGCCATTTTTTGATAAAAATTTTTAAACGTGACTTAATTTTTCCCAACAAACGAATGTGGAAAAGGGAAAAAAAATGTATTTATAACATTATGAGTTTTTTTAAGGAAATAGCAAATTTTTCAAGCAAATCTTTTAGTAGAAATTTAAAATAAAAATAAATAAAAAAAAGTACAAAGTTAGGTTTTACTTAATAAATTTTTTAACAAGTTAATCAATTAGGTTAATATAAAAAAAAAAGGGAGAAACTTGAATGTTTTATTCAAAATATTTATTAAACGCTCAGTATTTACTTAATGTGGCTTTTGAACTACTTCTTTTATTTATTGAGTCATCTATATTAAGATTGCCCAGGAAAAAACGGTTTTCCTAGTTTTGAGTGAAAAATTTTACTATGTTCATGAGCATTTTTTCCCAAAAACATATTTTAACCCAAAATTTTAGGGGGTTTATGTCTTGGAACCCCCACTTCAATAAAATTTTATTTATTATCATTTCAAAATGTTTTTAGTTTTTCAGTAAGTCTTCGCGTGCCACTTACACCACACCGGCCAGGGCGAAAACCCTGGTGTGACCAATGCCAAGTGAGGATAAGAAATTGACCAATTAAATGTCACCTCCAAAACAATATGTCTTCATTTGTACTAGGACTCCAGCCCGTGACTCGACAAGTTCACAACAGTGACAACTCGGCTACAGTAGTCATAATATAACGTTAAAGATTGAGACAAGCGAAGGAATTCAAAAAGTTACATAGAAGGATCAAAATTAAGTTGGTTAATTGTACTAAAATTTATTTATAGCTAGTTCAAACTTCAATCTGTTGAATGGAGGAAGATCTTTTGGATTTAGTCAACAAAACTGACAGATTGGAACAATTACTTGAAAGAAGTTTGTGCACAGCTTATTATCCAGAGAACAGGGGAAAAAATCGATGAACCTGGCAAATATATGGAAATTGATGAGTCTTCGGGAAAAAATGGAGAGAGTGCTACAGAACAATGATATTCATACTTCATTGTACAAGTTCCGAACAGAAAAGATAGTTAGTCTTTCGGAAGAAATGAAACAGGATATCGCGAAAAAGAGTCTGCGATTTTTTTGGATTCTTGGAAGGCATATAAAACAAATATACTCAAAGCAGGAAATTTAAAGCATTTTAAAGTTAATCACCATTTTGTTGACCCTAATACAAGTGAACATACACAGAAAGTTGAAAAGCTATGGAGTTCGGCAAGATGGTAATACAAATAATATTGCAAAATTCCTCGATATCATTTGAATTGGTACTTAGGCGAGTTCAAAAGGCGTTTTTACATAAAGAAGATACATTTGTCGCGATTTTGAATGCAATTAAATCATTTGGGCCACCTGAATAAATTAGTTGATATAAGGCCTTTCATTTGTATCAATTTATGCGTGTTTTTAAAGCATTTAATTATAATTCTTCACCAATTTATTTGTCGACAGGCTGATACGGAAAACGCATGCGCGGGAACGATGATAGCATTTGACGACCTTGCAAAATTGGTCAATGGCATAATACGCAAGTACCCAAGTTTGTTTAGGTAACAATTTATGCCTGCTTTTACCGATGTAATGAACTTAATTTAAAAAGTATATTATCCTAATGAAAATTTTCTTTTTAACGCGTATAATTCCATCGATTTTTTTTTTAGAAAACAACCTTTAGATGGCTAAAGCTATTTGCACAAAACAATTAAATATGTTGCTCTTCAAAATCCAACGTCCCTACATTAGATTTTTAAGAGCAGTTCACTTAATTGCCAAACTTATCATTCGTTTTTTTTTTTTTTTTTTAATTTTGTCCCCGGATATTTTATTGATTGAGAATAATGAAATTTAATTGAACAGGTATTCATGTTATTATATAGGACAGAAATGTTATATTTACATCACATTATTCCTATCGGTAGAAGATAGCTATAAAATATATTTATTCCCACCTGTGTATGATAATTTAAAATAATATCTTCATTTCCATCTATACAAGATAATCATAAGGTAATGCATAAGATCCATCAAAAAATAAATAATTTTTATACAATTATTCATTGAACATACATAAAAAAAGAGTTAAAGAAAGAAGAAATGTAAAAAATTTTGAAACAATAGTTGCTTTTTTTTATTTTTTCATCCTAATTGTATTTTTAAGTAATATTTGTAATAGAATCACTCAAGTTAAGATAATTACACCTCGTAATTTATTTATTTACTTGGTTAAGACTTACTTCTTCACAATGATAGAATTGTAAATTCACCCTTCTAACATTTTAACAATTATACATTTCGAAAGATGATTATACTGAAATATCTTACTTGTCTAGATTATAAAACAAACAAAAAAAATGTTATTTTCTTAAATTTTATTTTTCAATCGTTATCAATCAAAAACAGTTTCCATTTTGAAATGTGTTTTCTCAAATGAAAATTCAACATTTCTAGTTTTGTACCGTAAAGCACTTAATTCAGTTATTAATTTCAGAACTCAATGTTTACAAACCTAATCGATGATCTAACTTTAAGGTATCCAACTACGTTCGGAGCCATGATTTTAAAAAAGCGCATAAATGGATAATTTTCGTGATATTTAGTGTCACTTAGATTAGCATACATGTATAAAATTGTTTTAAGGACATTGACAAAAAAAATTATTTAAATACAATATATCGGCAAAAAATTAACTTAGAATACTTTTTCAAAATATTCTCCTTTGTGAAAATGCTTCTATTATAATAATATTTTGCCTGTAAACTCAGGGCTTTCTGTAAAATAAAACTATGATTTTTAAAAAATTCAAAATTATTCTCAAGTTACAACCCATTGAAATAATTATCGGCTTTTTTTTTTCTTAAAATTTTTCCCTCTGTTGTTAAAACATGGAAAAACCCCACTTCAGAAAAAAAATTTAAAAAATCGTAGCTGAGCCTCTATACGGGACTAAAAGTATATAGGGGCGAATTTATTATAATAAAAATTTTTTTACAAAAGAAAGAAAAAAAAAGGTTAAAAAAAATTTAAAAGCAAAATTTTTAAACAAAAATTTTTTTGAAAATTATTCTTAAAACAATTTTTATTCACCAATCTAAATGACTCTAAATATCGTAAATTTTTCCTTTTATATTTTAAAAAATTGGTTCAAATCAAATAAAAATGAATCCTTTTTACATGATAAAATAAAATGTCGAAATCACTTTGTAATATCGTATTACTATTTAATCTATTTTTCATTGCTTACATGAGTATGTTTCAGTTAGTCGATGATCACATTTTTTCGAATGCGTTTCTAAGTTTACTTAAGTTTTTAAGACAGATAAAGTTGTTAATGAAATACAGCATTGTTTTGCGGTAGCTTTTTAATCCTAATAACCTTACTAATTCTAAAGAAAAATTTTCATGCCTTGAAAAAAAATCAAAGATATAGTTTTGAGCAGTTATTCATAAAACTGTACAATAGTACATATATATTCTTTCTAAAAAACTAAAATTCATCGATGTGCAAATAATAAAAATACGGGCAGAAGAATAAAGTAAGATTATTAGTCAAGAGAAATTTGAAGCTAATTTTTTTTCATTTAATATTAATGGTTAATCTCAGATGATTTTATTTCAAATAAAAGCATTTAGTCATTAAAACATTTCTCTAGTGAACGAATTTTTCCCTAAGAATTATTTAAAATTACAAAAAAAAAATAATAATAATTAGTTTAGTGTTAACTTGCACGCTCTTTCATATTGTTTTACATTAAATCTCACGAAAATCTAGAGCAAAAAAAAAAAATAATAATAATAATAACGTGTTGTATGTAGGGCAATGACCCTCAGATTTAACCCAGTCCAAATTACGTGTTTGTTTTATAAAGCACGATTTCCTGACTAAATTAAAAACAATAAAGAGGTATTCGCTCCCGTAAAATTTTCTTCATTTTACATAAACTTTTCAGTTAACAGGATTCACGGAGTGATGCCCTGAGAACGGATGCTTACTTGAAGAGGAAAAATAATGGTTATACAGGAAGTAATTTGTGAAACAGGAGAGACCACGGTATAGGTCGTGTATTTCATTGACACATGGGGATTTGTTTCCTCATAAAACAGTGCACATTTGTTAAATACTTCATAGGAAACAACATTTTTTCCACTCAAATAAAATAACATTCTTTCTAAATATACCGTAAAATCCGCCGTATAACGCGTACCAAAACTTCCAAGCTGCATTTTTTTTTAATTTTAAGGTATATTCACCGTATAACGTGCAATCCCCCCTTTTTTTTATTTAAGGGGAAAAAATCTCTGATAAGTACATGTGCAATGCTTTTATATTTTGGAGCCATTTTTTGGAGGTTTTTTCCAAGCTTTAGAAAAATTAGCATATTTCTAGCATTATAACCCTTTAAATTCATAAGGAATGTTATTTCTTTTAAATAAACAGTATTTCTATAAGTAGAAGTCTAATTTTTTCTATGCTCATCTCTCTTTTTTTATTATTTTTAAAGCTTTCATTTTTATACCTGGAGTATAACGCGCACCCGTAAATTCCGGTTTAATTTTTTGAGTTAAAAATGCGCGTTATACACCAGATTTTATGGTAAATACATGGAATCAGAGAATATATATTTATATACGTAGCGATTTGATTTGAGATTTAAAACATTTTTGTATTAATAGGATATTTTGTCGGATAGAAACTATTTAATTTATTGCAGTCGTTGAGGGATAAGGAGGGTAGGCATCTTTAAAATCTACAAGTATTTTACACAAGCATAAGCAGCAACACATAAGCAGGACAACAGCACGCGCTGTTTATAGGAACGTTCACTAAAGCATTCTCCGTTCGCTCCCCAGATCTCAGCTATTTATAGTTTTGGTCAACCAGAAGTTGTTAGAATCATATGATTTGGTCCGGATATGTGGGTGATGCAAGATTCTTCTAATATGAAAATCTATTATAATTATTAGAGAGCTACAGGACAAATTATGATTTATAAAGAATAAATTCGCAGAAAAATTGCGATCAATATTAGAATAAATTGCGGTTTACTCAGAAAGCACCTGCCTGTTAATTTATTAACCCTTTTATTGCATATGAAAGACAATAACAATATATATACTTAAATTTTACTATTATTCTTGTATCGGACACCATGCATCAAATATCAAATTTTTAAGACCTTATGTTTAAAAAACGTCGATGAATACTTTTAAATTCATATTCACACGTTAACATTCAGGGGAACGACCTTGTGGACAAACTTGCGAAGGAGGGCTGCAAACAACAAACTCCCTCTAATTTTTCTTGGAACTCCTCAAGAATTCTTCACACTTAAAAATTAAATTTCATTAAGGAATGGATGAAGCCTCTTTCTCATTACTGGTACTAAAGTACAAAATGCCTGGTTTTTCTCTTTCTCTCTCCTGTAATAGAAGCTCCTCCACTGCCATTGCAAGTCTTGCTAGTAGACATATAAATAGTCTAAAGTTTTATGGGAACAATAAAACCTTTAAAACGTGTAACAAATGTAATGTTCAACAGTCTTCATCCAAGCACATTTTGGACTGTCTGGGCCTTTCTCAGAAGGATCTTTATACTTCTCCACTTCTTGTGCTCGATTTCATCAGAATCAACGAAAGTCAGACCTTGGAGGATTAGTATCAACAACAAAAAATTCTCATATATTTAATATAACAATTTAAATATATTTTATTGCAAGATATATTCCAATTAATTACAGTATCTAATCAGATACTAACGCAGAAAAATTATTATTACGTGTTTTTTATATTTAGTTTTAATTAATGTAAATTTTTATACAAACACTAGGAACAATATCACACTAGATACAGAATAATAACAAAATTAAGGTATCCGAACACGTTAAAAATGACCAAATTCAGTCAAAACAGATATTTTTGTTTTTTATTTTATTGAATATAGCTATCTTTTGGCTTTATAAAACATACTTATTTTTGATTCTACGATACCTAGAGGCCAAGCTACAATCAATTTTATAAAGTTAGAAAAAATGGAAATGGGTCTTTGATCTACCAGAAGTGGGCATTTAAATTGTTCAAAATCTATCATGGCGAGTCTGATAACTTAAAATATTGCAAATGTATTTCTATAAAACTTTTTCAACCTGATATTTATGCTATTTTCTAGAGAATGCACAAAAATATTTTTTGTTGTGTGAATATTTTTTGAGTTAAGGCATGTTATTTAAATAATGGTCTCATAAAGAACGTGACTTTTCTTATAATGTTTACTCGATCAGCTCTAAAATTTTCAAATTTTAATAAAGTATTAAAATTTTAGTACATTTTCTAAATAAATGTATCTCCTTTGTTTGGGTAATACTTTTACTAATATAAGTTTATTACTTTTTTCCTCTAATTGCTTTGAAATTTTACAAAAATATTGCAAAAATTTTAGTTATAATTGTGATTTTTGTGAAATTTAGGCAATTTATTTTAAATGTTGTTGGTTAAATATTAGTATTTATTACTTTTGAGTCCTAAAAAAGCATTTATAACGTTTAAATATGTTACTTTGTCAAAAAGTACTCCGAACGTGTTCGGATACCTAGTAAATTAATTCTGCAATATTAATCTTCGCAGCTGGCTTCATATTACTTATTCTCCTTTTTAAAACAACATTTCTTACAGCTAATGTGTATTTAACTTAAATCCATATATAAGCTGTTTGACCTCTTAAAATGTTCTTTCTTTTTCTTATTCAAAAAATTATATAATACATATTTATATTATTACGATCGTTCATTCATTTGGTCACATCTGCGTATTATTACTTATATAACCTAAGAAATGTAGTTGTATTTAAAAACGAAAAGCATCTTAACAAGATTTAGACTGTGGAATAGAACGGATAATGGCGCCACGCTTGAGAGGAAGAACACAATATGAATCAACTAAATGCAGCAAATCGTCTAAGTGCTAACAGCGCATACAAATATACTGAATGACTAGAAGAAAAAAAAGAAGGCGATGCGTATCGCAGCCTACGAGTAGTAGGTATTTGTTAAAAGGATTTTTCTTTCAAATACCAACATTATTTTTCTAACGGAGAATTCTACGCATGACATGTAATGGACGTGTAAAAGATTAAGTTTGCTGTTCGTAAGGTTTAGCAAGAAAGCAAAAAATATTGCTGAAATATTTAGATATTAACTGTAATTTCTATCAAGCCAGGGAAAAAAATTTTTATGCAGCATAATACTAGTTTATTAAACACGGAATATTTATTTAATTATTACAAATATTTATTGCATTTTTTGAAAAAATTATAAACATTTGTTGCTATATTTGTGCGATGTTGGATATCTACACACGCATTCACTATTTCTTTAAATATGTACATGAGTATTTTCTGACAGGGACGTAGCTACCTCCGCGCGTATTATCCATATCAATGATAGGGGGTCCCCAAACCGCAGGGGCCCCAACATGCGTAAGAAAAATAGTAACGGCCCCCTCAAAAGGCCTCCAAAGAATTTTAATACGGGGCTCATTCAGGACTAGCAACGCCAATATTTCTGAATAATAATTTTATTTTGGTTCAATTACCTTTAGCCACATTCTTTTCCAGCAATACTTTTTTATGTTAATAATCTTCACCGAAATTTTTTTAAAAAATCAATTTCACCTCCACTTTACAACTGTTTAAACTAGATAAAATTTTGTTGTTGTTCTTCTTCAATGGCTCGACAGCCCTAGGTGGGCTCTGGCCTTCTCCAGGCATCCTTACTTTTGGCACCTGTTTTCCAATTTTTGACCTTTAAAATTTTTAGGTCTTTTTCAACACAGTCAATCCATCTTAACGGAGGTCTGCCTCGAGGTCTATTTCCTACGGGCTTTGCCAGAAAGATTTTCTTTTAACAACGATCTTCATTCATTCTAACCAGATGACCAGCCCATTTAAGTCTCCGTAATTTGACAAATTTTCCCCTAATTTTGTTCTGCTGATTGATAAAATTATTTTTAATGTCGTACTGTGAAGTAACACAAGGCAATTGGCGACAGATCTCGTAATTTTGAGCCAAACTCAAGTTACAGGGACAACATCTGAACTGATACCCTTCTACTTTCTAAACTTCCACAGCATACCAAGAAGATTCTGTGCCTTAACAGATTTAACGTGTATCAGCCCCGCTGCACGCGTCGAGCATCGAATCATTCGCCATGGACTCGCGACAGTGACCACTCGGCTTTCTCTGTCGCTATATTTTGTTATAATATCTAGTATTATGCATCAAGCCTCAACGATGATCTTAAAATGATTGACATCAGATAAATGAACACAAAGGGAAAGGTGTTTCTATATATTGTTGACGACTAATACTTTCAAAAAAGGAAAGGATTTTTGCAAATTTAAATAATTCACTAGTAATAAAATGTGCGTTAAAAAAGTGAATAGAATATTTAAAAGATACTTTCCATTGTTACAGGCTAATAAACAATTAAAATATTTTTATAGTTTAAATTTTTAATATTATTTACATTGAAATAAAAAAAAATTTATTAGTTATTATGTTAACTTAGCATAATCGATTTTATAAGTAAAGATTCATCATCAAATAATCAATGGTGTGGAAATTGGGAAAATTTTAACACACTCTATTTTTAGGGTAAATTGAATATTAGTAATTTAATTAATTTAAGGGGTATCCGACTACGTTCGGAACCGTGATTTTAAAAAATCGTATAAATGGATAGTTTTCATGATATTTATGTAACGGGTGAACACAAAGTATAAATTGTTTTAAAGGGCATTTTTACAAAAAAAAAAATTTAAATACAATACGGCAAAAATGAACTTAGTAACCTTTTTTTCAAAATTTCTCCTTTTTGTGAAAAATGCTTCTATTATAATAATATTTTATCTGAAAAAGCTCAGACATCTGTACAGATCAACTATGATTTTTTAAAAAAATTTACATTATTTTCAGGTTAAACCCCTTGAAATAATTATTTCCCCTTTTTTCTTAAAAAATTTTTCCCTCTGTTGTCTAAAACATGTAAACCCCTTCAAGTTATATATTTCAAAAATTCTAGTTGAGCCTCTGTACAAGGTCTGAGCTTTTAAGGGAAACTATTATTATAATGGCATTTTCCAAAAAGGGGAAAATTTTTGAAAATGGGATTCTATTTTATATTTTGTCAAAATATTCTACTTAAATAATTTTTATTTAAATACTATTCTTAAAAAATAATTTTATGTACTTTTTCTAAAGTGACACTAAATATTATCCATTTATACGTTTTTTGAAAAATAGGGTTTCCCAACGTAGCCCGGATACCTTAACTTTGTTTTCAGAAATATAAACTGTAATTTCATTTCTAAATTAATTTCATTAAATTTTAAAAATTTTTTTATTATTTTGTTTTTTTTTCCCAAAGATTTTACCAAATATGGATCTTAGGAAATAATGGTGTTTTCGTAATGCTAAACATTAAGAACCACACTAGGAACATTTCTTGTGACTGCGGTAGCCGGGTTTTGGGATACGAAACCCGCGATTGGGGGGGAAAATTTTGCCCCAAGTTATGATTTTAGAATCACTAGTGTCACTGAAGAATTACTGTTTTCACATTAAATGTCTCGAGACAACAGTTTTCACGTTAGCGTGGTGTGAAAGTTTAGAAAATGGAGTACTAGCTCAGATATCGTCCTCGTCACTTGGCTGGAGCTTAAAAGAACGAGATCCGTCGCCATTAGATCACGTGAAGCTTCTGAGAATGACATCAATAAAAAAAATATCAAATCAAGCGATGTTAATAAACAGTGAATCAATTAATGGGAACACTTCCTTGGAGAAAAAAAAAAACACTCCAATATTAATACGTTAATTTTCCTCATTCAAAATAATATATTTTACAAAAATTTTACTTTCTGTGTAAGTCCAGTGGCCGCAGTACTTGATAGGTTGTTTTTTCCCCAACCTTGGAGCAGGAAAACCTCAAAAAAATCCTTTTTGCCCATTCCGCAAATGTGTCACACACCCAACTTGCTGTTCATAAAACTGTCGGGGAAATGCCCCACAGTCAGAAGATGAGCAAAAGGGGCAGGGACAGGAAAAAAAGACTTTCCCCTCCCAAAAAAGTATTCGCGGTGCCCGTTCAAAACCCCCAAGGCGTTGATACCCTGGAACTCCTGCATGAAGAAAAGGCCCAGGACCTTAGTGGTACCAGGGTGAGCAGGAGGTTTCCAAGAAAACATTTTTTTTTTTGGAAGGAAAGATTTTCCAAGGGTTAAAAAAAGGGGGGGGCCGGGGTTAGAGATCAAAACCCCTACCCACCCCCAATAGAGCTTCGTTCGGCACACCCCAGGGATGGAATCCACTGGAACATACTTTTCCCCTCTGACCACCTAACTAATTTGGATAAATATCAAACCAGTACTGCCATTTTTTGCCAATTCTTCAAATACTGGATAGAGTTTCTCGTCTGTGTTTCAGATGCTGCCCATAAGAATTGAGAGCATGATCGAGAGCACCACTTGATGGAGTGCGCAATCTCGTCTGGGCCCTATGCTAAACCCGCGAAAGGGGGGTTGTGTACCTTCTGGGCGAATAATCTTTAACTTTCGAATAAGGGAATCTCTGTATTTCAGTAAATTTCTCCTTTGTCTATAGTTCCTCAAGTTAGCTTAGAGCGGAAGTTAGGATAGTGGGATACTAGTTCGGTTGTCGCCCTTGTCACTTGATAATAGATTAAAACTATGTGACTTCTTTGATTCTATTACGAGGTCTACAAGTCTCATTTTGCAACAAATCAACCAATCAAATCCTTTATTCAATTTCTTGGAATACAGTGTGTGCCATATTTCGCCTCCTACTCTGAACTGCTAAATAATATTTTGATCTTACAAGTTAAAGCAAAAAAAATCACAAATTTATGGACTGTTCTTTGTATTATCTCCACAAATCAAAAAAATAAAAAAATTTTAAAATAAATCCGAATTTATTTTTGGGAAATTCTTTTGTTTTTATTTCCTTAAAAATGTTTTAAGTTGGGTTAAATCAATTTAATATAAATTGTCCAAATTAGGCACCAAAATTTGAATGGTATGGTGAGGGTTTGGGAAATGATGTTCCAATTTGGGTTTTTAAACCTTGATGTAAATAAAGAAAATAAGAGTTCCTTCATCAATAACCCATTGCGAAGTTTCAAAGTGAAAAAAGAACCTTTCTCTCTCTTTTTTTTGTATTTGAATCTGCCTATCGTTCAAACCCGCCCCCAAATTTAACGAGTTTTTGTGAAAAATGTAAAATAGTGTAAAAAATGGTTTATGATATTTTTTAACGAAATTAAAAAAAATTTAAAAAAAAGAGAACTATAACAAAATGAATAACCAAAAATCCGACGTAAAACCCCCACTTTTCCCAAAAATAAGATCAAAATTTTACGGGGTGGGGTTAAACCCCTTAAAAAAATGAGCTTTAAAAAAAAAAAAAAAAAAGACTGGCCAAAAAAAAAATTAGACTTCTACGTAGATCAAAAAATTTTTTTTATTTAAAAGAAATGAAAATTTCTTATGAACTTAAGGGGTTGTAGTTCTAGAAATAAAATTTTTTTCCCCCAAAGCGAAAATACCTCAAAAAATGACTAAAATAAAATTTTTTTTAGGTACATTTAATTTTTTTTCGTAAAAAAGGGGTGGGTTTTACTACGAATATACCAAAATGAAAAAATTTAGCGAAAAAATAGATCCCCTATAAGGGTTTTTCGGTAGTTATTTTACCAGTTTTATAAACTTTTAAATCCATACATGAATCTGTAATTGCTCTAACTGCCCCATCCAAAGAATTTTTTTCCCTTCGATTCTAAGCGTTGGAATTAATATAACATTGGAAAAAAAGTGCGGCTTAAATTCGAGTAAATATTGTATATTTCTAAAGCATTTTCAAACGGTGATTTGGTGAAGTTAAAAATTACACACCCAAAATCATAAATTGATTCCGCAAAACATTTTATTTTCCATTCAATTTTGGGGAGTGTTTCAACTTGCTGACTCTCTCAAAAAAATATCAAATCCGGCAGATCGTTTAAAAGTACAAAAAATAAAAATGCTCCATTCATGAAAATTTTGTTTTGTAATGTCATTGTGGTGCGATTTCAACACACACTAATGAACTGTATTTTGTTAAATTGTCTAATCACCAAATCAAAAATTATGACGAGCTACAAAGAATTCACACCGTGCTATTGTATTTACTCAATTTCAACATTATTCGCAATAAATTACGAATGCTTCTGATATTTTTGTCATGCGGTTTAACAAGCGATTTCTCAATTTATCTTAAAAAATTTTCACCATTTTCCAGCAATTCGAGAATTCGGCAAAAAAAAAAATCTTAACATGAAATTAACTAATGTAATAATCACACGTTGTGCAATGCAACTTTTGCTATTCCAACAAATTATATTATTTTAAATATTAAACACACACAAAAAAATTTTTTCGAACAGATACCTAATAAAATTTTAGACGTTACACAGTGAAGCAGTATGCAATATATTATAAATTTAGGAATTTGTATAAATCTTTAAAAAAAATATGTAAATCGAGAGAAAAAAAAATTGTCCATAAAATGTTTTTTATTTAAAAAAATATCAGCATAAAAATATAATTTTTCTAGTACCAGTTACTTAGGATAAAATTTTCTTATTTATTAATACTATTATTACCTATATATTATTTGAAATATTCGAAGAATGTGAATTTTTTCATAAAACAAACATTTTCTAATGTAAAAATAAAAATGAAAAACAAATTTTTGTGGAGATTTCAAGAACAAAGAAATAATTCAGATAAAATTGTTTTTCAGACAAGATGTGCGAAACAGAACGCACTATATTCGTATTTTTAAGAAAAAAAGAATTAATTGTACATCAGTTCACTTTCGTGAGCAACTAGATAATGCTTTGGCACTTCTTTTTGAATTAAGTATACTTCTAATCATGAAAACGATATTTAAATTTAACTTCAATTATATTAAATTAATTTGAATTAACTTTAGTAGATTTCAGCCACAGTAAGAAAACGGTAAGTATCATAACATTCACAGAGTTTGTAGTAACATAAAATACAAATAATGAAAAATGCTAACTAGAAAAAAAAAATCTATTAAAGAGTATTAAGATATGTTTCAGAAATAACGATTTCTAATGTTACTCATAAAAGCACTCTTTAATTTCTACACTGTTTACATTTGAAATAATAGCAAACAATTACAATTAAAAATCATCAAAATTACAGAGGTTATAAAATTTCATCTTAAAAAGAAATACAATATTCTAACTGAAAGAAAACTTGGGGAGAGAGATATGAATTTGTTTTATTCTAAAGAGATAAGTGAAAAAAGTTATGAAAATAATATTAAGAATTCAAAATATGCAAAATTTAAAAAAGCAAAGAGAGTTGTCTTCAAAAAAAATTGTAATTATCCTCTCGAAAAGGAGAAACTGAAATGATTGATAAGTGAAAACATAAGGAAGGAAGTAATAAATAAAACTTACTGATTCAATAATGCGTGCTTGAAAATACAGATTTTTATCTCTGTACAGCCACACTTGGCGCACAAAAATCCAACAAGTGTTTCACAATAGGATTGTTTTGGAACAGGTCAAGGGCGGCGGATGAAACTCTAGACATTACACCAGTGGTGCTTCACATCTCCAATTACGTTTTATTTTTAAACGTAAATAAAAAAATATATATAAAACTCAACGACAAAAAAAAAATTAGAACGTGACGACACTTTTAACGTACTTCACGTGTTCATATTTTTTAAAAAAATAAAACTATGCAATATAAGAAATGTTTCAACGAACTTGAACTAAAGAGGAAGACTATATTCTCATGCGATACTAACTACTCATCCACAAATAGCGAAACCAGGTCACCACTGTAGTAAACAGTAGGAATCACACACAGAAACTGGATTCTGCGATTTCTCGCGGGTGAGCGTAAAATGACTATTTACTCTTTTCTGTCTGCCATATTTCGAACGAGAATTCAAATTGAAGAGCGCATGCGCTATAGCCGTGAATTCACGTGCAGATTTCAAAACACGCACTACCAGTGGGCAGAGATGGTCATGGTTGAGTCAACGCCTACGTCACGTGATATTCATTTATGGAAGGGACGTACAAAAATTCTGTGAATTCTTTTTTATCCATTAAAACATGCACAGGTGTGCTTTTTTTCACTGACGCAAGGTGCTTCATCAGAGTTACTTCTGTAGGAAAAAGATGTATACGTTGAGAAGACTAGTGGGGGTAAAAAACGTTAAGCGGATCAATAATATCGTCAATGGATACATTTAACGTATAATTGGGGTCTGTAAATAGGTTGAAAGGGAAAAATATTTGTGTGAGAAAGGAAAGATTGTTCAAACGATAAATTTTCTTAACTCGCTTTATATGATATTGATCGAAATTAATTTGCAATGAAGAATGTGTTCGTAAAATAGTGCTCATTTAAATATTATATTTACTTTCACATTATTTGAAATGGACTTTTATTAATTTACATGATCTAGGGATTATTTTAATTTTATTCTTTTGTTTTTATTTACTTTATTGCAGAATATTTATGTATATATATCATTACTTTCAAACTGACAAGTCTTAAATAAACAAAATTTTACTTCAGATTTCCTTTTCATTATATAGATATATTACGTAATATTCAGCATATTATCTACAGTGGCAGATTTCCT
This sequence comes from Trichonephila inaurata madagascariensis, assembly GCA_019973955.1. Lineage (NCBI taxonomy): Eukaryota > Metazoa > Arthropoda > Arachnida > Araneae > Nephilidae > Trichonephila > Trichonephila inaurata. Next base: position 31,700 of record BMAV01014995.1, read on the forward strand.
TTTCATTATATAGATATATTACGTAATATTCAGCATATTATCTACAGTGGCATAACGTACTCCCCCGCACCGTGGGGTCCCTGGATTCTTGGGGGATCAAAGCCTGTCTGAAGCAAAGTACGTACCCTTTATAAGATTTGTCTTTGGGCCTAAAATCTGACTTTGCAGGAGGAGCCCTAGTATTCTCCGTAACGCCACTGATTATCTACCATAAGCAAACATCGAAATTGAAGCATCGTAAGTATTATGTTAATTATTTTGATACATTGGCAGTGGCGTAACGCAGAACATTAGGGTCCCCCTGCAAATTCAGATTTTGGGCCCCAAGCCCAAATATGTACTTAGTGTCCAATCAAGCTTTGGGCCCCCTAGAGTCCCTGCCCCCCACACACAATGTGGGGTGTACGTTACGCCACTGTATATTGGTCTGGTTTTCATCATAATTTTATTTTTTGAGCATATAAATAAATAGCACATAGGTAAATGTAACTTAATGAGCGAGGGAAAAAATCACCCTGAAAAAAGTATCCATTAGAATAGATCGAATTTTTTTTTCTTAATCAACATTCTACCTTAAGTTATTTTAAAATAATGTCTAGTTCTGGACTAATCATAAAAAGTTCTCCGTAAAATAATTTAGTATACTTAACAATCATTTTACTAACTATTCAAATTAACGTGTAGCTGTGAAAAGATAGAAGAGAAATCAACTAGTGAAAACTTGACTTATTCAAATAAAAAAGAGAGAATAATGAATTTCAAGAAAAACCTTTAGATAATTTCAATTATAGTTTTTGATAAGCAACAGAAATTCGGTCGAGCTAAAAATTTAGTTTTGAATTCAGTTATTAGTTTATATGACGATTAAATTTCTAAGAAACAGAACAAAATCATGTAATGACTTCATCTCTATTTTTGTTATGTAAGTGTTTTTAGTAACTCAGTTAAAATTATACATTTAGAAATGTAAGGTAAATATACGTATATGAAAAAATGAAAATGAAATGAAAATCTTTATCTTCTAAAAACACCTCAGTTTCAACAAACTTTTAAGCGTTTTGTTTGAATTCGAATGTTTTTAAGAAACAAAATTACACGAATCAAATTTTCTCTAATGTTAGACTTCCTTCACAGAAAAACGTATTAATCATTTACGAATACATTGATTTCTTCATCATTAATTCAAAATTATATGAAAATAACTATATTAACAAACTAATTTTTCGAAACCTTCTTAATTTATAAAAGTGATATGGTATATTCATTTCGGTGGAAAGCATAAATAAATGTTATGCAAATATGGATTATTTAAATAAATTTATAATTCTCGATTTATTTAATTTTAGTCATGATACTACAATACCTTAATACTTTTTATAATTAAAATTATTCTCTCTTTCGTTGCTTATATATATAAATAATTTACTATAATATTTTACTTAAAAAAATATCTTGCTTTTTAACTTGCTAATGTTTAAAAAAGTTAACTTTTCAAAAAATAAGATATACTTTTAAAAATATCTTTTGAAATATTTTTAAATTTTCACAACATATCATTTTAATTTTAAATTGAAGAAAAACATGGTTACTTTTTTAAAAAAATTTTTTTTAAAGTTTTATTTTTTTATTTTACACTCTTAAATTTCTGCTGTTCCAACAAAAGAAAAATTTTTAAAGATAAAATTTTACCAAAAATTTATTCAAAAAAAATCAATATTGATCCTTTTACGCATTTCAAAATGAATCACCTGCGATTGAATAAATTTCCTGAATAACTTTTAAGTAAAAAGAGTTAAAAAAATATTTAATTATTTATATACACAAAGAGAATGCATTAACTCTTTCCCTCAGATTGAAAGAAAGAAAAAGGAAACGCGATCTGATTTTACTATTAAAAAAAAAAAAAAAAGAATTCGATGTTATAAAAATAGGGTTGTTGACCTTTTTGTGGACACGGAACTTAGAATAAGAAAAAACCGTTTTCAGAACTTCATGCTATTCTATAAAATATTATCAGTCAATTATGTAACTAAATAAAGGATATGTTTCAATGTTGACATATGTTTTTCATATTTATTTACTTAGGTTCCTGAATTTTGAAAAACAAAAATATTTTATAGGTATTTTGAAAATAATTTAATAAAAATAGTGTATTTCGTAATTTCAGTAATGTTTTAGTGTAAATACTTTAAAAATTACTATTAAGTCTTACTTTACTAATTTTTACCTAATTTTTTTTAAATTTAGCAATTGATTTTAAATAAATCTTCAGAAGTATATGAATATTCAAATTACAAAATAAAGAGAGATATCTTTTGGATTGATTGATTGTGTTTATTAACGACGTCTTTTTGAAGCTATAAATGGACTTCATAATTTTACATCTGATGACGAGAACAGCACCTGAGCTGGCATCCGACTCTTTTTCCCACCCAACGTAAAACTCTTTGAACCTTGATAGATTTGATGTGTGTCCCTCTATGCGGGGGGCTTTTAATGATACCAAGGATCTTTTTGGATACCTAGCACAAATAATCAGTCCCACATATTTAATAATGAATTGAGTAATTTTTCATTATTTTGAAATACTTAGTTTAATGTATTGTTACTTATAAACATTTATTGTAAATGTACTGTTATTTATAAACAAGAAATACTTTCTGTAATGTATTGTTATTTATAAAATATTTTTTCAATACTTCTGTTCATTTGTATTTGCAAAAAAAATATTTCATTTGATTTAAAACAGTTTTGCAATCATTAATAAGTATAAGTATGTGCAATCAACCGTTCTAAAATTCTTCAATTTTTTATCTTTCTAAGCTTTTTGTACTCGTAAAGATAAAATATTTAATATTATTTTGTGTAAAATAACAGCGGGCATGGAACCTGTTTCTGGCATTGTCCCCGTTTTTTTGTTCCTCTCCTTTAATGTACAAAATTTTGATTAATTTTTACAGTACTTTTATCATTCATTTTTTGCATTAGTCATTTTATTCATTTTAAATTTATTGAGACTGATAGAAATAATCGAAAATGTCACTTCAACTCTGGAACGTTTCATACTTTAAAATGTCGGCTTTTCAAAATTTTAAAAAATATTTTGGAACCGGGAGAATTTATTTCTAAAAATGTATGTTCCTAAGAAGGAACAATCAAAATTGTGAAATTTTTTGAAAATTTTCTTAAAACTTTTAAGGCAATAAAAAAGTGCAATAAAAAACAATGAATTTAAATTTTTTTAAATTCTTTATAGCAAAAAATTTTTTTTTAAAAAGTTCAAAAAATAATTTTACAAAATAGATAGTTAAAATTTTGTTACCACGTAAAAAATTTATAAAAATGGATCGATATAATCTTATAATTCTAGAACATTGACAATGAGTTGCCTTTTATCAACTGCATTTTGTTTTGTCGCCTTTACACATAAAAGTACAGGTACTCAAATTAAAAAATTACAAATCCAAAAAAACTAAATTTTTTATCAGTTTTCAAAACTTAAAAAATTTTTTTTTTTTTTTATTATTCCCGGGGGAAAAAATTTTCTCATGTACGAAATTTCTAATTTTAGAAATAAAGTGTGCTGAATATTTGGAAGTAGTTCACTGTAACTCATTTATTCTGCCCCCAGAAATTTATTTAAAAATTCACAACGACATAATAAAATAAGCTATTATTAAATAAATAAAACAGGAATTAAAAACAATTACATTTTTTTTTAAAATCAAATATCAAACTATTTTCGTGTTCTTTTAAAACTTGTGGTTTACAGTTGAGTCATTATGGACATCTTGCTCATTTTGGTGTATTAGCATTTAGGAGGAATTTTCACACATGAAAAAAAAAGGCAAAGGCTTTGGATTGCTTCTCAAGCTACCAATATTTATAAAAATAATTAAGCTTTTAAATTTAAAGGGGGGACATCAAGAAGAACAACAAAAACAACAAAAATTTTTAAGTTTTTTTACTTCCGAAAATCCAGCTAAACGGCCTTAAAACACAAAAAAAAAGGCGTTGACGGGTGGGGTTGTACGCCGGGTTTTAAAAAAAATTTTAAAAAAAAAAAAGGGAAAAAGGAAAAAATTAGACCCCTTGATCAAAAAACCTTTATTTAAAAAAAATTTAATTATGAATTTAAAGGGGTTTTAATTCTAGAAATATAATATTTTTCAAAGTTTTGGTATACCTCAAATGGATGACTTAAAAAATAAGAGCATTCACACACTAATTTCGGTTTCTTCGTAAAAAAGGGGAGTGCTATTCGGCGAAAAATACTAAAAAAATTAAAAGTGCAGCTTGAAAGTATAGGTGCACGTTATACACCGGATGTTACGGTAGTCATTGACAGTTATACGAAGAGTCACATTATGACGTCGCCAAATATGGCAGTTATATAAGAACTGTTTAACGTTTTATTTTTCACTAACAAAGTCTAACTGAATAAACTCATGGAAATGTAGTTGACTGTCTGATCTTTAAAGATTTAATCCTTTTTATAATATTCAACATTTGCTTCAAATTTAATAAAAAAGAACGGAATTTTTTTTCTTGTCCGCGGGAAATTTTTTTAAAAAGTATCTTTAATTTGCATCTTTTTGAATTAGCATTACTTTTCTTATGTTTTTAATCTTAATAGTAGATTCCTCTGTTCAAGAGCACCAAATGAATTACAGTTTTAATAGTTTAAAATAAGAAGCCATTTTAAATTACTCAATTATTTTTAATTCTAGTAGAGTGACCGATACTTTGCACAGAGCGATAGAGAAAAATTAATTACATTTTATCAATGGGATGGTTAAAAAATGATATTTTCACTGAATATTCTCAAATTAGTTATACTTTGAACTTAATAATAATAGTATATATATACCTAATTACAAACAAATAACTGAACAAAACTGATATTCTATTTATTAATTTTTTTAACGTACACTCTTTAAATTCCATTTTTGTAGAAAGTGCATTTTAGTTTCCTAAATCTAGAAAGTTTACATTTTTATAATTTAGATGGGACTCTATTTTTAAACCAAGATCAAGAATCGCTGTTGATATTGAAGCTGGTATAATGCTTTCCCACCAAACTTACACAATATGTTCCTCTAAGATTTAAACAGCCAATTAATTTTAACAATCAACAATCATCAAACATTCCATTCAATGATCTGTTGTGGCATATTTTCTCTCGAAACAAGATCTTGGTTTAAAACCGTGATCAATATAGTTTTGAGAAACATATTCTCTACAAACATTTGCAATACTTTGCTCAGTTCTTGGAATGTCGTTGAGATTTAAAGGTCCCGCAGTTACAATCTGCTTTGATTGAACTCAGAAGTGAACACGCTAAATTCATGACCTTAGTGAGATAAAAGAATTCCATCTTCTTTGTTTGTAATGTATCCAGAGCGATTATGTCTCATATTATTAAATGCATGTAGGCATTTCTCACTCATCCTTTCAAGTAGAACAAAACGTAGTCACCTCACATATTTTGAAATATGGTCTCAGGACAAATTATAATTTGACTAAGGGGATTAGTAACAGCAACAGACATAATCTGTTAATCAGTGCTTCTCAAACTTTCAATATTCGTGACCCAATAATTCAATTATAATTTTCATCACGCCCCCCTCCATAAAATAACAATGTATTGAATTCAATAATACTATACTTTGACGCTAAAGCTACAATACGACTTTAACCCCTGAATTGCCACCGGCGTATATAGGTGTCTCGCTCAACCGAAGTATTAATTTTCTGGACGTATATATACGTTTTTCCAAAGTACGATCTTTTATGTTCACTGCTATCCATAAAATTATTCCAATGGCTTTGGAATGCAATAAAATTACCTTCACACTGTTTGTGAAGGATTTACTTATTTCAAAGGATTTGCTTATTTATTACTTTTTTCCCTTCTCTCCCCCCAAACATCACACACGCTAATGTACATGGAAAACGATGGCATTGCGAATCGCATACAATCTGTAGTTTAGAGCGGGGGTTTTAAAAACTTTCACTATTGGCGACCCAATTTTGTAACAAAATTTTTTACCCCCAAAAAAAATAATGTATTGAATGCAATAAAAAAAATTCACTTTGGTCAAAGCTCAATACATCATAATTATAAACCTACAAATTGACAAGATAAAATTTAAAAGTATATGTTCTTTTAAATAATATATTTTTTTTTTTACTTTTTACTTGATTCATATAAAAGCGTGTTTTTAGTTGTTTTTTAAAATATATAATTTATTTTATAATTTTTTTAAAATTTCGCGATAAAAAAACACAATTCAGGGAAAAAATTTAATTGGGAAAAAATACTTACCACTTTTAAGGACTTTTTAATTTTTTTTTGATAATTTAGAAAAAAACAAATAAAACTAAAAAAAAAGTACCAAATGTACTGACCTTAATAAAGGGCCTAAATCACAGACAGTTTTTGCTAACAATACAGGAACGTTATTTTCCACAAAAATGTATATTTTTTCACGTTATTGTAGGTTTTGGGGGTTTGATGATCTACAAATACATTTTTTAACTTTTCTTCCTTGTGTCTTTTTTACAAGGCAAAATGCTACATTTATGGCTTCATAGTTTTTTATAGAGTTCTTTTTTGGCAGCATTTGAAAATTTCAAACAACTCAAACTTTTTTATGTCTATCGTTTTTTTCATATTTACTTTCTCTATCTTGATTAAATATACATTATTTAAACAGGTTCTTAAATTTTGCTTGATTGGTTTCTACTTCCTTCAATAGAGATCAAACCCCTTTTTTTTTTATATTTTGCTCTTTTCTTTTTAAAAACCCCAAAAAGGTTGAACAACACAAAAAAATCAAAACCAAAAAGGGTTCTTCAAAAGGGGGAAAAGGGGTGTAGCATGTTCATAAAAATTTTTTTTTTGAAAAGGGGTGGTAGCGCAGGAACTAAATTAAAACAAATTACCTTGTTTTAAACGGGCCATTCTCAAAAAAAAAGGGAATATTTGTGACAAATTCATTTTATAAAAGTTCCCCTTTGACTGTCTAAAAAGGAGGAGGATACTGTCAGGCCCTGTTAACAAAAAACAGTTTTCCTAAAATTTAAACGATTTCATTGAGCCTGGGTTGACCCCTGCCCTCATGCGACCCTCCCATTTTAAAAAGTTATTCAATATAAAATATCGAAAACCCGGTTCAAAAAATTTTTTAAAAAAACTTTTTTCTTATGCATTATATTTTTTCAGAATAAGCAAAAAATACATCTTGGCCAAATAAACCCTTTTAAAGTGCTCAATAGATAACCCAAAAGTAGTATTTTGGGGGTTAAAAAAGTAAAAAAAAATCTCTCATCGGGGGGTTACAGCAAAACAAACAAAATGCTTTTTTTGGTTTTTGGGGTCAAAAAATAGCTAATGAGGGGTTTGGGAAATGGAATCTTTTATTTTTTATGATCACCAGATTTATATAAATTATATCGGTGTTTTACTTTTTTTATGTCGAAAAACATTTTTTTTTTACTTCATTTTAAAAAAATTTTTTTTTAAACCTTTTTTTTTCAATATGCTCTCGCCTTCCCCCCGGGGGGCTCCCCCCGTTTGGCACTGGTTTAGAGATTAATTATAAACCATTCAAATCATCGAGATAAGTGTTAATACAAGCTCATGGGGTCACTGGTAATTATCAAACTTGTTCTTAACTTAGTATTGTTAAATTAATTATAAAATACATTTTTCATAGTTTTGATACGTTTATAAGTATATTATATCAGTATAAATGTATGTTTTATTTTTTATTATGTCAGAATGTATTTTGTTTGTTTACTTTCAGTAAATTAAAAATTTCTTTAAATAATCTTTTGTTTTCGGCTTTTCAATATGCTGCGCCCCCTCGTAGAATTATCACGCCCACCCCCAGGGAAGCGCGCTCCACAACTGATTTATATAATATATTTGTTAATAGATAATATATTTGTTATTACTTCTTAACACATAATGTGTTTCTTACTAGATTCAATATATTATTTTATTATTATTATTATTATTTAAATACTTCTGCATCTTTTGTGTTGTTATTGTTGTTTCCTTCTGATTGGATTCATTTCGCTTTACTTAACTATATGTGCAAAAACCTTGGATTGCAAATCTAGGTTTACATACTAGCCTTGCTCCTTTAAATAAAACCTATTAAATGTAAGCTCTGATGTTGTTGATTTATTTATCATTAAACGGGGAATAAAAGTTTATGAATCGAAGTTTACTCAAAGATAATAATAAAATCCTATTTAAAATTGCTCATGAAAATGTATTTTTGCTGTAAAAGTTATTCTTTTTTCCAAATACACTTTCAGCAATCAATTTGACTTCAAAACATGCACTGCAAAAGGGTGAATAGTTTGGATTTAGATTAATATAAATATGTTTTCCGTATTTTTGTAGAAAATCATTCGCGTTTATCTATCCTTCTATTTAATAATTAAATATGAACAAAAATGTTTTAATAAAAATGACTAAATGTGTTATTAAAGATTTTTTTATCTTTTAAGTAGGCAATGTAAATAAGTGTGTAAATATTTTTCCTAGTATTTACATTAAATGCAATTACATGTTTGTTTGAAAAAGTTTTTTTGCCTGCTTTGTTAACTGAAGTGAAATTAAAACTAATTTTAGAAATATCATCTGAAATACTAACATTTGAATAATTTTTATAAAATATGAAGAAAATGTTTTATAAAAGAGTAAAATGGATAGTTTGAATAATATAATCGAGATTTTGATCTCATAGTTTAATTTATATATCCAAATATTTTATATGTAACCTCTTTCTAATATATATGATTTTTATCGTTAGTGAATAGTTATATAATGTCCTTTTTATTATAAATAGCTTCAGTATTCCTGCAGAAGAAAAATTAATCTATAATAGAAGAGTAAAATGGATAGTTTGAATAATATAATCGAGATTTTGATCTCATAGTTTAAATTTATATATCCAATAATATTTTATATGTAACCTTCTTCTAAAATATATATGATTTTTTATCGTTAGTGAATAGTTATATAATGTGTCCTTTTTATTATAAATAGCATCAGTATTCCTGCAGAAGAAAAATTAATCTATAATCAAAATAAGAATAGTTTTTATTTACATAAAACTAGGAAATAAGTATACCTTCCCTGTTTATTTTAAAGTAAAAATGAAAATTAAAAGTAAAAATAAAAGTAGTTAAAAACATTAATTTCTTTTCTATATTTCAAAGTTAGTTGCTGTTAATGTAAAAAATACTTTTTAATTAATTAAAATGATGAATTGGAATTTTATAAAAAAGTTTTTACCAGTTCAATTTTTCATCGATGTAAAACAAGGTTTACATTCCCTTTACATAAACTTCAATAAAAAAGTAATTTTTAATAATTCTTTTTAAAAAGTCATTGACAAATTTTTTTTAACCAGCCTTCTGGAGTAGCTGTAAAGCAAGAAACACACACACACACAAAAGAAAAAGAAAAGAAAAAGAAAATGTGTAAAAAGTGAAAAAGTTATAAGACAATGATACAGAAGGATAATGCTTGTAAAGTGTGAGCTGAAATAATCTTCCTTTCAAATGCTGCAGGAGAGAGAAAAAACCGAGGTTAGAAAAAATTATTCAATCCGCTACAGGATGTACTTTAACGTCATATCCGTTTTCCTACTCATTCCACGAAACCATTTTTGCATTCGGGAACAATTCTCTATCATTGCCGGGTTTTTATTCGTGGCATAATTTTATGTTGAAGTATTACAATTGTTTTCGATTCTCTTAGGATAGAGATAAATGGATATTGACACTGAATTTATATTACGTGTATATATATATATAAATTATTTATACATATATATTGTTTTTCAAAATTATGCAGTACAATAGCCTCGGCATACTATAGTATAGGTGGCAATACTGTATGGATCAATGCCATTTTTCAAAGAATTTAAATAAGGTATAACAGCCGTCAAATAATTTGACTTGTGATTATTGTGAAAATAATAAATAAATGCTAAGAACAAAACTCCATTTACTAGAACAATACCTGCACTGTATTCTCATTCGTAATTGTAAATATTTCGTTATACAGGTATTTAAATTAATAATTAGTATGAGTCTTGTGAGATTATTGGATGACAAATACTTATATTAAGATTAAGATGTTATTTTAGTAAGAAGCACTCAATTAAGTCATCTCCATTTTAAAATCTTTTTTGCTTGTCATTTCATTGCTAAATATTTCAGTTATACATGTAATTTAAATTAAAGTAACATTAGTATGAGTTCCGTTGTTGAAGATTATGGATGACAAATAACTTATATTAAGATTGTAAGATGTTACTTTTAGTAGAATGCCTGCTCAATTAGAGTCATCTGCTAATCGGTTTTTAAGCAATTAATTATTTTTGCTGTGGTTCACTTTCTTGACAAAAGGATATGCGATTTGTTTCAAGATGTCGTTTTACAGACGATGTTCTGCCTACCTCCGTTCTAGAACATAAAACACACACCGATTTGTCGCCTTTACTAATAATGCCATATTTCTAGATTCACCAAATTGTAATTCTCGGTTACACTTACTAGCTAGCCCTTTTTATTTTTTTGCTGAACTAACCATGTTAGATAAAACTTAAAGTCGTTAATATATAACACAAACTTTAAAATACAGTTGTGTCAATGAAATTGACTCTGCTATGAGTAGACAAACTTTGCATCATAAGCAATTGTAGTCCACGACGTAACTAAGACAAGACAATAGCAAACGAAGTGTGCTCGCCTCCGCACCTCGACCGATCACTCGCGTTTGTTCGTAATACTTCACTGTGAATTTTGTTATTTTGAAACAAAATGCAAACCATTTTGATCCCTGGCTTGCCCAAAATATGTGTCGTGCTTCATGGCGCTGCCGTGTTCCATCCCGCTTTAGATACGATTTTTAATCAGAATGCCATGGCTCCCAAATAGCAGTTAGAGAAATTATCAGTATAATCGAAGGATTTTAAATTCACATTAATTAAATAATTTTCTCTCAAAATGCTTTAAATATAATAGGTTGTATTTTAAAGTCTCCTCAGTACCCTGAACTAAATTATATGAATATAACATTGTCATATAAATAAATATACGTGTAAAAATAGTTAAAATTCAATAATGTACCAGATTAAGAATATCGTTTTTTATAATTTCAATTAATACATGTATTATTACTTCATTCTATTTCATTATAATTTGCATGCTTTCACATTATACATAATAATTATTATTTTGCTCATTTTAATTTTTTTATAAAAAAATTATAGGTCGTAAAATGTAAATGTTGCATGGAAATTTAATTATATTTTTAACTGTGCTATATGAAGGATCTTATTTAAACTGCCTAGAAATAAAAAAGAATTCTTAAAATGATGATCTTCATCAGCTATAGATTAAAAATCCCTTTTGAACACAATTATTTAATTTGCCTAATACTTTTTCTTTATTTGTTAAAAATTTGTCTAGATAATACGTATAAGATTTTATTAAAATTATCTTAATTTTTTCCGTTAGTCTAATTCAATGCCTCCCAAATTCGTTGGTTTTATCAGAGAAATTTCAAGATGGAGTGAGTGAATATTAACGTCGCACTGTTCAGCTACACGAGGGCCTTTGGTGTTGGATCTTGTAATTTTGAACCATTGTCAAGTGACTAGGACGACACCTGAGCTGGCAACACCCTCTCCTAACTACCACACCAATGGGAGGACGTTTGAGCTCTCGACATATTTAACGTGCATCATTTCCCTACACGGCGGGTCTTCAGCGGTAATGGGCTCGAACTCATGACATGCCGACCGCGAATCCATTACCTTGTCCACTAGGCTACCATGGCCATTTCAAGACGGTATGCAGTGTTTTAATTATACCATATTTAATAAATTATTGCAATATAAGGCACATTTTGAAGAACGAATAATCGAATTTTATGAACACGGTATTCATTTTCGATTTAACAAGACATTTTAAAATTACACAATATGCAGAATTATTCTTTACTTAAAAAAAATCTGAACGCGTACATTTTAAGGACAGATTCACTGCTACAGGGTGTTTAATTTTAATTTAAATGTGTTGAAACTTATAAAATGAAGAACTTTGGTGAGTGAGTGTATATTTACGTCCCCCTATGAAGCTACCAGGGGGCTATTGACGACGAACATAGTGATTTTGAGCCATGTACTCGTGACGAGGACGACATCTGGGCTGACACCACTTCTCCAAACTTCTACATCACAGGAGGACGTTTTAGCCTCGACAGGTTTAACGGGCATCAACTCCTGTGCTCGGCGGGTCTTCACTTGAACTCGACCACAAGTTCGAGACCTCGACCGTTTGGCTACCACGGTACTTTCATGCTCAATAATTATCGGGCATTCGCCTCGATATATATATATGTGATGAACCCTTTAAGTGTCAGTTGGGGTAAAACCTACCAGAACAATTCAACCCGCCTCCCACATAAGGACTTTGACTTCGAATCCGGCGAACTTACGAAGAACTACGTGAACTAACGACACACTGACTCCTGATTGACGCTGAAATAAGACTCGTTTTGCCATGGCTTAGAGTACAGACAACTTTGCCGAACATTAAAGACAATATGATAAACGGCTGCACGTTGCATTTCTCCTGACATTCTAAGAATTACTCCAATACATGATGTATATATATATATATATATATATATATATATATATATATACATACATCATGTATTGGAAAATGCTCTGTATATACAGAGCATTTTGATTTTGTTAAAAAGATCTCTAATTTTACCAGTACCAACAATATTATTATCTTATTCCATTAAAGCTTTATTTAGCACAATTTTTTTTCAAATTTAGTCTATATCTATTAATTTGTATTGTTATTGTCATTTATTTTCTGTATCCGGAAACATATGGCACTCCTAGTGTCGAATAGGATATTTTTTTTAAAAACAGTAATTGCAATTATTATTTACTAAATTGAAAATCAACTTCTGGAAAAGGCCAGGGTCCGCCCAGGACTGTAGAGCCATTGAAGAAGCCGAAGAAGAAACTGAAAATCAATGTTATAAATTATTAATTGCATAAACTTTTATATTTTATAGTTTTTTTAATCACTAGATATAAAAAAAAAATTCTTTTTAAATTCCTGATATACATCGTGGGAATATATTCGTAAGCTGTTCGAATCAACTTCTGTGGGATCAACTTTTAATATTTCAAATAATGGAAAAAATCAATAACTGTTCTCTAATGAAAAAATCATTAAAAATCTCTATCATTAATCATACGGGGTTTACTGAACAAGTTAATGTTTTTATAGTTGTAAACTACAAACACAACAAAATGAACAGGATATTTGAGTGCAATCTTTCGGCATAAAACTTAATTACCTATTTACAGTCGAGTAACTTCAAGTAAACGAAGATTTATGAAGAAACATTTTAAAAAAAACAAGTTTTTATTATAGGGAAAAAATAGATAACAGTCATTAATATAATGATTTTGATCGATTTTCTTCTCCAATTAAAACTAAACTTTTCGAAAATCTTCTGCATGCTTGAAACCTTAATAACTAAGAAGTTATGAAAACAAATTTGACTTCTTAATTAAAAGAGTCTCATGGTCCTAAGTAAATTTGTATTAATTTTCCTGAACGGGGTAAAATAACGTAAGTCTTTGTATAGTAGGTTTCTCTATAATTGATATTGAATTCATGAGTTTTTATTCACTTTTTTTAATCTAAATAGTCAACATTGAAAAATAAAATGATAATATTCAACTCTCAGTAACAGTATGAAATAAATTGATATAATTTTCAGCAATTTCTTTATAATGTTACGAAACATGTTAAAATATACGTCAGTGAAGCAATTCTACAATGGAGCCTCGCTTAACGAGTATAATTCGTTCAAGAATCTTTCACGTAAAACGATACTATCGTATAAGACGGAAGCAATTTTCTCCATATAAATTAGAATAAAAAAAACCTATGTATTTATTCAAGGACGAAAAATCTTTATGTATAATATCTATCTAAGTATTGGAGAGCTATATTAATGCCGCTCTGTAAAGCAACACGCGGATTATTGGCGACGGACCTCGTAATTTTGAACCTCAATCAGGTAACGAGAATGAAGTCTTAGATGGCACCCTTTCCTAACTACCACACCAATCAGAGCTTATTGAGCCTCGACTGATTTAGCATGTATCAGCCATTTCTGTGCCACGGGACTTCAGTAGCACTAAGACTTGAACCCGTGACACTTCGGCCATGAGGTCGTGACCATAACTACTGGGCTACCACGACCACAAATATTTTTCTGTAAAAAATTATGTTTGCATCGTTAAGGAGTGAAGAAAACTTCATTCGCCGTTGATAATCCTGACGTAGTTCTAACAAAAAGGAATATATATATATGTAATAATTCCCTCTAGTATCCTTTTTATTTTAACTCTTTGTACTAATATTCAAATAAACTTTAATTTAATTAAACTTTAGTAACACTTTAATCTTAATCGTAATCGGCTAGTCCGAAATCCCTGTCCCGCCTATTCTATCCAATCAGAACCACTATTACGTAATAATCACGCACTTGCACTGCTGGTATAAAAGCAAAAAATCTTGTGTAATCGCTCTCTTTTGTATGCTTGCCTTCATCATGTAATTAGCCGGCTACCGTGCGGTCTGAGTTTGTCTTTGTCTGTATTTGTGCCATGATGTTTGCTTCTTGTTATGTGAAATGCCATCCCTACTTGATCTTTATGTGTTTTAATATGGAATAAACTGGATTATTCATTTACATGAGTGCCTCTTCGATAATATAGTACTCGCCATGTAACACAGGAAAATCACATCACCGGCCACGCCCTATCCTTTGGTTCGTTGCAGTAATAACATCCACTCGCCACGTCTTACAATTATTTTTACCACTCTCCAGAAATATTACAGAATTATTTCATATATTTATAGGTGATAAAATCACTTTCCAATTTTAGTGAGCGTTCATTAGCTAAGAGATTTAAATATTTTGTTGGGTGTTAGGTTGCAATGACAACGTGTGTTCAGAGGCGGATTAAGCGGCTGGCGGACCTGGCGTCCACCTACAGGGGCCCCAAGTCTTAAGGACTCAGTTATAAGTCCGACGTGCAACAAAAGATCTTGTACCGATATAGCAAACCCGATGATTACTACTGACTTGGGTTGTGTAGCATCTTAGGAATTACGAGGATTTCTTGAAACTGTACCTTCAAAAATACGCCAATCGTGGATGAGGTAATATTATCTACCTGTCCCTCCAAATTTTCATCGAATTTATGAGTATTATTGGTAAACAAGTAAGAGTGCCCATTTAACTGATGAAATTAAGAATGCGAAGTATTATAGTATCGTATTTTGACTCTACACCCGATTTCTAACATGTCGACCAACTAACGTTCGTTTTAAGATATGTTTCAACTAGAGATAAAATAAAAGAAAGATTTGTGAAATTTATACCCACATAAAAGGACATGCTTCTTATTTAGAATAACCAGTATTAGAAGTTTTAGATAAATTTGGATT
Organism: Trichonephila inaurata madagascariensis; assembly: GCA_019973955.1. NCBI lineage: Eukaryota > Metazoa > Arthropoda > Arachnida > Araneae > Nephilidae > Trichonephila > Trichonephila inaurata. The sequence goes on from BMAV01014995.1 coordinate 47,291, forward strand.
GAATATTAAAAATTGTAGATGGCATTTGTTAATGCGTCCAATATGTCCTGGGGGCACTTAGGTCAACAGGTATATGAATATATAAAAACATACCTCCAAACGCAGTTCATAGTCCTTGTGTCAGTTACTCTTTAAATTTAGTAGGAAATTTTACAGCAGAAAGTTCTAGAGATGCGATTGAATATCTTATGCTTGTACAGAAGTTATTCAATTTTTTCCTGGATCAATTCATCATTGGTGAATTTTAAATAAAAATCTGGAAAGGAGTAAACACGTAATATCGGTGAAAAAAGTTTCATATACACGATGCAAGAGCAGATTCCATTAGAGTTATAAGACTTGGTTAGGCGAATATAAAAGAGGCCCTGGTTAAAATCCGTGATAAGAATGAGGAAAAAAGACCACAATGCAAGAGGTAAATCCCCTTTTGAAGCATGGACATATATGGAACTTTCCTAGACTGAAGTACCATCCTTCCTTTCTCAATGGCACGACAGCCCAGGCAGGTCCTCGGCCTTCCTAAAAATTCTATTCCAGGCTGTCCTGTTCTTGGACTGTGTTTTCCAATTTCTAACGTTAATAGTTTTCAGATCTTTTTGTACGCGATCGAGAGATCCACCTGAGTCTTCATCTTCCTCTTTTTCGAGTATCCTATGGTCTGTGGCTACAAAGATCTTTTTTGTGACTCGATTGTCGTCCAATCTTATCAGGTGCCCTGCCCATTTTAACCTTTGTATTGCAATGAAGTGAAATACAATACTCCAGAGAATAAAGGCTCCCAGTAAATCATTGCAATGAGTGTAAATTTTAAAAGGATCTGGACTACAAAAATCTTCAACATTATATCCAAAATTTCAGAAATGAATTTGGAAAAAGTGGA
>BMAV01014996.1:0-97711 GCA_019973955.1 Trichonephila inaurata madagascariensis
TTTTTTTAAAAAAAATGATACGATGATTTTGAGTATCATAATATTTTTTTAAAAAAAGAAAGGGTTTAAATAGATATGTCGAAATTTAAAAATATTTTGCTAATATAGTTTTACTAAATATAAAGTACCATGCTAAATATTTTTTTCTTCTTCTTGCATCCAAATTGTTTCTAATTACGTTATTTGGGATAATGGCATTAAAGGTATCCGAACAAGTTAACTCTTTATCTACCGACGGTACTTATAAGTACTACTCACTTTAAAATTACATAGAAGAACTATTGTTCGAATACTCTGACGATACTTAGGCAGAAATATTCTTTTAAATCTACTCTTCCAAGATATATGGCAGCACGGGTTCTGTGATGAGTATTTTAGCGGGGAAGGCGAATAGTTTTATAGCAGAAGTTGCGTTTTCAGCGGATTGCGAAGATTGCCATTTTTGTTCCTAAAAAAATTAAGTCAAAAGGGTGTCTTTTTTGTATTTTAAAGGGAAGACCTTAGAAACGATTTGACTATTTATTTTAAGTGAATACTGTGTATAATTAATTTTACAGCTGAATATTTTTAATTAATTAATTAGATCTAACTAATTAAATTTCCCAAAGTTGAGTATTTTGTTTATGTATATCCCTTTATTTTCAATGTAGTGATTCAAAAAAAAAAAGTATTGCATGAAAAAAACTGCAGTAAATCATAATGCGGCAGATAAAGGGTTAAAATGACCTAATTCGGTAAAACACATTTTTTTTTTCATTCTATTGAATACAGCTATCTTTTGGCCTTACAAAACATACTTTGCTTCTACGTTACTTAGTGGCCAAGTTAAAATAAATTTTATAAAATTAGAAAAATCGGAAGGAGATCTTAAATGTACCAGAAGTGGGCATTTAAATTGTTCAAAATCTATCACGATGAGTCTGATATCTTGAAATATTATTAAAGTATTACTACAAAATCTTTTGAACCTGTTATTTGTATTATTTTCTAGAGAACGTAATAATTTTTTTTACTGTATGAATATTTTTGAGTTATAGCCTGTCATTTAAATAATGGTCTCGTAAAGAATATCACATTTCTTCTAATACTTACTCGATCAGCTCTAAAGTTTTTTAATTTTAATAAACTTTAAAATTTTAGTAGATTCTTTAGATAAATGCATCTTATATGTTTTAGTAATACTTTTACTGATATAAGAGTTAATTTTTTTTTCTCTAATTGCTTTGAAGTTTTTCAAAAATATTGCTAAGATTTCACTTAAAACTGTGATATTTGTAACATTTAGATAATTTTTTTTTAATATTCTTAGTTAAATATTCGTTTCTCTCGGTACTGATTCCTAAAAAAGCTTTTATAATGTTTTAGTATGCTATTTTTTTTTAAAAAAAAAGAGCTCCCAACATGTTCGGATACCTTAACACTAACACTTTTTCGAATATTTTTTAAAATTTCAAATTTATGGGTAGTAATTATTTAAAATACTAAACCATTTCAATGTTGATTCATGTTTTTTTTCTCTTCGACTGTTAAAGTAAAATATTTTTTTACTAAGAAAATCTACATTTCATTTAACCTAAACATTATATTGCAATTTGTTTCAAAATAGAATACATCGACGTAATATTGAAAAAATCTTACTTTTTGGTCCGCTACCCTGAAATGATCAAATACTCAGATTAAAATATAATTCTTTTAAATATCAAAAATCACTAACAAATTCTTTTGATCCCTTTTCAAGTACAATACTTTAAATTTATCTGGGACCACAACTCACTTCCACTTCAAGGTGGCTCAAAAATAATTCCAAGTATGAATTCGACACGAATAACATGGCGTGATTGCGATTTGCATAATTCTTGGGCAATACATACATGCACTTATATTCATTCTCTGTATTGTACTTTGAATGAAAATTTGGCTCCCTGAACACACAAAACTACATTCATAGTAACTGTTTAGATTATTTTAGGGGAAAAATTATTTTAATATTTTTCTCTGTCTATATGAATAAGTAAATTCTTGGGAGTTCGATCACAATATTTTCCCTATTTACAATAAAGGGAATTTGGTATACTTTTGGTATTTGTTACTCTAGAACGAAACATAGCAGGAATACGAATATTGCACAATCTAAGAAACTCGTTTTTGCTTTTATAAAATTTATTTTACTTTTCGTTTTAGTCACTAGGCAATATTGCCATTTTCAGGTAAATTCTGAAAAAATAAAGCAAAAAATCGTCAATTTCCAATTTTATTAAATTTTAAATCTTGCCGACTCGAAATTTATTGATCCAAACAACACTGTATATGAAATAAAAATTTGGCTCGTTTTAAAAATTGAAAGAACTACCGTATTTACTAGAAGCCACTTTTTTGGAGAATCGGGTGCGGCTTAGAATCGAAGGAAAAAAAAATATTTGTTGAATATTACAATTAGAGCAATTACAGGTTCATTCATGTATTTAAAAGTTGACAACATTGGTAAAATAGTTAATTATTCACTTCTTATTAGTTCTCATTTTAAATTTATTTTAATTTCATAAAATTGGATATCGATAAAAACCATTTTACACTATTTTTCATTTTTCACAAAACCTTGCTGTGAATTTGGGGTGCGGCTTTGAATCGATGGTGGCTTAGATTCGAGTAAATACGATATTTTTTATTAGATATATAAATTTATAATCACTCAAATACTGTGCAAGTTTTGGTTTTCATCCGCTGAGAAAGATTATTGCTTCACTGCGCATAGTTTCTGCATCTTCCATCTGCTCATCCAACTGAGTGAATGTTTTTGGAACATTAAAATATTACGTTTGTGTTCGCTGGATTACTGTTTTATTTTAAAAAAATTACCCGTGTGACAAATGGGTACTCGAGGTATTTTAAGAACCAGATGTAAAGGCAAAAACATCAAATGAACTTCCCAACTGCTATTACAGATAGCTTTCAATACTAATAAAATAATCTAGATAGATAGATTTGAATTGCGGGTCCACTTTGGTGTTCTAAAAGGTAAAATATCGCATGGTTTTACTTTTTACTAGCAATAGGTTCTAATTGGAAAACTAAAGGAACAAAAAATTTTACCATAGATAAAGATGATATATTTTTCATGATTAATTACAATACAATAAGAAATTTTTCATTTTGTTGAATTTGTTAGATACTTTAATTGCACGATTTATAAAACAAAGTACCAAGACAATAGTAATATCAATAAAAACTACGTTCCCAATTTTGCAAAATATGCATATGTATATGTATTTATTAGGTGATTAAAAATAAGGTTCCACTTTGGAAATGCTATAAAAAAAGATCCACTTGTTAGAATGCTTTCAAATTTGAACTTAAAATGCTTGAAAAAGGAGGAAACAGTATAGCATAAGAAAAATTTCCATAGTATATCAATAGATAGTGTTGCACGCGGCATAACAAACGATCGAATACGTCGGCCACAAGTGGAATTTTGAATCGAATTAGGATGGCTTTGGCATAAGTTGCACGTTAAACTAAGGTGACCATTTTTTTACAATGAAAAGGAGGACAAAAAATTTAAGAAAAAATTACCACTTAAATATATGAAACGTTTTATTAATTCATACAAAAATACGCTGATTACGCTTACATTCTTTTTAATTATTATCTTAAACGAGTACTTTTCCATTGAATGATACTTTTTTTGTCAACATTTCATTTTTTAATATATCGGAAAGTTTGGGCAAAAATACCCCAAAACTAAATTTTTTACAGTAAGCACTGTAACTAAAATATTAAAATTCAATTTTTATTTCTCACTCGTCACTTCACAAAAATCATTACCGACTAAAAAAAACTTTTTCAACTGCGGCATTAGTTCCAGGGCAGCACAACATAAATTTAACAGGAATAATTAAATTTTCATATGGAATGTGTTCATTTCTGAAATGGCTTAAGTAATTTCACCCATCTCTTACTAATTTCGCAGTATGTTGATTTTCCAACTGTTTTAATTTATTAGAATTTAAATATACATTAAAGTTTTTTTTCCCCAAGGCAGACAATTGTCATTGATTTTTTTTATCAGGATTTTTTTCGAAAAAAAACTCAACGTAATTTTCTATATCTGCTCAATTTACATGTGTCAAAGTCAAAAAATACCTTTGAAAATTGTTACTTCCTGTGATTTTTGTTTCAGACCATTCATCGACATTTTGGAAACATGTTTGGTTGATCTCTGATCAGTTTTAAAATATTGAAAAGAAGGACACTTTTCGAGGAAGGACAGGACCTATAAAAGGAGGACTGTCCTCCCTAAAGGAGGACGCTTGGTTACCTTAGTTAAACCCCAACCCCTATTGTTCCCAAAGTGTATGATTGTTTCGGTTTTTTGACGGAAAAAATTTCTTCGAAGTCGATTGACGGTTATAGCACTGGTTGTGAAAAACCCATCCTCCACGATAAGGTCGTATTACATTGAATGAGAAAAATCGTTTTTTAATTGCCTTTGGGCCTAAAACCGCATAAAAAGCAACAATGAAAATGCCAGCGAATTCTTTTTCTTATGTCATACCATTTCCCTCTTCTTCAAGTATATTCAATTCAAATTTGAAATCATTCTAAGCAGTAATGTTTTTTGTTTTTTTGTTTTTTGTACAACATTTTGAAAGTGGAACTTTATAATCACCCTCAATAATCATAACCATAATCATAATGATTTATGATAACGAGCTATTAATGATAATACATATTTAAATCTTCATTAAATAATAAGAGAAGTGAAAAAATAAAGGAATAAAAGCATTAAAAGCACTTAAATAAAATTTATAAAATTTAAGAAAACTGCCAAAAAAAAAGACTTAAGAAAATATAAATTTTAATGTAGAATGAGAAATACTTACGGAGGAGTCGCACTGCAACTGTAAAGATAAATATAAATAAACAGAATTAATATACTTATATAAATTGAAAGAATAAAGCAAAAATCAGAAACGGTCTGAAAACAAGTAATGGAGTAGTATTTGGAACAGCGTTTTCCGGTCACAGTATTTTTAATAAGTTTAATGTTTTATTTATTAAATTTTTCTTCAGTAAATAAAGGAAAATAATTAATATTTTAGAAGTTGTGAATTTATAGTAAAAAAACTAACCAAACTTTATGGAACGACTGAAGGAGAATGGTTCCAAAATTTCTTGAGTAAATTGTTAAAATTTATTCCGCATGGAACAGTTTCGAACAGTATGGAACATTCATGGAACATATACTAAGATTTTTCTCCCAATAATTTACATTTTCCCATTTTAATTGATAAAATAAACGAATGTTTTTTTAAATCTGAGATGGAATAATTTAATTCATTTTCTACCAATATACACCAGACGTAAGCACATACTACAAAGAATATCGTCAGAAAAATAGGAGGTTTTTGTTCGATTTAAGCTTAGATAAAAAGGTAACAAGTCCTCAATAGAAAATTTTGGTCCAGGAATTTAAAGAAATGAAGGACATAATAAATCCCCTGTACATATTTCTTCTCCATATAGTTATTCTTCATATTGTTGAAGCTTTTGCTCCATCAGTATACCAAAGCATCGAAACCAGCGTTGATAAAGTCAGTGTTAAGGTTGTGGAGCGATGTCAAGGCTTCTAGTTCAACTTCTGTATCAAGTCTGAGATACCAGAAATAATGAGATATGAGGTGTGACACAATAAAACGTGATTGGTCCAAAAGATCATTGTACTTACAGAATCAATTCTCCGTGACATTATCACCTTCATAGTAGTCCCCTTCAACATTCACACACTTCTGCATTCGGTGCTGCCATTACTGGTAACAGTTCTGGAATGGGAGTTTCGGAAGTCCCTTTAAGAGATTTTCAAGTTTATGCCTGTACTTCTTCAAATGAGGTAAAATGGGTTCCCTTTCAACAAGATTTAACTGTACGAAAAAAAAATCGCAGGGCTAAATCATGAATGGGAGGATTCCCCATCAGGGGTTGTTCTTGCTTCGGAAACTGCTTGACAGATGGGCCCGGGAGCAGATGCATTGTCTTGGTGCAACCTCAATCTATACTAATTTGGGCCATTTTTTTTTCCCTTTAATTTTTCTGGTTTTTTTAGCCGAAAGTAGTAGTACTATTAGAGCTGACCTTTGATGAAGTGGAACACACCTATCATGAATTTTAGAAATTTTTTTTTGGTCTGAATCGCTATCTAGGGCGCCCACGGTTCATCATCTTCCACAAAACCCCTTTCCCCGAAACCTCTTATATCATTAAAAAACTGTGCACGAGTCAAGTTTCATCCCATCCCTGGGTTAATTTTTAAAAAAATTTTTTTTCAGTTTATTTCAAGTTTAAAAGAAAGCTGATGTTGATCCGACATTTTTCTGGTGGAATACAGTTGCACGTTTTCACTCAATGACGCAGTACTCCCAACTGGCGTGATCGATTAAGGCGAAACTGAACATGGATGGGAGGTCGAGAGGACTTCCCCAAAACAGTTTTGCCAACCCCAAAGATTTTTTATTACTTGGGGAATTTTGGGTTGTATTTCCAACAAACTAATTATTAGAATTCACGATCACTGCACGGGAGAAAAAAAATCAACCATCAGCATACCTTAGTCGTCTCAAAAAATTGTGGATATAATTTGTTTGGTGGATTACATTGTTTTGTTTTTTCTTAAGAGGGGAGAGGTTTTTTAAAAGACATTGATGCATGTATTCACATTTCGTCCATTGTAACGATAGGGTGAAGAAACAAATGTCCTACCCTGAAACCCCACTGAATGTTGAAGAGACCCCAATCCAAAAGCCCATTTGTCTTTGAGTTGTTCATATAACGTTTTCCCCGGTATATCTTAATGTTCATACTATATTGACGTTCTAAAATTGGAAATACCGGGCAAAAAGCGGTCATTCAGATAAATGTGATGATGGCTTGAATAAAAATTTTGGGTTTGGGTGGTTTTCATCTTGGGTGGACGTGCTTTACCACCTTCATCTTTGCTTGTCTCATACATCTACTCTACATTCATCGAATTCCATCCATCTAAATAACATTCTGCTATTATGCTCATATCCTACACTTCTTCTTACTCCAGCTTTGAAAGTTTTATATTCAGTTTAAAAACTCTCATATACCTTACTGCAATCACCGACTTCATGTCCATCAAAGGCTTAATCTTCCAACTGAAACTTTAATACATTACTGTATAACTAGCTCCATCTACCTTCTACGTTTGAATGTTGAGTTGTGTCGGCTGCCTAAAACAGCAGTCTTCCACCCTTAGAAGTCTGTGGACCACTAAATGTATAATTTTATATTTGACTGACCAGGGTCATTTTTAAACTCCCCGACATCCCAGGTACTTCAACTTGTTACAGTCCCTCCCCTATTTCCAGAGCAACCCCTTCCTTCAGTTCTTGCCTTGTCAGTTTTGATTTAGGTACCAGTATCGCATAAGTTTCTTTTAGTGTCTTGTCGCAAAACATAACTTTTAAAATTTATCTTTTGTTCGTTCATTTTTTTGTTCTCGTGAAACCCAAATCTAAACAAACTTTTTTAAAAAAAGTCTTACACAAAAACTGGGCAAGGGGGGGGCAGATGGTCACACCTGATATGGTACTACTTATGGGGGTTTCAGATTAAAAATCGGCCGTTCGCTTCATTCACCGAACTTTATTGTCAGAGATTGTATATATAAGCTTGAATACAAAAATAATAACATCCTCTAAACGTAAAGCAAAAATAAGAGTTGATATTTCAGATCTGTCTGTAGAAAAAAAATACAAGTTAAAAAGTTCTGATAAAAATGAAATTTTAACTATACTTACATTATGTAGAGAATTTTTATGAAAGACATCCAAGTTAAAAAGTGTCGAAATTTAAATTCTGGGTCTTAATTTTTAATGCTGTATTATTAAGACTAAAAATATGTAGTAAGAATTTTTTCTTCTTTTTTCTATCATATTCCATCGCAAACAAAAATGTAAGCACAACCATCCAGAACATTAAAAAATGCATTTACAATCTGCAGAATAGTTGTTTTATGTAATATTTCGTAATATTGCTGCAAGGAATACTTTTCAGGAACTGGATTTTAAAGACAGAATTTTTATATTCGTTTTTTGTTTCGACATAAATTTGATACAATATTACTGTATTTACTAAAAAAAAAATTCTTACCATTATCTGCTGCATCTAAAAAACGTAAAAAATTCAAGTTATAGAAAATAGATTGATTTTTACTCTTCCAAATCACTACACCATTTGATAAATCACCTATATAATTCTTGTTATACTACTTATTTAAGATACTTCCACCACTTGGAACGATCTATGGCATAGGGTGAGCATTAAGTCGATCACGATCGACCGGTGAACCATCAAGATATTTTTGGTGACCGCCTGAAGATTAGCAGTTAGTAATTAAATACAGAGAAATTCAATATTGGCAGACTGTATGCAGATTAAGTATTCTACTGATTATAATTACAAGAATTAACTTTAGAAGAAAATGTTTCCTTTTTTTAGTGTATTTTGAATTGTTTTATATTAAATGCATCATTTGATATTATAGTATTTGTGGCTGTTATTATTATGTTTGTATCGTGAATTTTACTTTAAACACGGCCTTAAAAGTATTTTTTATTTTAGTTATGTAGGTAAGTACATATTCCGTATTTATTATTAAGTGAATAAATATTGTAGAACTTTTTCTTAGATACAATCCACATCATTCGGTGGAGCTCAACACCAAAAAAAATCAGAAGTAGCTCGTACCCTGGAAAAACCTGATCTATGACTTGCAAAGATCCGTTTCTGTTATGAGGTAAATTGCATTGATTATATAAAGTTATTATACGGTTGTTTTTAAAGAAGAAAAGAGAAATTTAACCAAATGATTTACACAGTGTGTCAAATAATTCTTAAGATAGCACTGGATCTCAGTCTACAGTAGCGCCATCTGTTCACTATTTCAAATAATACAAATGTTCTTTACAGAAATATGATTTTTCTATGTTGAATTTACAAGACTTGGAAAATGTGCCACGTCGCTTAAGCAAATTAACTTTGAGTTTGTGACGGATCTTTACGCGTTCTATCACTAATCCTCTTGGGGAATCTTTGGGCAAGCATTCGTGTTCAACTCACAGCTATCCCTCTCAAGAAGAAACCGTGATATGCAGATTAGTTCGACTAAATAAAGTTAGAGTTTTGTAATTATAGAAGAAGGAGGTAGAAGCTGCTACGTTCGCTATGCAGGCGAGATTGAATAAAGTTGACTTTCGTATGTAAAGATTAAAAGTGGTGTTTGGCCACTGTATTGAATTGATAGATTTTAGGTTAGAAATAAACGATAGATTAGGTTGAGTTAAATAAGTTACTTGCGCCTATTTGCTTAATATTCGCTGCTTTCTCTCTGCTACTCCTTTGACATTCACTTAGGGATTAAAGTGTTGTTGGTTAGTGTCTTTGAGTAAATAAATAATTGTTATTATGGAAGCTTCGGGTTTCCCCTTTTTTTCATTCCTCCTACACCCTTAGGTGGGCCCAAGACGGCGGGGGCAGCTTCAATTTCCTTTCGCTCACAAGTTAGTTAAAAAAAATTTAAAAAATTTTTCTTTGGGCAAAATTGGGGATTAAAAAATTTCCCAAAACATATATCAAATTAAATTCTTCAATATAAAGGGAAGTCTGGAAAGGATTTGTTCCTTCTGAAGAAACTATTATTGATGAGTGAGTTCTATTTAAATCAATATTTCTCAAATTGTTGGGGACCCCCTCTTAGAGGGCTTGAATATTCTTCGTGGGAGTCGCGAGCACATCGAAAAGTCGAAAATAAAAGATTATTTAAAAAAAATTATTAATTTGCTGAAAGGAAGCAAAACGAAGTACATTCTGAACTATGAAAAGTAACATAATATTTATCCTATTACTTAAAAAAAAAGAGTTACTTGAAATATTTATTACTTAAAAGTAACATATACAAAATTTTACTTATATTGAAAAGCTTTTTGGGTTTTATGAAATTTAAAAAGAAAATTTGTAATTTTAAAACGTTAAAGTGCAATATCATTGCATTCATACATTGGGTTTTTGGGGGAAAAATTTAATTTTCCGATTAAAAAAATTTAAGTAAATTTTTGGGGTTTTAAAAGCGTCCCGGGGGTCTAAATACTTTAAAGCGTTTGATTCGTCGTGAAGTAGCCCAAAAAGGGAGAACAGAACCCGCGAACTATAGATCCGAAGCCCAGTACCATGACCACAAGACAAAAGGGATCACCTCTGTTCGAAGGCTATTACTGGCTTCTGTAGATGTGATTTCAAAATCCTCCCAAAAATTTGGTGGATAGGCGAACGAAAAGGTATAGTTGTTATGGCGGGTTTTGAGTTGTTGCTGTTAATTTGGGAAGGAAATTGTGTCAGGTGGGGTCCGGAATTTGTTTTTCTGCGTCAAGGAGGGTTTTAGGGTTTTTGGGTTTTCTCTTTTTTTAGTGGGGGGGGGCCCGACAGTTTAGAAGGGGGGAGGGTTGTCTTTTTCTTAATTCAGCCGTGGTCCCGGGGGGGGGATAAAACTCGGTACCATCGATTCGAAAGCATGTAACTCCACTGGGGGAAAAATGATCACCCTATCTAGGGGTGTTACCCCGCTGATGTAGATGATACCACTAAAAGTCCTTTATAAGTCTAGTATTAATAGATAATATTACTCAATAATTTTTTTTTTCAAATAGGGCTGTGGATTGGTATTTTTATTATTGCAGAACTAGTATATTTCCCTGAGCTGGTTTTTCTCTTTTTTAAAAAGGTTTCCATGTAGGTGGAAACCCCGTCATCCTTTTGGGGTCATTTTGGCACCCCCTTTTTTACCAAAGGGGGGACCCTGAGGGTCGACAAGCGGGGTTAGTACAAGGCGCATTGTCAACACAAATATGATTTATTTTGTTAGCGAGATTAATATTAAGTACAGAACGAAAATCCTATTCAGTTCTTAAAATAATAATCCTAAAATAATAAAACAAACTAAATAATAAAACTAATAACTAATAAAATAATACAAACATAAAAACATTGATAAAAAATTTAACTTTTGAGATTTAAAGTTATTTAAATATATGTACATATATAACTTACCACCAAATCCAGTTTCACCAACTATAAATATTAAGTTACAAGAAAAAAATTAATTTATTAAGCATTTGAAACACAAAAATTGAAAATGTATTCGAGAAAATGATATAGAGAAACGGTTTCTTAAAAAAAATTCCATTGGTTTCAGTAATATTATCGTTTCTTCCCCAAAATATCTGACACAAAATTAGAAATGATTAAAAAGGAATTTTATTAAGTTATTGGTTGGCACGATGAATATTTTCTCCTGTGCCAATCACAGTCGAATCGATAACTGAAGTACTAAAGTAAAATAGGCAAAAAAAATTTGAAAGGTTTAATTTTTTATTGACTTAAAATTTTAAAGAAGCGTCAAAACAAAGTTATTCAATCCTTTCGAGGAAAAGTGCATATCTGTATATCTTATTTATAACCATACGCTTAATAAATACCAAAGACTTTTGTTCTGCCTTCCCAATTCAATGAAAATTAAGTGAATTTTAAATTCAAAATACTTGTATACAACCACCCATATTTTTCTTCATTGCAAATAATCATTTATAGAAAAATATAATAAATATAAATATTTAATATAATTTAAAATATGTATAATTATCTATCGAAAAAGAAAAGGAAACAATGTTTGCAATTGAGTTTTATTTGTAATTATTTTAATAAAATGAATGTGTGAGTGCAATGTTATTTATTTAGAGTCGCTTCGTAACGATTTATCTTGATTTTGAACAAAAACTAAAACGTTTACTGAAAAATATAAATTAAACATTTCTATTAAATTCTTAAATATTTAAGGTACTACAGATAAAACCAAATACACATTGTATGTTTCAACAGAAATATATTTTAGATCACACATCGAACTTGAACTATTGTTCCAGTAAAGTTCGCTTCTCTGTCGAAAGGGTGTTGTGGCTGGAAGGATTATTTTAAGGCCAAGAGAAAATGCTTTATAATAATGTCGAAGAAGTGAGAAGGCTCTGAGAGACAAATTTGGTAACAAATTCAGTCACCAAATGTTGCCAGGTTTGGTAACTAAAATAAAAGTACCTAGAATAATCAAGAATATTCTAGGAGGATTATTTAACGAAAAAATCGTTTGTTTTACTTTCTGTTTGGAGAAAATCTATTATAAAATCTCTCGAGAGTACTAGAATAATGTACGATTTATTTCGAAGAAACCTGTCTATAATCTGCCTGCTTGGATCTTTCTGCAACTGAAATCAGCAACGTAACAATACTTTAACTAAATAAATTAAATCTGAATATTTCTTTCGGAGGCTGAACGCAGGAAGTTGTGACAATTTTTTTAAAAGAAAATTTCTTACCTCTATTTGCTGCATCTAAAATGGGAATAATAATTCAATTAAAAACGAATTGAATTATTATTTTCTTAATTTTTGAAAATCACATCGTTGTACTGGATTACGCATTGAAAGAGGAATTCGTTCAATCCCATTCTTAATCTTCCAATTTATGAGCGTAATTCTAAAATTTAACGGAATTTCTAAACGATTTTTTAAATATAAATTTATTTGCATGCACTCAAGCGCTATGGGCAAGGTTTAGAAGATGTAAGAAGCAGAGAGAGAGATTAAAAAGAATGGAAAAAAAATGGAGGATTAATTCTGTACGTTTTACTTATTTCAGAAAATACTAAAAGCATATAGCATTGGAATAATTTAAAGAGGGAAAAAACTTAAATGTATTGAAAATTTGAAGACGAAATGAATATCAAATGTTAACTAAACATTTCAAAACATTTTTATTTACAAATTAGAAATAATAAAATTTATTAATTTTGACAAATGATCACACAACTTTAATAATACCGATACGCGTCAGTAATTATATACAGAGACGAAAGCTTTTGAAAATTCTAAAAATTAACCAGTAAAAAATATAGCTGACGAGTTTGAAGGGGAAAGGAATACTTACCATTGATAGCGTTCTGAACTGTAAGTAGAGAATTCAGTTTCAGACATTAGTATTTTTATGCGTTTTAAAAATACAGTAAAATCCTTAAATAGCATAAATATTATGAGACGTATACTAACAGTAATAATAATTTTTTTTATTTGCTTACTGAATTGAAAGCAAAAGTGAAAACCATTCTTGGCAGTTCTGGTGTCCATTGATTACTATTAACGCCCCCTTTGTCCCCCCTTTTGTAACCCGGATTTTCGAGGGGTTCTTTGAATCGAATAAGGCATGGATGGCGGGGAATGTACCTGGGGGATTTTTTGATCTTTGTACCTTCCGTTAAAAGCGACTTTATCAACGCAAAAGGATCGCACGCGGATGTTTGGTACTAGTTTATGTAGATATCACACCGCCACATCCCCCCATCCAGTGATCGGCAAAAGGGGGAAACGAACAAACCCATATTCGTGGGGCAGTGAGCAGTTCTCACTTTGTGGGTTGCGTCATTCTGCGTGAGGCGAAATTGCGTCATTTGTGTTTGAGCTTAGTTGTTTTGCGGTGATAGATGGGCCACGACTGCGGGCCGGAAGGGGCTTTCCCTTTTCAGGCAGGGTCACCAATGAAGGAAGAATAATTCGATCTGTGTACCTTCCGTTCCGAACGCAAGTACTTTATCGACCACGTCAAAACGATCGTCATCGCGTGATGTTTGGTACTAGTTTATATAGATATCACACCGCCACATACCTTTCGCCTGAAAAGGAATTCCATCTCGAATGGAAAGCAGAGCACTCCTTCTGTTCTATGCTGGGATCATCGTTTGTATTTAAGTCTATCTTCTTCTGTGATTGTATTGCTGCTTCTGTTCATCTCGTCTTTCATATGTATCCCAGGATGTAACGCACGACAATAACGTTGCTCCTTAAAGCAGATAGATGCTATCGCTGAGAAAATTCGTCGTTTTGGATCACGATTAAATGACGAAGTTGACACCAGAACTGGTACCGCATTTTTCAAACCTACACGCAATACCATCGAAACAACTTTAAACATCCGCAAATTAAGTCAGTGACTAACTCGTGACCATGGTCTTCGACTATCGTGTCCATAAACCTGATGGGAAATTGGTAAAATATTTCACAGTGACAAAATGAAATGTGGATTGCGTGAACATAACAAACATTTTTTAAATATTTTGAACTCAATTGAGAGAACATAGTGACGGGCTTTTGTCCTCGACTTTTGGATTGCCGATGCCATAATGTTGACGTAAAGTTGTAGATGGATATCTTTAAAATACTAAAGTAACAAAATGAGATATAAGTCATAAGTATCTGATAAAAAATTTTACAAATATTTTAGTGATCAGAAGCATCCTACTCCGTTCGTTTCTTGTTGAGTTCATGGTAGCGTTGGACTGCCCTGGAGATCCAATTTGATTACAATATTTATTTACGCGACTACAGTTGGAATATTTAGAAATTTCACCTTCGGAATTTACAGGAATTTGGGCATTATACAGGGTGGGGAGTTTGAACTTCTTGTTTTGAAAATGCAACTAAAACACACACAATACATGTTTAAAATTCGACTTTATTGCTATATTCCACCTACCACACAACATTAGAACTTTAAATTTACACAATTTATTAAAGTCAATGTCTGTTAAATGTGGCCTTCCATTATCAATTAACTGATGCAGTTGATTTCGAAAACTTTGAGTTACCTTTTCAAGCATATCGACCTGGATATTATTAATTTTGACTCGGCTGTTGTTCCTCAGATCTTCAATGGTCGTGGAGCGATTTTTGCACAGCGACTTGAGATAATCCCACAAGAAGTAATCAGGAGGAGGTAGATCAGGTGAGAGTGCAGGCCCGGTTACGACCCCTCGCCAGGAGATCATCATTCGGCAAAGGCTGCTCTTAAAACACCCATGGAAACTCTGGAGGTGTGAGCTGTGGCCCCATCTTGTTGTAACCACACGTGGTCAAGATCAATTTTCTTGGAGAGCGGGTAAGAAGAATTGTTGGATCATTGTCACATACCGGTCTGAATTGACACACGAACTCGTTCCACATTTTCAGGTGTTCTAACGGTCTTCGGAAGTCCTTTCCTTTCTTTAGAAACATTCCCCGTTGCTCGGAAGGCATCCGTCCACATTAAAACACATTTCCGATCAGGAACACGACCTCGTGGAGGAATATCGAAGTGACGACGAAAGGCACGTTGCACTGCAATCCACCACGGCAAAAGCGCATTGCTGCCTTAACCGCAACATGTTTGAGACAGAAACGGATGGAAATACAAATATCCCACTCCCCCCTCTACATGCCCTTTCGCTCATTACAAACACATCACTGTAACATGTTCTCGCACCCCATCCTGTAGAGTTGCATTTAAGAGACTGCTTTCTTTGGCGGATTAGTCGAGTCTCTAAAGATCTTTCCTTTCTCGGCGGCGTTTCTTTTCTTACATCCTAGAAAATAGGCTTTCAAATGTAGTGAAGAGGTATGAGACGTATAGTCAATGGTCAAGATAATATTAGATGAAAAAGGTTGTGCGAAGATACTTAAATATGTATGATTTTGTAATATCATACCTTCATTTGATCATTTGAAAGAATATAATATTATGTGTAGAAAAAGCCGCCTTACGATGCTGATGATGAATGAAAAGCGTTACAATAATAAATTACAAAAATTAGTCGCGAATCATTGTAAATTCATATAAGAAAGTCATCATTTGCAAACACAAACTTCAAATGCCGTTGTTATAATTTACTAATCAAGTTATTTTATTGGAATATTTTTATAAAGTTCGTGCATTAAGTATGTTATTAATGCCTATATTTTTTTTTAAAACAATACGCTTACAATTTGAGAACATTTTTTTAGATATTTTGATTCTTTGTTGTTGATTGTTTCATTATTCACCGAAGTTCATTTTTAATTTTTAATGTGTTTATATACACAAATGCAAATAATACTATTACGTTGTTACTGAACACAACATTTGGGTGTGTAATAGGGAAAGAATGCCCTTACCTGTATCTGCACCAGCTGAAAAATATAAACAAATAATTCAGTTTAAAGTAAAATCTCCCTTTTTTAAAAAAAAATTCGAATCTTAATACTTTTTCTATGATTTGGTGCGGCTTGTTTTCTAACAGACGTTATACGATTCTTCACGTGTAAGCACAACTAAGGGCATTGATATTATTGTTTGGCTATGTCTGAAAAGTATGCGGTCCGTTAGCAATTTGCTTTGATCTGTAATGGAATTTCAAATATTTCCTTTAAGATCTGGCCAACAGATGGCAGCACCTCATCTTGTTACATTCCTCTGAATTTGCGCTGTCATGTGTACCACTCGGATACTTAAGATATCCGACTATGTTCGGAACCATGATTTTAAAAAAGAGCATAAATGTATAATTTTCATGCTATTTAGTGTCACTTAGTTAAATACATGTATAAAATTGTTTTAAGGACATCATGACAAAAATTATTTAAATACAATATTTTGGAAAATGAACTTAGAATAACCTTTTTCAATTTCTCCTTTTGTAAAAATGCTTCTATTTATTAATTTTTTTGCCTGTATATGCTCAGACCTCTGTACAGAGGCTCAACTAAGATTTTTGAAAAATTCACATTATTTTTAGAGTTACAACCATTTGAAATAATGATCGGCGTATTTTCTTAAAATTTCTCGCTTCTGTTTTCGTAAGAAATGGATAAACCGACTTCCAAGTTATGCGTTTCAAAAATTCTAGTTGAGCCTCTGTACAGAGGTCGAAGGGTATAGACAGGAAAATATTAATACAATAAACAGTTTTACAAAAGGGAACATTGGAAAAAGTTATTCTAAGTTCATTTTGCCAAAATTATTTAAATAATTTTTTTTTCATAATGTCTTTAAAACAGTTTTATACATGTACTTAATCAAAAATGACACTAAATATCATGAAAATTATACATTTATCGCTTTAAAATCATGGTTCCGAACGTAGTCGGATACCTTAAATATTTCATTTGGGCATAAATAGCCTTTGTTGTTCCATATCCCACAGATTTTAAGATTTACCTAATCAATAATTACTGCCAATATCCAAATATGTAATTAAATCGAACCATTCATAAATTATTAAATAACAAATTGCTGTACAACATTCCATCAAGATTTACAAAAATTTGGAGCCCCTTTTGTTTGTATCACGTGTTACTTCTGGAAAAATAGCATTTTGATACAGGGCCCACTCAGGATTAGCTACAATAGTGATTCTCTTCAATCGATTCTGCTTTTAGCGAGCCCCAGTTTGTTCCACACACACAGAAAAAAAACCCGACACTTAAATCTAAAAATTTAAACACAAAAATGCCTTTTAGACAAATCGGGGTTGAAAGAAAGAAAAAAAGTGAACTTATGCTGTAAACTACTCTTTTAAAAGCTTACATTGCGATACATCATGTATTATAATTTAATCCTTAACGAATCAAATGGTTTAAAATTTATCTGGTTATTGATTGGTTTAGTTTATTTCTGAAAAAAAGCAGCTGGGGCTTTGTTTCGATTGTTTTTTTTTTTTTATTTATTTAAATACCGATTATTTCAATCAGAGAAATTAAGATCAATATTTAACTGTTTTTTTAAAATCCTACTATTATTTTTCCCCTATATATATATATATTTATATATTTTTCATTTTCAATCGTTAAAAAAATATTTTTATTCATCCACTAAGTTCAAATTTTTTTTTAAAAAAACTTGTGATGGATACCTTGATGTTGATACAGTTTCTTCAAATTTAACCCATTTTTTTTTTTTCTTATTTCTGCGAAGTTAGAACTCCAACAAATGGCGCCAATAAGTTTTCTAACAATTTTTCTTGGGAAATGCATTTTAAACTTGTAGTGGAAAGACACTTGTTTTAATACAGTTTTCTTTATTTTTAAAATTTTAAATTAACTAAAATTAATTAAAAAATTTTCTTTCTGACCAAGTGGGGAGTGACTTAATTTTATATATATATATATTGCTTGTTAAAAATAAAAATAAAACTTACTTTTAAATAATGGTTTTTTGTTGGGTTTTTTAAAAAAAGAATATTAGGACTTTTCGTGGATCTGTTTTTTTAACAGTAGTTAATTAGATGATGATGACGTACTAGCATTCCACTCTCCAAATTTCCACACCAATGAACTAAATTCATAGTCACGAAACCAGCCAACCCCTTTCCATTTCTTTTCCAATTTTTTAAAAAATATGTGTTTGTCTCAACTATGCTAAAGCATTGGGGCGTAGCTACCACCGTATCAGCCGTATCAATGACACGGGGCCCCAAAGTTACAGGGTCCCCAACGAGGGACGTCTTAAGGTAAGGGCCAACTGGGCCCAAGCCCGGGGCCCCAGCCTCAGGGGGCCTCGTTTCGTTCTCGACTCTGTCTTAATAAGATTATGATCCGGATAATTTTAATATTCAAAATTTATTCCCGTACATATTCTGGAAAAACGGGGGGACAAAGCATGTCAACTGGAAAAAAGTGGTAAGACGCATTTTATGTTATGCCCACTGCCCAAAAAAAATGTCTAGGGGCCAAATACCAAAAACAATCTTCAACTCATTTTTAAATTTCAGGGCGGTTTGTCCTGGTTTTAATTTGGGTCATGAAATTTATTTGCCCATTACCGTCTGAACAGGTTTTGACAATGCATGCTATATACTGCTCAAATCTCAGGAAGGCCCTACCCCTGGGCCTCAAAATTTTTCCTGCCCCAGGTCAAAAGTTTTAAAGTTTCCCCCAAAAAAGTTCCCACAAAAGGGGCTTTTTTTTTTTTTTAAAAGACCAAAGGTTTTTTGATCGGGCCCAAGGGGCTAGTACCCATGCTGATGCATTGGAAAACAAAATGTATTTGAACTATAAGTACATGCATAAATATTTTTTTCTTATTTTTGAAAAGATTTTGAAGAACCTCATTATATAAACATTTTTCCCTATAATCAGATTTAAAATCGTATCGAAATTTTAAAAGTAGATTTACATGTACAGGTCTAAAGTTAGTTTTGAGTTCAATAGAGAACACATGATAACACTTATCATGTATAAACAGAATATATATCACTTTCAAGGGAAACAAAAAATAATTTTAAAAGGTTAATTAGAGGAATGAAGTACTTACCATTTATCGCATTTGGAACTGTAAATTAAATCAAGTCATTTTAATGTATTGAACAAAAACTAAAAATACATTTTTAAAAAAATTGGTGAATGTTTCATATAGAAAAATTAAGTGCATAAATTAATATTTTATTTCAACATCCCGGTTTCTTCCTTTATTTCGTCGATTTACCGATTTATTAGCGTCGTATTATATGCAAAGTTGTTGGTGACTGACTCTGCAGTAATTTTTTTTAATGGTGAAATATCTCCCAAATTAAGGAAAATAGGAAAACAAAATTATTGGTATTAAAAACTTTACAATAATCCCATCTCTATTAATAATTTCCAATTTTAACCCCGTTTTCCCTTTGTGTTGGCATCCAGGTGCCGTTTCTTGATGTCGCAATAGGTTGCGTAATACATAAATACAAATAATCTTTTTGTTATGGAAAAAGATGAATAGAAATATAATGCCCTTGATCCCGACTTTCAAAAAAAGTTTGCGCCAGGGCAAACAGGGTTGCAATTTTTCTTTCTGCTTTTTTTTCTTATTTGTGGTAATGTTTATTCTTTTCTGCCATTTTTACCTCTCAATCTGAATTATAGATATGAAAATCCTGAATTTCAAGCATGGAAGTATATGTATTCAGGACGCTAATGTGCTAATAAAGAAGAAGAAAAATATGATTATGAATCTCCACTCCAAAAGAACACGAGTGTCTTCTTAGAATAATGGCCTGACACCAATTTTCTATATTAAATCAGTTTGATGTATATGGAACCTAGATAAAAAAAAATTAAAATGGTTGCCTTGAATCATTTCTTAAAATTTACTGCGATTATATTCCTGTCAAAAAAATTTTTGAAACCCTTTTCAAAGCTTACAATTTTTCGAAAGTAATTAAAACTGAAACTATGTATGCCTTGACGAATATATGTACAATAAATAACTTTGTATTTTGTAATTATCATTCTACTTCTACAGAAAAATAAAACCCCCAAAATTTCCAACGAGATCACAAAACGTGTCCTTTATTTATAAATATATATATTCAATTTTGAAACAATGTCATTTCCTAAGATAAAAAAACATTTTTGAAGTGTTGCCTTTCATACTAAATCTCATTATGTATAAAAAAAAAAGGAAAATTTTATTGATGAAAATGTTTTTAGAGAATGAAATACTTACGCTGCTTCCTTTGAGCGATAACTAAAGGAGAAAAAGAAAAGAAAAGAATTAATTTCCTGAGCAGTTTATAGAATCAAACAAAAGTTAAAAATACATTGAAGAAACACTATTGAAATGTTATGAGTTTGGAAAACTTTATTTACAATAATAACATAAATCCAAAATCGCAATGCATTTATAACCCAAATCAGCAGATGGTTTTGTTTTAGTGATTTGATCTATATAAACCCCCGGGTCTTTACGACCTAAGGGGGTCGATAGTGGCTCTCATTAAACAGTGTGACTTTTTTAAAAAAAAATGTAATCAAAAATGGAAATCAGGTTTTACCTTTTTAACAGATTTATTTCTAAAATTTTAAATTTGGTTAATTTGCAGTTATTTCCCCGGCAATAAAAACATCCCCGTTTGTTGTCGATTAATTTCGCTGTCATTCGTAAAGATTATTCCATTCCAATACTGTTTTTTTTCGCCACAGAAAACACCAACCCCAAGCAAGGAGCAGGCATCAATGATACATACCATATTGATCGCCATGTTGTATGTGTCCTGAGATTTGTTCCGCCGTCTGTAGAGCGACTCTTCCCGAAAAAATTGCATACCAGTCATCTCTGTTTTCTCGAACCCCTTTCCAGCCTACGGGCGCTTCCTTTATTCGAAATCTGTTCAAATTTTAAAGGAATGTTTTTTGATCCGAACTCCCCCCGGATTTTTTCCTTTCCATCCCTTTTTTCCTAAGGGGGTTTAATTTGGGGGAAAAGTCATCCCGATGTGTTTACAGAATTTTTTTGTACTTGCCCCAAGGGATAACTCGTCTTCGTTCAAACTGAAATGTTGAGGTGCATCTGCAGCCTGTTTTACACTTTTCCACTCGTCCCGAAAGTACCAATATATTTTTTTATCCCCCCCACCGTTCCCAGTCAATCTCTCGGTTTTTTATATATATTCCAGAATTTAAATTTCCCCAGATTTTTTAAAGTTCAAGTTCAATAAATTTCACACAGTGTCAAATAGTTTTAAATAATTATGATTTCTGGTAAGTTTTTGAAACTTTTTTTACAAAATTTTATGAGCCATCTAGATTTTAAAGCTAGAGTTAAAAATAGCACAAATCTTATTTAACCCCCCAAAAAATAGTGTAAAAAAATTTTAAAACCAACGGGGGGCCCGCCATTTTCTTGGCCTAGGCCCCCCTCTAAAAAATTAGTTTTTAAGAAAAATGTATTAAAAATTTAGCGAAAAACCTTCCCAATCAACAATCAAATAAAAAATTTTGATCGATTCGTAGATTGCAATTAAATTTTTTCTATTTGAATTGCAAGAATTTTTTTCTATTTAACTGCAATGGTTAGTAATAACAAATAACAGTAAAATGGGGAATGAACTGGAGTAGTGACCATATTATGTGTGAAATGATTTGTAATTATAAACATATAGTACTGATCCCAGTCTGAAATATTTTTATGTGTGTTTGATAGAGATTAATATAGTATTGCCAAAACGAGTTTTTAAAATTTGGGGCAACTTACATTTTAATTCCAAATATTCCTTTGGGCTTATGGTGTTTTCCATTAATCCCTGTTGGGCCCGGGGGGAAAAGTTGAGTACCCCTGGTGTAAATTGTAGGCAACATACCGTTCGATCGCCTGCGAAACTCTTTAAGTCCTTTTAGGACTCTCTTTAAGGACTCTGCGAAAGGACTTTTTTTATAACATAATCATGCATTGTAGACCGTGATCTATACCCTGACTTAACGACTGGTACCAAAGAAAACAACTAGATGGCGCTATTTGTCGCAAATTGAAATTTATTATTCAACTGTCAGTAGTTACAAAAAGTGCCGGCCAACAGCGATACCAAAAAATAAAATATTGTTCCGGATTGCTTCAAAATTGCTTCAGAAACAAACTTCCATCTTTCGCAAAATGTGCTTCCGTATAACAGATTTTACCTCATTAACTCAATATTCCCTCAAAAACCTTTTTTTTTTCCCTTTCACCATGAATAATAATAAATGAATAAATAATCTAGAAATATTTATTTATTTTATTTTTTGTTATCTTGAATCCAAGAAAGGGAATAAATCCGAGTTTGTAAAAGACAGAGGGTTAATTTTTTTTAAGGAAATAAAGATATTTACTCTATAGATATAAGATATTGAGGTTTATTTAACTGTATAGGTATTAACGTGATCTAATTCAAGCTCTTTTTAGAAAATTATAGTTTTTATTGGCCTAAACAATGCTATAAAATTTCACAAATTTAAAAAGGTTTACCTGAAGGCAAAAAAAATAGCAATAGTTTGGCTAATTTATATTTACATTATCATGAAAATAATTATATGATTAATAATCATTTTTATATTTTTAGATATATAGAAAATCTGATTGTGTTTTATGTATAAATAGTGAATTTACTCCTATTATTAGTTTTTATCCTACGTATTTGAGCCTCATTTAAACTAGCAGTGACTGTCAAAACAGATTACTTTTGATGTAATTTTGTGTACAAGAGATGAAAAATTAAGAAGTATTATTTTTGGTAAGAGATGCCTTTAATTTTAATATTAATAAGTTAACTTTTTGGGATATCATTTTTTTTTCTATTTCTATTAAAAAAATATTATACTCAACTATCTGAATCATAGCAATACTACAATTGTAATTTTTAATTTGGAAAAGTTTATTAATTATTTTTTAGATCATGACAAATCTTTTTTTTTTTTTTTATTTTCTTTGTGATTACATTATAATAAGTCAAAAAAAATATATTTTTTGAAATTTGTTTTAAATAGTATAATTCTTACTTTCATTTACGTATTTTTCTTTAAAGTTTTTTGTTTTTTTTTTTTGGTTAAAAAGTTTTTATTTTTAATGGTCTTTATTTGTTATTCCCGCATATATTCGCCAGATGGCACCACAGGTTGTAATTTTTATTGTATGTGTATTGTTTTATTTTCGCCTCGTTTTTTAATTTTCCCCAGGGTCTTCCTGAATTTTTTTATTTTTTTATTTGATTTTTTATTTTTTGCGTAATTATAATTTGGTTTTTAGTATTTCATCAATTTTTCCTTATGCGTGTGTCACTGTTCTGTTACAATTAGAGTTGTTCTTTAATATTGTCTCTCTACATATAAAAAAGACGTTTTTTCGTAATGATGTAATAAATTTGTTTATTTATCTCACACAAGAAAACAATAATAAAAAGGCAGTAAGTCCTCTTCAAAATTATGGTTACAAATTGGCAGTAAAACTCAATTTTCAGTTAAATAGAACTACATATAATATATGTAAATTACAGTTTTACAATTTAAGCAATGAGTATGAACAGTTGTATAATTTCTACAATAGGGGTTGCTTCGACGACAGGCGTCACCCCCTTCCCCCAGTCTTCTTAAAATTTACTATTTTATTTGGATATTTATTTGCAGTTGATCCATCAAACTAAGATGTTTTGTCGTCAAGTGATGCAAAATTCTTAATTGAAATTTATTTTGGGATGTAATATCTATCAAGTATACAAAAACATAAATTATCTATAATTTTTCAGTTTAATATCTTGATTTTTATGAGTTTTTTTTTTTTTTTTTTGTATATAACTTGGGGGCAATTTCAAAAAGAACCCCCCTACGGTTTTTTTTGCATAATTGTGAAATAACAAAATCTAAAAAAAAGGCCAAGTTTAGTTTTTGCTATCTCTAGAGATGGTTCTAACTCATTTAATCTTAAATAACCTCTTAGTGCCTGGTCAGACAATTTTGATGGTGAGATTTTTGCAATATTTATGGCTTTTAGAACTATTTGTGTTACTCGTGGCCAAAAAATTGTCATCTTCATAGATTCTCAGGCCACAATTAAGACCATATCTGGCTACAATCTTTTCCCATCAGAACTTGAATTCAAATGTAAAAAAACTTTATAGACTCCCTTTTTTTTTGCACTGGGGAGGTCCCCTTCCCCTTTAAATGGATCCCCTTTCCCCTTTGGGCATTCAAAGGGAAAGGGGAAAAAACCAACAAGTTGGGCCAAAAAAATTCAAGGGTGCAGCCAGTTCCTCTTAAAAATGTCAAGCGACTTTTCAAGGATAAATATCGCCAGAAAAGAATATCCACTCGTTAAGAGCTGACTGTCGGTAAATATTGGTCTTGTCTGTCGATGGCCAAAGACGTGCTCAGCTTTCTGCCCTACCTAGGGTGGAGGAAGTGGCATGTTTCAGAGTCACAACTAGGCATGATTATCTGCAGGCCCATCTGATTAAGATTGTGACCTGACTTACTCTCCGCTCTACCCTCTCTGTAAATCCGTGCCAATGACTGTGAAATATCTATTTGAGATTGCCCCTCTCTATTTCATATTCTATCGCAAGATAACTATAACTCTCTACTGCTAGTGCAACATCTGCTTTGTACTGAACATGCAAGACGCCTTATGTCCGAAAGGACGGTGGGGGTGTAATTTAAAAAAGTTTTATCTTTCGTTTTATTTTTATTTATTTTTATTTGCACTCCAATTTGATCTAACATGATTTAGTATTGCTTATTGCTTCAAGAAAAGATGGTGTCGAAATCCATCAGTTATTTGCTCTAGTTCGATTTCTCTTGCTTATAAACTTGGTGCAAGTCTGGAGAATCCTCTTTTAAACATTGATCCACACACCGAATGCTCTTTAAAATTCCAACTAGATTTGATGTTTTGTTGGGCTTGATTCAAAAATTAAGCGAAGAACTTACGAAACAAAATAGCAGAGCAATAGATAATAAAGGTTTTCTGACGAGTAAGTTTATTTTTATAAAACATTTAGATAAATTGTTTATCTTCTCAAATGCAATGAAAATCTTCATTGTATTCAAGCATATTGGATGGTGTAGATATTTTTTTAGTGAGGATAGCAATTTCGATTCATCTAGATATAAACAAACACGCTTACTATCATAAGTTAGAGACAAATAATAAAGCTTTTATCCTTTCTTGTGGCAATATGTATTTATTTCTAATTTTGTTAATTGAAACACGTACATACAGATTTAATATTACTGATAAATGTGTATATGTATAAATGTATAAATTTCATGCTATATACATGTTTAATAAACTGATATACATCCGAGTTTTTTCATCATTTTTAAGTTTTTTTAAAAATATTTTAATGAGTGTTTTACTTTATCTCAGATGATTTCATCTTTTTTTATTCTTCTATTCGTATATTTTCTTTAAGCGTTTGAACACAATTTTTTTGATGAACTGTCTATCGAGTATTGGTTGGGGGGCTTTATTGAAACGTAGATGAACAATTTTTTTGCAAAAATTGGGAAACCGACTCCCCGCTTCAAACCCGCAAAAAAATTGTCTAAAGTGATATTAACCCCATAGTTCAAATTTTGGCACCGCCAGAAAATAAGTCCAACTGATTTTAAAACTTAAAAGACTACATTTTATAGAGAACCAGCAAACATTGTAATGCGTTTGCCGTAAATTTAACTACATAACTACATTTTATGTATTGAATCAGTCGTCGAAATCTTTTTATTCAGTTATTCGCCAATGAATATATAGGGTATATTGAAAAACATGGAATGAACATCCATGTGTAGTACTGGAAATGTTAAATTATCAAGTTTTAGTGATCCTCTTTTTACAGTACTTTTCAAAATGTAACTTTTAAAGCTTTTACGAATGTTAAATGAATACTGAGGAGCTCAAACCATCAAAGTTTGACGCAGCAAACAGGAGTTATCCAGTTGAGGATAAAAAAAGGGTAAAAAGTATGGGGTTTTAAAAAGAAATGGAAAGGAGAAAAGAAAATGTGACCTTTGGGGAAAAAGATTTTTTTTTGGCCCCGTCGAAATCTCGCAAATTTTGGCGTTATTTAACCACCCAAATATAAAAAATATTAAAAAAATTTTAAGTTCTCTTTAGTTTTCACTTTTTTTTTAATGTTATGTTACGGTAAAAAAAATGGGGTCCGGTAAATAAAAAAGGGACGGGTTGCCGTTTTTAGCGCATATGACCAGGGAAATTGGGGTTTAACTTGGCGAATTATCTTAAAACGTCTTTTGCGAGAATAGAAGTACCGAAACCCCACATCATTTTTTTTAAAAATGGGTGGAAAAAGGGTTTCCCCAAAAGGGTTTCCCGTTTGGGTTTTTTGTATCATTTTTTGCCTGTTCCCTGGAAACGGAAAGAAACGATGTTTCCTAAAATAAACATTTTAATAACGAGTAAGGCATTTTCTCAATATTACCTTAATCCATGAAATTGGTGGAAAAATCGCTGAATTTCCCCCGGCTTTTTTAAAATTACAGATTAAAAGGGGATTTTTAAAAATAGAAAATTTTTCATTTTTAATGAATTTTTCTTCTATTTACATTGTAACTGTATCTTTTAAAAAATTTTAAAGAGTTTTTTCCCCACTTTTTTTAAGCACTCAGTTGGGCTGAAATTTTCTATACACGATTGTTTTGGATGACAATAAAATAATTTACTTATATTTAATAAAAATTAATTGATTAAAACTAATCATTTAAAGAATTAAATTTAAAGCCCCAAAATTTAAAAAATTTCCCTTTAAAAAGGCATGTGACGCGCTGGCAAAGCATTCCCTAATATTTGAAGTTTCTAAGTTTTGGGAAAAAGGGGTTGCATACACTTTTTGTTTGATGTATCCCCTCAGAGAACAATCTAGAAGGGACATTGTAAGCAGTTTTTTGTGTCACGCATGGCTACTTTACTATACATAGAACTCACTTTTATGATACTCAAAAGGGGGTTTTTTTTTGCCGTTCATAAATTATAGGGGGGAAACGGACTTAAAGGGCCCACCGTAAGGGGGTTTTTACTTTTAAAAGGAAAATAAAATTCCCGATAAAAAACATTAAAAAAAGTGTGATATTGTTTAATTGGGCAAAAAATTTAATTTATTTTTATCTTTAACTTCTATTAATGGATTTCGTTTTCCAAATGCTGTGATGCGGTTAAAAAAAAAGAAAAAACCTCTTGCGTAATATAAAAAATAAAATTTCAGTTGATGAATTTCACTTCTCTCTAGGTAGATAACATTTTTTTCAAGTTTCATAAAAACAAAAATAAAAAATTTTTGTTTTTTCCCTTCCCTCATATATAACTGTAATCACGTATTTTTTTCACCAATCGGGGCCCAAAAAACTGATTGTAATTTAATTAATTCATAATTTAATTGTATGAGATGCTATTTACATTAATAAATTTTAAGTTTTTTTTGGTGTATTTAAATGAAATATTTTAAGTCTAAAAGACAACTTTTTGTGCTTCACAAATATCGTTAAAAAATTATTCATTTTCAGTTGTTAAGTAAAAAATATTTTTTTTTTTTGTTTTTCCCCCCTTTTTTTTTTAAAGACGTTATCACTTCGAAGAAAACTGGTATAAAAACTCATCATTGTTTTTTAATTAAAAAAGTAAAAATTTAACAAAAATTTTTGTTTCAAATTATCTTTGGGGTATTTTTTAATTTTTTTTAAACCATCGTTTATTTCGCCTAAATAAAACCTTCATTTTAAGATAGCTTTTTCTGTGACTGTAATTCGTAAAAATAATAAAATAAAGAACCCCTTAAACCTAATTTGGTGGTGGATATAAAGGAATTTTTTTAAAACTTTTTACAACTTATATTATTTTGAATATAATTTTTTTTTTCTGAAATTTTCTTCTCCATAGACTTCAAAATGCCTGAAAGTAGGAGTAGCATAAAAAACGTAAGTTACCTTTTCTTTAGAATTAATATTCTACAAAAATATAAAAATCGCTGGAAAATGATTTTATCATATTTTGTTGTGAAACCTATTCAGAGCATATGTTCGAATAATTTTATGAAAGGTAAATGTTATTTAAACTTTGCTTTAATACCTTATTTCAAACTCTCAAACTGCTCCAAATCTATCAAGTGTTAAATAAAACTAGACGACATACTCGTAAAATAGTTTTAGATTTATTGAAACTTCTCTGTATATACATAAAATCACTTTTCAAGTAGCCATTGTTATAAAAAAATAGTTCCGTCTGAGTGTATTGAAAAATTTTAGTTTCGATTGAATGTTATTTTTTGGCCACAGCACAGAACTTTTCAAAAGGCTTTAAAAAAATGAATTTCAAATCCTTTTTTTTTTTAAATTTAATTCATATGTGTTATTAGTATATTTCAAGATTTCAGCTTTTTTTACTTTTTAATAGCAATCATTCATGAATTTTAAAAGTTTGGGGTTATACTTTTTAAAAAGAAAAAAATTCACTTTTGGACATATGTACATATTATCGCAACCTATTGGTGACATTATAAGGAACTAAGCACATGGTTGCCAATTTAACGTGTATGACACATTGGCCCGGGGTCAATTCCCGAGTTTTTAAACAGATTCGGGATTGTTGCGATTGCTGGTACCCATTTTTATACCCCTACAAATCTGACGGAGTTTTTTAAAAATAAAATGATGGTTTTAAATTTGTTTATGAAATATGTATCAGAACTGATCATAACATAACAAAAAAAATTTTTTGTATTTTGGTTTTTCCCAAAACCCAAAATTGCGCCACAAGAATCGTTTTTCTTCAAATAAAATACGTAAGAACCTTTGTTGTTATGATATAACATGGATCGCGTGGCGCAAATTTTGCTGTGGTGACGCTAATATGTAACTACCAAATAACTGACTTCTTATAGAAACAAGGAAAATAAAACCTTTTAAAATTTTATTAGAGCTTAGGGACCAAATATAAAGAATGTCATGTCCTTATATTTTTTACAGATGGAAATATAAAGGAATACTTCATAAATTTTAAAATTATAATCACGAGTAAAATTAAATTAAAAATCCATTTGTAGAGCGTTAAACGTTAAAGAATAATAAACTAAAAGTGGTAAATTTGAGGTTGGATTCGATGAAGTCTCCTTTAGTGTTACAGTTATTTATTAATTTAAGTTAGGTTACACACAAATACAACACATATCATTAACAAAATAAATGGGCAAAGAATATGGGTGGGGTTTCGTAGCTACGACATCATGTCCTCACCTGGCTTTTACTGAAAATTAGTGGTCGCTAAAGGGCGCTTTTGCTGCTTTAAACAGTCAACTACAGTTATTATGACAACAGCAGTTACAACTTGAAATATTTATGTATATCTTAGAAAAAAATATAAATAATTAGAAAACATTATTTAGTTGTATTCAAAATGATACTGTTAGGAATTTTGTGTCCAATTACAAATAGTGTAAATAATTTGTATTTGGATGTGTAATGCCTTTATCTTACGATAAATTAGATTTAATTTACGTCAAAATTGTAGTATTCACAAGCAAACGCCATCCCTTACGTTATAATGGTGATTCAATGGGAACTTCAAATTTTTTGGGATGAGAAAGTTGGCGTCATTTTGGTGACTTTGTGTTTTTGGCGCCAACCCTGTTGGGGATCTTTTTTGGCGAGTTCGAACCCGGGTTTTTCAAAAAAGTAAAAAATCCACAAATCTTGACGAAAGGGTTTTTTTCTCAATTATCCCCGGGGTATAAAGAGAAAGAGCTCGCCGAAAGTCAATCTGGTTTTTACTAGCGATCAGTTAATTGCTTTACTGTTTAAGCGATTACTGATTACCGGCTGTTTAACAAGTGATTGCTTGTGAATGATCTTTATATCCCCGTATTTTTGACACCCATAAGTGTTGAGGCTGTTTTAAGGTTGAAGACCTTCTGAGTTTATTTTTTTGCATATTTGCTGAATCCTGTATTTAAAAGGGTTGTATTTTCTAAATAAAGCATCACTCTTAAAGAACTGTCTTGTTCTTTGCAGATCTGCATAAAACCAACTTGGGTCAAAGTAACACAATACATAGCAAAACACTTTTAACTGTATTTAAGTTACTTTTAGATTTTTTTTTTTTGGGGATTTATATTTTTTCCTTAATTTTTGTATTTTCAAAAAAAATTTTTCTAACAAAATATTTCTTTTTTGATCCTATAACATCATTTGGATTTAGGAATTTTAAATACTAAGAAAATTTTAACTATACTTTTTCTTCTAAATTTTATTTCAGTCCAGTAATATAGGTAAGTAAAGAGAAAGACTGTCACCTCAAGACCTCAACATTTCTAAGATTAACCTTGCAATCTTAGAAATGTTGTATTTTTCCATTTTTATAACTATGGGTTTTCTGTGCTACTAGAAATGATTTATCCTATAAACTATTCTGAGATTCGATTAAAAATATCACTCAGCATTTTGTGACTAGTTGGTATAACTAGGTCATAAATAATCGAAATCAGATAAATCTGTAATAAAAGTTATGAAATAGTATTTGTAAGGAATTGTTTGATTTCTTTATAGCACATTTTACAGCAGTCGATCATTTTTAAAAGGCTTTTATAGTATTTTATCTGTATCTTAAATAAGAAATATTTTTTGTTCTTCAAAATGTAAGGATTGACCTTTTTTTAGTCAAAGGAAGGGTAAAAAGAGGATGTATATGTGTTGGGTTTTTTAAAAAATGTGTAGCACACATTCAGGATTTCTTATTTACTTAACTGCATCATTCTTTTATTCTTTTTTTCAATCCCTACTATAAGTTCACACAATCTCTCTATATATATCTTGTTCAAATTTTCAATCGTTAATAAAATTAAATTTTAAAGCGTTCAATTGAGCTGAAATTTAAGAAACACAATTTTTTTTATGACAATACGTTAATTTAATTATAATAAATAAAAATTAATTGATTAAAACTAATTATTCAAAGAATTACAGATACACACACGCAGCCACTTTGGCATCATTTTTGGTGACTTAGTGACCATTTTGGCGACTTATATCAAAACTTCAAAAGGTTTTTTTCTCTCATTTTAAAGCGCTCATTTGAGCTGATATTTTCTATACTCGATTGTTTTGGGTAACAATACGATAATTTAATAATAATTAATTAAAATAAATTGACTGAAACAAATTTTTTAAAGAATTACAGATACAGTCACGTTGGCTTCATTTTTAGCAACTTGAATCAAAACTTTAAAAGATTTTTTTTTTTCACATTTTAAAACATTTAGTTCAACTGAAATTTTATATACACGATTGTTTTGGATGACAATACGATACTTTAATGATAATTAATAAAAGTAACTGCCACTTAATATTGTGATTCTGTCATATATAAATATTTATATTAATTGTAATTATTTGTTATAAAAAGTAACTAAAAGAAAATTTTTCTTTGCTGTCCTAAGTAGGAATTCACTTAAATTTTTCTTTTACGAGTATATTACTCGTTTTTAAATATTGTACTTGGCAAATGCTCAAATAATTGTATAAAAAATTTAAAAACGGAGTGTTTCAGGGCGCAAAATTTTTTTTGGCCCTGGGCTCAAAGAAGTTTTAGAATTTTTTTGGGCCGGGGGCCCCTATCCAAAAGTTCCCCCTTGGGATTTTTAAAAGTAAACAACATGTGTAGCCTTGTCAAATACTCGTAAAAGCGGTAAGTTGAAACAAATAAACTTGTACGCGACTCACAATCTCACAAACCGTATTTCGATTAAATGAGTTGAATGGTTGTTCATAGTATTATGCCTAGACCATAGGTTCTCAACGTGGGTGATAACGCCCCTTGTGAGCTTTTGAGGCTTTCAGGCGGGCAGTAAAAGGCCCAGAGAAAATTAGGGGGTGTTGAGGTGGCACGCAGGGGCTTCGGTAGATTATATAACCAAATATAGTCTAAAAAAGACTATCTACTCGAATTTGGGCGGGCATCTGGGTTTCAAAGAACCCTTAATCCCGTATCTGGCTAATGTCTCTTTTGTGACTTGGCTTTTCGTTGAGTTTTCATGTTGAGGTATGGAGCATTGCTATTGGAGGAGCGGCGGCAGGCCGGTAGGCTGGGCTTTGAGGCGTGGATCTTGACATCTCGATGGATTTTTGCGGGAAGAACGGGTGGAGGGGTCACCCCATTGGTTTGGGGGAAAGTGAGGAAAAGCTTGGGAAATGGCTGCCCAAGGGGGGGGTGGGAGTGGTGTTGTGACGAATATCCAGTAGGGGCGAAAAATTTATGAAGTAGAAAAAGGCAACCTGATGGTTTGCGAAGCGTTTGCCACCCTGCGCATTGACCACTCCCAGTGCTGCAGCAGTTTAACCTTAAGTATGGCGAGCGCTAAGTGCACTCGGCCATGAAAAGAGATACAAGAATTTAATAATAAGAGATGGCAAAAATGACACAAGTTAAAGTATGATTTAAAAAGACTATTAGAAATAATTTAAATGCTAGGGGGTTTTAAAAAGGGGAGAGAATACCCTAGGCCCTTCCTTAGTGCGAGCAGTATAATTTTCTAAATTACGCATATTAATATTTTCAGAATTATTAAGTGCATGAAAGAAATTTTTAGCTAAATTTTGGATGTGTGATTCAAAGGAAGAGATATTTTTAAAGCATTACAAATCTCGCCGTTTCTCATGTACCTACAGGCACCAACGATCATTCTAAAAAATTTTTATATTACATTTCTATATCTTTCTTATTTACAACATCCATGTTTTATCTGGGATTCGAACCCAGTAAAAAAGACTAAGAAAAACACGCTGATTATGTACTAACAAAAATAAACTTGGATACTGGTTACCTTATGTTGATCGTAGTATTTATATCATTTCTATCACGTGTACGAAAATTCACATATTTCGGTAGTTCGGAAAGCGGATGAAAAACTTAATTACATTACATTCAAACCTACATTAAGTTGAATGATATAGTAAATTTTAATTTCTGTAGTGTACATGTTGTCTTTGTCTGTGAGCAGTAGGAAAAACGTTTCGTCCACTGCATTTCATTGCGTTTTTTCCAAGAAATATAATTAAACCAGGAATTAATTTTATTCTTTAAACGAAACTGTCAATTTTTTTTTTATTTTGAAAAAATAGTTTATTGTGAATTATTTCACCCTCAAACCCTTTCTTTAAAAAAGCGTCTTTGTAAAGGAAAGCTGAACTTTATTTCACTCTTTTAAATAAAGAAGAAATTAACAGCGTTTAAATTTCCCAACAATATCCTATCAAAAAACAAAAATTATAATATTAAACATTTAAATATATTTTGGAATGCCAATTTTAAAAAATGTATTCTATTAGTAATAGAATTAGATTAGTATTAAAAAATTTTTTTAAAATTTAATTCTTTTTTGTTTTCATCAGGTATCATGGACACTATTATTTCTCTAGAGGGGGAGGGGGTTGCATCAAAATATTCACTAGAAAAGGGGGCTCCAGTTCAAGAAAAGGTTGGAAACCTATGGCCTAGAACAGGGATGGCGAACCTTTATGGATCCGCGTGCCATTTTTTTTCCTAAAGAAATGTTTAATGAGGTGCAGAAGTGCCATCAAAAAATTTTTACGTAATTATTGGGAAAATAATAAAACTAAATATTTTAAAACCAAAAAAACTTTACTCGAAAAAAAACATTTTTTTATGTATTGTGAAAAATTTTCGTTTACGGGAATTCAAATTAAAAAAAACATTAGTGTGATTTTGGTATTACAGATTAAATGACAAATAACTACATTAGGGTTGTAAGAAAATTCAAAACAGGGGTTCCCACCATCCCACGCACCGCGTCCGATCCTCGTTTTTTTTTTTTTTACTTCATAGTGAACTTTATTTTTTGAACTAAAATGCAAATCGTTTTGATCGATGGCGTGTTAAATATTGTGTCGCGTGCCAACAATGGCACGCGTGCCCCTGGTTCGCAATCCCTGGCCTAGACCAACGCAGGGACAATGGTCATCAAAAAAAAAAAAATGATACGATCTTGCCACTTTTGCCAATTGAAGTCAGATTAAAATTCCTGTTTTTCGGAGAATATGTATGGGAATAATATTTGACCATTAAAATTATCTGTATCATGATCTTACTAAGACTAAGTAGAGAACGAAGCGAAGCCCCCCAAATAGGGGCCCATGCCTTAAGACGGCCAGTTGGCCCATGCCTTAAGACGTCCCTAGGAGTTATATAGGAAATCCCCCTATCTGTACAGAAAGTAATGCATATGCGTGTTGTTTACTTTACAAAATTTTTTATAACGGAAATGTTCCAAGGGTACGCGTAATGGGTTTAAAAAATACTTCAGTGAATTTTCTTTCCTTCCTCTATAAAAATTTTGGGCTCTTGATGGTGCAATCTGTCTTTTTGAGCAAGATTCAAAAGTAATTAAGATTAAAGTAAAAGTCGCATTTTGTCTTCCTTAATTGCTGCATAACGTTTTCTTAAATCATTTGTGTTTGTGTGTGCATTTAGTTTTGTCATTTTCAAATACTTTGCTACATTTCTGATACGCTGTTATCTTACGCACTTATATTGTTGGCCATTCAAAATGCAACATCAAGGAGGGCCAAATGATATAAAAAAAAAAGTTGCGTAAGTGGTTTTAGGGAAACAGGGGACACACAAAGTCGTTGCATACACACC
Source organism: Trichonephila inaurata madagascariensis (assembly GCA_019973955.1). Classification (NCBI taxonomy): domain Eukaryota; kingdom Metazoa; phylum Arthropoda; class Arachnida; order Araneae; family Nephilidae; genus Trichonephila; species Trichonephila inaurata. Next base: position 34,849 of record BMAV01014996.1, read on the forward strand.
TGTGTAAGATATTGCGCTAATTTTTTCTTCTTCTTCTAGGAATAGGAAATAGATTTTTTATGACGTAGGTTTTAATCCTTCAACGCAGGAAATAAAATGTGTGAGACTGGTAGAAAAAAAACATTAAAATTCTTAAGGACAAAAATATCAGTGGCTTATTCTTATCATTCACCACAAGGATGATTTAGGGGACTCGCTTTGTAAATGATTTCTCCGTTCCTTTTTTGTGTTTCTGTGTTGTTACTTCTGTCTGCAGCATTTGACACCTACGATGTACAGGAATTATTTTATGTGCTTTCCATATAAAATACCATATTTTAGACTATAAGCAAAATTGTATTACTCAGTTATGTATAAGAATAACTATCGAAAAATAATTGATAGGCCTTTCCTCTGACTTCTAAAATTTAAAACCAATTTTTTATTTATTTTTTTAAAAACAATGTAACTTTCAAAAATTATATATATATAATTCCCCCTTATATAAACATGTGAAACCTTTTTTTCTGATAATTACTAGTTGCAGCTATAATTAGATCAAATTTAATTATTTATCAGAATTGCAACAAAACGATACAGTGTAAAATTACATAGTGATTGCATTTATCTTCTGAAAAAGATGCTGCTAAAAATATTTAAGACTTCCCTGTCTCAAGAACTTTTATTTGTTATAATTCACAGTACATTTAAAATTTAAGACATTTTAAATTTTTTTCCCATACAGAAATATAACTCATATAGAAATATAATTTCTGTTTTCAGAAATCGCTAATAGATGGCTCTGCCCATAAGTTTCGATTACGAGTTTCTGTGATAAATAAGTATTTCGACACGGTCTTTTTAAGGCATAGTTTCGAAAGTAATTGTACACAGAATAATGAATACTAAAGAAATATTTTTTGTCTCCTTTTGGATAAATAGTTTATTTACATATTTACAATATTTACATCAAACAAATGAGAAGATGAAGAAACATTTCTTGTATGGAATATGATAAAAAAAAAAATCTTTATTTAAAGTTCATTTTACGCTTGGCTTTATTTTGTCACCTTGTCAATGAAAAAATGAGGGTTAGAAGGTTTTTCCGAAAAGATCTTATGGAATCGGCATATCACAAAGCAATTGCAATAACTTCTCTCAAAGTATACTCATCATCCTTACACAATCCTTTAAATTGGACTAGGGATTTTTAACCTCAAGGTCATCGTCATGGATTAGGCATCCATGCGACAAGCTTTAAAAGAATCCAAATTCCAGGTAGAATAGTCCAGAGTCCATTGCCGTAGTCGTATTCCGATAAATCATGAAATAATATCAATCCACATTCAAAATAGGGCAGTCCAGAGTCCATATCCATGATCAGTTTAGGTAAAAATCAGCGAATACCATTCCGAATTTCTAAGAGAATAATCCAAAGTCCATTTCAACGGTCGAATTCCAGTTAATTCTTGAAAATATACCATTTCCAATTCCTAACAGAATAATCCAGAATCCATATCCGTAGTCTGTTTCCATTTAACTCTTGAAAGTTACCATTTAGCATTCCTATACAAATAATCCAGAGTCCATTGCCGTTATCGAATTCCAGTTAAAATCTTGAAAATGTACCATTTCGAATTGCCAGTAGAATAATCCAAAATCCATTCCATTGTCAAATTCCATTTAAATCTTGATAGTTTACCATTCCGGATTTCCAGTAGAATAGCCCTGAGTCCTTTTCCATGGGTCGTGGTCAAATGATTTATAGCATGATGTGTGTTTCATTATCTGATATGTAGACAGTTCCATAATCCAGATGCAATGATGGTCACATAATCAATCAAAAGAGAATAAAAAAGCAGTGTGAATTAAAATAAATTTTTACAAATACATGAAAATAAAATGTATGAACACACTATATATATATATATGCGAACGACAAATAAATATATTTTCTCACTGTATATGAAAATATTTCCCTTCGCCAATGAATTATTTTTATTTTGAAGATTTCAGCAAATGCTGATTATTTTAATATGCTGTCTAAAAATTAAGATTTTTTTATTTCTTCGCGAGTTTCATAGAATTACGTTTCCATACAGCTGTTGACTACAGAAGGAAATATTGTTAATTCTTTCAAAATTCTTTTTCTTCTTCTTAAACCTAGACTAGCATCTTTATTTGAACGTGATTAGATGCATCCGAAAAAGCTAAAAATAATGTTGGTTTTTCTAGAATCTTATTCCCCAATTTCTACAAACATTCATAAAAATATTTTTAAAGTTCTGAAAATCATAATTAGAATAATTGCAGAAGACATAAAAAGTAGTGTCAGAAATCGGAAAGCAATTTGGGTAAACACTCATTATCTTCAGCTCTATCGGATGCACTTTGTTCTATTCAAAGGGATACACTAATTTAACAACTGATGGTTAAAGTAGAGAATTTTCATAGGAATCATATTACGTACGCAAACACAGAATAACCGGAACAGGTGAGTTATTAACAGTGATAGCTGCATTGTAAATCTCAGAAATTATTAACTATGTTCTTTCCAAGGTGTTTTAGAATTTAATAGTAAAGTAATGCTGCTTTCTCTTTGTTTATAAATACTTACATTAGCTTAGAGACATAGTGGCGGAGAGGAGCAATGTAGGAGGTTCGAGGACAGCAGTAATTCGGGTGGGAGGTGGCACATCCATAGGAGCAGATAGAGCTGGAATAGGTTCTAGTATATTTTGTAGAGCAGGAGAAGCAATAGAGGGGACAGGTAGGGATTGAAGCGATTCTTCTTATCGTTCAGGAAGTCCGAGCAGTCGCATCCCAGAACAAAGCAGAAGGAAGCGGCGAAAAGCTGCAAGGGAGAAAAATACTAATTAATGTTTATGTAATAAACTGAAAAGTACAACAATTTGTAATGTTATTCAAAACGTATTGTTCCATTCATTTTTAAAGGAGACGTCTCATATCAAATTAATGTCGTTAGTAGGCCTAAAAAAGACAATTAAATACCGAATATCTTTTGTTTAAATTACTGTCTTTAAGACAATTTTAAGAAAAAGCAAAAGAGTCCCTATCGATTCCTCGAAATATTTGACTGAAATAGAGTTCTAATTTAAAACAAATAAAAACAAGTTTCTTAATATTGAGAATCGAGTGTGTGGTTTTTAACGTCGTACTTAAAGTAACACGAGGGCTTTGAACTTCGTAATTTTAAACCGTGGTCAAGTGACAATTACCACACTCGAGCCGGCAATCCCCTCTCCAAACTTCCACACCATACGAAATAATGGGAATAGAAAAAACACATTATATTTGTAACATAGTTTGGCCATTTAAATTTTTCATTCACCAACGATGTTTGATAAATATAATATTTTATTTAAATATTATGTTTACATTTGCATTATTTTCTCTTTATATATTTGCAATGTATCTATGTGTGGTAAAATCATTTCGTTTATTTTTAATTTTGATGTATTTAAACAAAGAATGAGAAAAATTTACTTAAATCAGTAATAGAATTATAATTGCATTTGAGCTATTTTAATCCGAAATCATTTATTTCTTACAAACAGAAATTTTTCTGCAAGTATTACTTATTTTCTCATTTGGATTTTGACCTTTTTTTATATTTTTAAAATCAATGAATAACTGTTAATAAAAAATATTAATTTAAAAAACTGTCTCTGCTAAAAAATGCAAATATCAATAAAATTTTAGTCATTCCAGAAATAAAAATCCTACATGTTTAAGTTTCTATAGCAAGTCTCTCTCTCTTTGAAGTAAATTTTCAAATTTAGATTGATTTATTTGTTGAAATTGGCTTAGGTATTGTGGTGCCATCTCCTGACCATTTTATTATTCAAGCTGAAATTGAATTTATTTTGAAGAAGTTATATAATTAAATGCAATGAAAACTAATAAGAAAAGCTTTTCTATATATATATAAATTTTAGCACTTCTAGTTAAAAAATCTATTATTATATCATTTTTAATGATATGGTTAAATCATTTAATAAGCTTGACTTTTAAAAAAGTATTTTAAAAAATGCATTTTTTCTTAGAACTGGGAAGTAAAATCTAGATCTTATAAACAAAAGCATTATTTATTCTTCTTATACGGCAAAGATGTTATTTTAAGCACTTTTAAAAATGGGCTTGTAAACGGTTTGTTTATTAAAATGTGTCAATTTAAGTTTGATAAATTCAGATAGTAATTTCAGAATATGTGCTAATTTATTATATTTCCCTACGTTTACTAAGATTTTTTCGTTTTATTACATGTTAGAAAGCATTAACTTCTTCCGAATAACCTAACCATCTCCGAAGCAGATCTAACGATACCTTTATTCTTCTAAATCTGTGCATGTAAGAAACTTTTTACTTTGCAGAGTGTAATATTTATTTTTTTGAGAGGCTCTTAAAACTGATTTCCAAGTCTAATAGAAGAAAATCGGCACTTTTTCGAATACTTGCCTACTATTAGGCCGTTGATAATTTTCGACAAATCAAAAAGCGTCACGAAATGCTATGATATACAGCCAATCAAGACCCCCTCCCCCTCCTCATTCTTGTATTCAATAACCTTATTTATGTTGTCTTACTTTTCTGTCCATATTATGTGCCAAAAATAATTAAATTTCTGGACCGTATAGTGGAGTACATCTTAAGTTACTGGATCGTTCATGACGAGCACAATATGTCTAGATATTTATAAGAACAGACAAACCGTACAAAAGGGGGGTCAATCCCTTCCCCCACATACCAACAAATTTTTAATTTTTACCAAAGAGATTAGCCCTCGACCTCTTCTGCTCGATTTTTAGAACGTACCTTCCCCATAAGAGAGGTCTACGTACTCAACTGCAAACCGTCGATTGAATAATGTAGATGTTGTTAGATATTTTGGTTATTTAAAATTTAAATGTCATTTTGTGTGTGTGCGTGTTAAAGAAGAGAGTTTAAGTAATGAAGCGTAATTGATAGTTATAGTTATTTATGTAAATAAATTTTGGTGCAAATTCTTCAAAGCCATCGCCAATTTATGGTTCGACGGGCTAATACGTAAGTATCTTTATCATTAACGTGTGTCACTTCGTCGCCAAGAATTAGGATATGAAATAAAATAAATTCAAAAGGCGATAGATGTATAAGGAAGGAGAGGCGTAAAATTGCTAAGATATTTCATACTTTTTGTAAACACTTAAGTTTTAAGATTTGAATGAAATCACATAAATTATACTAAGTCGAACTCCGAGCAGTGCCTCTATTGCGTTACCTTAAAAGCGCTTCCACTCTTAGGGTGTAACATGTAATGTGTCATGATCTATGAAAACGCAATTGCAAATCAAAGTGAAAAAATCATTGCCTGCATTTTTTTCCAATTCTTTTGTTCTATATGCTTTCCAATAATCTGAAAATATAATATTGCCATCCTCGTTGTCATCAAGGTCTTGGCACAGTGATCTGAAACTGCTACCAGAATACATTCCATAGTTTGCGGCATACATCTTCAGATGCTGTGGAAGAATATTTCCTAATGCCGATTTTCTACCGATATTTTATTTCCAAACTTGTATTCATCGGCTTATTCACAAAAAGAAAAAAAAAATGTTACGGAATAAATGAATATCGAAAGATCAGAATATCACGAATCGCAATACTTGGCGTGGTCGGCAGACTTCTTTGGCGCGCTTTTTTATTTTTATTTTTATTTTTAGTACTGACCTGTTAAGTTTATTTTCACTGGCGTAAATAGTTCTGAGTGCGCCCAGTATCAAAATTTTGGGGAGGGCTCTTTTGACCCAAAGAACATTTTACAATTTGTTGTGCTTACACGCAATTTAGGGACCATGAAACTTTGGGGCCCCGTATAATTGAAACGGCGGATTACGCCCCTGCCGATATCCTATGTAACTATACAGTCGTACACTATACAGAATATGCAAGAGTTATACAAAAGAAAGTGCCTGTGTGTCTGATGTAAAAACAAAAACCAATATGTATTTCAATTTTCTAGTATGAGATTTTTGCAGGAAGAAGAATTATCATTAAATAGGCAGACGATATAAATATTTATTTTTACCCGGAACTTGAAAACTTAATAATACGAACGGCAACACGTGCCCGATGGTAACTCTATAGATGAAACGCATGAGCGGATTGTGCATTAATTCTTTGTTGGTTTTGTAAAATAAGTTTGCTTTCTGATTTTAGTTTGTTCGAATAAAAGTCATGTCCGAAAATGTGTGAGATGTTTTCCTAAATGACAATTCCACTTTCATTCATGATAATAAGTTAGTACAGAGTAAGTGGAGTATGTGACGTGATCAACACTTCCGGAAATACAAGGAAAATATGTGCGAAAAGAGTATCAACATGGTAAATAAAATAGATTCTTAATATGTTTCTTCAAATCTTCTTCCTGTTGTAGAATGTTCTCACAGTTCCTGTAATTCGTAATAAAAACTGACAAACACCTGCTTCCAAAATTCGCGGGTGCGGGGACCTCAAGAGGAAAAAAAAGATATTGTAAACACAGAAAAAATTATGTTGTGAAAAGAAAACATCGCAATTTATCAGACATATTTATATTAGCACTAATTGCATTATATTTTTTGCTGTATTTAAATTCCCTCATTCTTTCAAAGTTTCACTTACAACATTTTTATTTAAAAAAAATAAAAAAATCGTAATTATTTATAAAATGTAATTTGAGATAGGATGTATGTGTAATTATTTGCTTAATTCACCCTTTTGTTTATCACTGGAGTGTTTTTCATGAATATTTCTTAATAAGATATTTGCATGTGGCATTATAGTTTATTCGTAAAATGTTTACAGCCGTTTCTAAAATTTATTATTTAAAATATGCTATAATTATGAGATTATAAATAAATTAATTTAAGAAAAAAAGCATTTTTTTCCCTTAATTAGTTTTAAAACCTTATGTAAATCATCTTAACGGAGAAAAACAAATTCAATGGTAAAAAAATTGTGCATTAATTTAGTTTTTTTTTTCTAAATTATTACTATTTTAGTTAAGTAACTTATTTAGTTATTAAGTATTAACTAAGTAAAATAAAATATATCTTACTATCAAACACCTAAAATTTGAAGTATACATTTCGATATGCAACAGCTTTTAAAATCCCTTCCATTTTTTCAAAATTATGGATTGTGAAATTTGAATTTATATAATATTGGAACATGCTATATGATTAAATAAATTTAATTGTTATTTAATATTACTTATATAATATCTCTTAATTTAAAAAGAATGTTAGAACGTTTATCTATATTGAAATCGTTGAAATATCAACTCCAACTCTCAAATATGTCCTTTCAATGATACGATTTTTGTATAAAGTCAAATATGCATTTAGGAAATTTATATGTTTTTATTTTCTATTCAAGTTAAATTTTAAAAGTATGTATTAAGATTATTTGAAATTACCCTAATAAGTTTAAGTTAAGCTATTATTTTCACCATTTTAATTATTTTAGCTATTATTAAATTCTCCATTAATACAAGACCTAATGAAAACAAATTAAAATATTTTTTTAAATCTCTAGCTGTGAAAAAGTATTCTTACACAAACACATTCACTTAAAGTATAAGTATCAAACAGAATTTTTATTTGTGTACTTTAAACAAATAATTGATCATAAATTCGAAATCGTATCATTTTTAATTAATACTTTAACAGTAAAATCAAAGCTGTGATTTTAACAAATTTTATGCATACTTTTTTTTTAACTAAAATGCACCTAATTTATTTCTAACCACATATTAGTAGCTAAAGTTTTACTTTTTTTACCATTATTTATAGATAGAATTAAAAAATAATTAAAAATATTCTATCTTTTAGAAGCAACGAAACTATTTTACAAATTTCATTCCATGAGGTAAAAAATTAATTTTTTTGTTAATGTTACTATTGAAAAATAACTTCTTATTCCTTTAAAAAATAAAAGATGCTGTAAATAATTTTTTAGTTCAAGTAAACGCGGTGTATTTAAAATAAAATTATTTATCCATACATAAATATATATACAAAAAATAAGGAAAAAAACTATTAAATTACGGAATTTTATTTCTTGTAAAAAATAAAAACGTTGGCTGTCGATTAAATCTAGAATAGTTTAATAAATTATTTAATCTGATAAAAATCATACAACACCATTAAAATGTGATTTATTATTAAAACTATTCCAAAGCTTGTTGATAAAAAAAGTTTTATTCTACCTACTATTTTGTTCATTTTCTTTCGGCGTTAAGTTTATTTCAGTTTTTTCATATAATTTTATTATTTACTTTTTAAATAGTTTAAAATAGACTAGGGAGATAGCGGACCAATCCCATTGTTTAATTCATACCTATTGCTCAAATCGTAAGATTGTAATGTACATCTTGCTCTTTGTTTCACATTTCTGTTTAAAAGCCTCAGTCCTTATTTATAAAAACAATTACAATCATACAGTAATATTTCATATTATTTGGCTTATACAAGGGTGCCAACCTAGAAAAAGTTTAAGAGCCTCTGATTCCATAGTAATAGAAATAAGGTAAATTATATATTAGGTTGTTGCATATGAAATGTTGAATTTTCCTTACATGAAAATGTTTGTCTCCCTGTATTCGTTATGCTTTTGTTTTGGCATAACCTTGTTTAGAGTCGTATCGCCCATTGCCATAGTCGTATTTCATCAAGCAAAGTTTTCCCAAATGTGTTTCATTTTGTTACTTGTTTTGAATTTCTTAAAGATATGTGAGAATTCATCCGATATTCATGAATTTTTTATATAAGTATGAACTTGGTAATAATGCTCCAAAAACTGCAGGCAGTATAAATTAGGCCTTTGGGGAGAATTCTGTTAAAAGGGGTCTCAGGGGTGTTAACTTTCTCTCTAGAGGGCTGTGAAAATATTAACAATATTCAAATATATATAACTCTTTGAAATTAGAATTAAATAATTCGAATATTTTACACATTATTAATAAAGGAATGGGGCTTTAGAAAAGTGTAAAATGTTTAAAATATAATCATAATTTTAAAAATTATAAGCATATGAAAATAAGAAACATTTATATAAGAAATATTAATTATTTTTTACGTTGCGCATGCTGTTTTCTAAAATAGTAGCTTTAATTACTAGCTATAAGTTTATTTAGAAAGTTAAATGTATCCCCTTATTACACTATAGTACTTTTATATAAGTAGAATAGTAAATTGTATTTAAAAAAAAAAATTAAAAAATTACATTTTCAATTTTTTTTTTAAAAAAATTTCAAAATTTTTCATATATTTTGAAATACAAAAGATATATTATTCTTAAATGATGTAGGGTTTGAAGAGTATGATACATTTTATAATTCTATAAAGTTTTATACATCAGAGGCTACTATTTTTGAAAATTGCGTGCGCAACGCAAAAATTACTTACTATTTATTACAGAATTATTTCTTATTTTCATAGGCTTGTAATTTTTAAAATTTTGATTACATTACAAATATTTTATATTTTTTGAAGCTATTATCCTTTGTAAATAATGTGTAAAAGATTCGAATTATTTAATTCAAATTTAAACGAATTATACCAACTTGAAAATTGTTTATATTTTCCCGCTCGAGACAAATTAACAACCCTGAGACCCCTTAGATCGAAAAAGGCTGAGTTAAGGCTGTCTTCGGAGTAAAGAATAGGGCCCAGATTTTAAAGACTTTTTCGGGTAAAAAATATTCCAACCCTGATACTATATTCTGACTTCATTGTCATATAGAGAGCAGCATATTTCTTCATACTACTCATTTTTATTTGAGCTAACCAATTTTTTTCTGGTACAAAATGCATTTCTGAACTTTTTCTCCCAAACCATAATTTTAAATGAGACATCTCTTTACATGTTAAAAGGTAAAATTAATTGTTAATGAAATATTTTGAAATTTTAAAAACGCTATATCATAAACACAGCTGTATAAATTATAATGTTTTAAGTTTTCATGAAAATTGAGACATTTTTCTGTTTGAAAATGTGTTTCGCGTTTAGTTCAGGCTGTCGTACACTTGGCTAAGGCAGCCTTAATTTGAAAAATTTCGGTCTGGGGATTTTTACCTAAAAAATGAAATCATAGAAGACCCAAATCATCTGTGAAAAATATTGCTTTGAAAGCATTAGTTGAAAAATCATTATACTGCCAATACATTGATTAAATGTATGAAAAATCGAAAATGATGCGCTCATGACTTGCTAATTGGCATAGCTTATTGCTTCTCGACCACAGCACTCGGACACATGTGTCGTACAAAACAATTGCGTAATGAAATTAATTAAAAAATTAAATTTTGCAGCACCTAGTTTATTCACTAGATCTTTCGCCAACCGACTTCAATTTTTTAAGACATTTAGAACATTTTTTACGGAATAAACAATATGAAAATGAGAAGACAGAGTCTGAAAAATTTCTTATCATAGTTAATCGATACTAAAATAAGAGTTCCCTTAAGACACACAGGCATCTAAAAGTGTATTGGAAAGTATATTGAAGCAAATGGAGAATATTTTGCTTAAATAAGCAGCTTTTGAAAAAAGATATGTAGTTTTATATATTCACTTAATCTTCCGATATTTCGTGCACACCAGCTTAATCTATATGCCATATAGCATTACTAATGCTATGGAGATAGACTGAAAACTGTACGTAATTTATTTCTGACAGAAAACAACGAAAAGCTAACAGTAGAAGTCTTTAAAAAATAACTCTTCTTTCAACATACGGGCATAATCTAATATTTCATCGCCTTAAAAAAACATATAATGTATGTCTTTATTAATAACGGCCCGAAATTATATTTCTGTAAAACATTTACATCCACTAAGCGTGTATAATCTAAAATCCTACACCATAGAAATCGTAAAATGAGAGGAAATGGGGAAAAGAATTTTCATTTCATCAACATCACGAACGATAAACCGGATTAAAAGTAATTGACAAGATCTTACCACAATTACTGATACTTCTGTAAAACAGCTACATACACTTCTGCAAAGATTATTTGCCAATAAAATAAAAAGTGAAAACAAGAAGGACCAAAAAACAATCAAGCATCTTACCAGAAGTTTTCAAGGCATGGAAGCGAAGGAGGCAAGCATCTTCTTGAGCGAAAGATGAGGATGATGCTACGAGCAGTCGCTGATGCACCTTTTAAACCCCTTCTTGCCCGGGTTCAATGATCTGAAGGGCAGTTAGAAGACAAACAAGATGACATTGTCAGGATTTTCCACCAAGTCGACTTCTGATTGGCTGCATCGCAGCAAACGGACTTAAAAGGCATTCACACTGGGTACATTGAAGCAAAAGGAATAGTGGTCTAAGTCGTAAAGTGATGTCTTGAGTTATTTTTTTAAAAAATTTTTAACATTTTATTTATTTATTTACTTTAATGTTGAATTATTTTTTAAATTAGATTGAATTAGTAAATCAATAAACTTTTTTTTTATCGTTGAAATTCTAGTTGAAATGATTTCATGAGGTAAAAAATAAGTTTTGTTATTTTGTATTAATTATCCATCAGCTATGCTATTTTGAGTTACAACGTGTATCAATTGTAACGTAAATATATTGCATTTACTTGACAGTTCCGGAATAAATTACAATTTACTGCGAAAAAAACGCGCTTGTTAATTATTCGGTCAATTTTGAGTTCTGATTTCCAGTAACCATAAGATTTTTCCAATTTGTATGTAAATTGGTCTCACTGGAACGCGTACATATATTGGTTTACTTTATTTTTAAAACTGAAAAACACATTTCATTCGTCATACATGTGTATTTTTGTCTTAAACATATGCAGTGAAAATCCCATCTAGCAAAACGATATAGGAAGTAAAATAAGGAATGCAATTAACACCAGAAAAAGCAGGTTGGTTCTGATAGAAATAAAACGTAAGATAGAGAACGTTTCCCACTATAGTAGGGGTGGGCGAACATTGACCAGTGAGCTAAATGTGACCCACCAGGACAATCAGAAAACCAAATAGACAGAAAGTGTTCCCTATATTTGTAGACATATATTTATGAGCAAAGTTGTACTTGACATGAAGATCAGCAAGAGTAAATATAGATGAAATTGACTGACATTAACTTGGAATTGGAGTAGTAATGAGAATTTCAACAAACAAATTTACTCCTGATTTACAAAAAAATTGAAGAAAAGTGTGGTAGGGTATATATGTTTCATTAAATTAATCCTATTATTAAATATCCTTGCCGATATAGATATGAAGTCATCACAATGAATAGAATAAAACTACAGCTATTTTGTTTAACTTATATTTATTGATTTTTATGTATGGTACAATTTATATCTTTTCTGAAGTTCTTAATTATTAAAAGCAATCATTTAAAACAGGCGTGGCCTTTCGGTATCCTCCGCTTCTACAATGCGGCTCTGAAGCCAAGATAATTTCCCACCCTGGCAATGTAGGATAATGAAGCTAGAATGTGATGGAATATTTTAAGTCGGTCTTCGAGAAATATACAAGAGTCTAAATTAAACGTGGAACACATTTTCAGACCGAAAAACGTCTCAATTTTCTCGAAAAAATTTGCAACATCATGATTTATAAGTTTGTTTATAATATAGCGTTTTTAAAATTTCAAAATATTCTATAAACAATTATGTTTTTAACACATAAAAGGATATCTCATTTAGCATTACAATGTAGGAGAAAAAATGCGAGACACATTTTATACCAGAAAAAATAGATCAATTCAAATAAAAATGAGAAGTATGATAAAATATTCTGCCCTTTATAGAATAGTGAAGCCAGATTATGATATTAACATTTGAATTTTTTTGTATCTGAAAACATATTCCAAATTCGGGTCATATTCCTTACCATGACGCGGAGACAGCTTTAATAACCGAAAAATGTCATCAATTTAATTAGAGAGAGATTCTTTATCATTACATGTGCTTAAGTTATCCTTTAAAAATATTCAAATTCGATAAAATCCAAAAAAAAAAATGAATTTAATTTATATCATTTGGTTTGGTGGAATCAAAATTCAAAATGTTTGAAATCAGAGAGTTACATTATCTCTAATGTAAAATCTAACTTTAAACTCACTTTTTTTATATCTAAGTTGCATTACCTTTTATGGTGCAATTCAAATTCAAATTGTTTGAAATTAAATTTGCATGCTCTTATAATGGAATCAAACATCCACATCAAACTTCAAACTGTTTGAGAATAAAGGACCCACTGTTCGCAAAGGAAATTCGTACCCTCAGTTTGCAATCATGTGAAAGTTCATTTCGATTTTGCTATTGGATACATAAACCACTTTTCTTCACGTTTCCACCTGAACAGTTGAAGAAATCGAAAGTTCCCAAGGTTAGGGGGTCACCCATGGAGCGAGGGTTACCTTGACTCGTGCTACAGGGGCCCACGAAAGGGTTTTTCGAACGTTTTCGGAATTCGCAATTTGTTGTGTTGCGCATTATCTCTCTCTTGACAGCGGGGCTTTGATAAATCTGTAGGTACAAAATGCTTATAATGATGATTTTAGAATGTTGCTTTTAGGGGAGGTTTAGGATTTCAAAAGGTATAAATAAAGGTCATTTGAGGAAGCATATCTTCCATTAGTGGTGTTCAAGTTGTTTATTATTTTTAGAAAATATGCATATATACTCTAGGATATTTTTATTTGATCATAAATCATTAAATTATTTTACCAATAGAAATAATGATTTTAAAGGTTTTTCAAATGAAATCTATTTTGAATCGGCTTCTATTTTTGCTAAAATACGTTAAATTTTACTTTTTTTTGTAAAGTGATGCTTTTTAACCATCTAAATCATTTTAGATGTACTTTAATTAATTTCGTATTTATATAACTTTCCAATACTTTACATATAGAGTACAAATCTCCTTAAAAGTATATGAAATTTTTCAAAAATATTAATTTACTTTTGCATGTTTAATTATGTTATTTCAATCGCCTATCCAACAATAACTGAGTTTTCAATTTTCCAAAAGTTTTAAATTAATTTAATATTTTTATATAAAAAAATAGTTTGTACTTCTTGAAGAAACGGCTGTCCGAACTTCTTAAGCGAACCAACTATTTCTTGAAACAAATTAGCAAAAAAGAGGGATTTTTTTTAAAGGATTTTACAATGTGTGTGCGCGAAACGACGAACAAATCATGAATATGGAATTAAAAACACAAGAGAATTTTATCATAAATTTACAAAACAAATTATAAAAAAATTATTTAATAATTTTAATTATTTTACAACATACGGGGGGTAAATAAACTTAACCCAAATGTGTGAGTGAGTGATTATTACCGTAAAACTTGGAAATTCCTCAAGATCTATTAGCGATGGACCTCGAAATTTTGAATATCGGACAACTGATAAAGGCGACATCCTTGAACTGGCACCCAACTATTCAAACTTCCACTCCAATGGGCTCAATTCATGATGGTCACATGATAAAGACAAAAACGTCTTCCCTATTGAATTCAAAATATATATTAAACTGATTGCACAAGTTGCTCTATTAGGAAAATTTCAAGTTTTTAAATGGGTAAAGATGTTTAAATATTATGAAAAAATTCATCACAAAAACATTTTAGAATTATTAAAAAAAGTTTTATTTTAGGATTCCACTTTTAAATAAAATGCATTTTGTGTAATTATTGTTGATAATTTAAGAGAAGTTACTGAAAAGAGAAAAAGTTGGCAACAAGAAAGTGCATGAACTGATTAGCTGGAAACACATAACTACTTTTATCGTGTTACTTTGACATCACACGAATTTTTGAACTGATTGGCTATAAACACGTGGTTGTCATTATCATGTGACTATGACGTCACATGAATTGAGCCCATTTTGGACTTTGAATCTCGGAAAATTTAACGTGTATAAACACGTCTGCAAGGTGGATCTTCAATGGCCTCAAGGCTTCAACTTGCTACTCAACAATGATGGCTTCGTAACCATGACCGACAATGAACCTTCGTAAGCCTTCGTGAGATGACAATGAACCTTCATTATGTTCCATGACAGCTTCGGTCAAACTTAACCCAAGTATGTGAAGAAAAAATAAAACAATAAAGCGATATCATGCAATAGTTGAAAGACAAAAGCCGGTTTACATAGATTTCCTCATTTATGCAAATATTGCTGGAAATACTGATCTGTAAGCAGAATGAATCGCGTTCGAAGTACTTTATCGCTCAGGGCAGTTTTCCAATCTAGCGCTCGAAAGTCCAAAATTAAATTGAGCGAAATAAAACAACTCACTATTTATGGTCCCCATAGGTTCCCTAGCCATGTGGTAAAACAGTTTTCGTCAATACGCTAACGGAAATATTCTACAATCAGCGGGCTTTAGATCGGGTTTTTTGCTGGCCAGTTGTTCATTCCTGTGAGCGGCCATTTTCTTAGTCAGAAGTTCAATTATTTCGTCTAAAGATTTTGCAGATTTGAAGAGCTGTTTTTTTAAATACATGCCATGTAGTCATTAATTTCTTGATTTGACTTTCAAAATTAGGTTCAAGTGCTTGATTAAAAAATTGTAAAACATACCATTTAGCACATCATGCACCTACCAACATATATGTCGGCTTTTTGTGTTTGGTTGGAGTGGTAGAACTTTTGGAGATTACTGGATTTCACGGGATGTGTGGGATCATTGAAAACACTTAAGTTACATAGAGTAGATTTAGACCTTTAATTTAATACCAAATTTAGCTGCTACTACCTGCTACTCCCTATTATGATTTGTTTTCAGCGTTGACTGATGGTATTACTCGGCGTGCCTTATTCAATGTATGGAAGGAAGAGCAAGATACTAGCGTAAAACTTATGTTGTTTTGAGTTTTGATAGGACTACAACGGACTTCTGATACATAGAGGACCAGCAGCGGCAATTTTCAAAATTTGTGTTTCCAAAATTTCTGCTAGTCTAGAAAATGTGATGAGGTGTCATAGAAATGAAAAGTTCTTCTCCAAGAGTCGAATGATGCGTGGTTGTCGGAGGAGCAAGATTTATACTATATTTTATTATTTTTATGAAAAATATATACTAGTGTGGTATATTTTATGTTAAGTTGCTTTATAATACCATTTTTCAGAATTATAAACCTTTAAAAGGGTTTTTCTCGGTTTGTGTTTCTTTCATTATTCAAAACTACTTACCTCTCCCACAGTTATTTACCAATCACTTCCATTTTTTTCCCTGTGTAATGCATATGTAATGCATGTAACAAAATTAAGGATTCATTTTACTGTAAATTGAATACTTCTTTTTTAAAAAAAATTAAATGTGGTAAATATTAAGCTTTTAGTTGAATTTTAGTATATATATATATATATATCAACATTTTATAATTTTTCAAAACCACTACAGTATTATGTGTAATCGATCCTTAAAGTTGTGTTTTAAAACATCCTGTGTGAAATACATAAAAATGTCAAAAAATTATTTAACACAAAAAGAGTAGAGTTTTAAAAATTTCCAAATTTCTTAAAAGAAATTAAACTTGTAAAATCGTATGAATAATATGTGAAAAATTTTATCTCGTATGATTATGAAAGTCTAAAATGTAATTTTTAAATACATAAATAAAAAAAGTCTCAAAGAGGCCTAAACCCTTTAATCATTACTATTATCCTTTACGTATATGTACAGTATTATGTTTGATTGTATTTGTTTAATCTTTAACAATATTAGATTTACTCTTTAATCTCAGTCACACTATTTCTTGTATATATTATCCCACGTGTAAATTACTAAGCCTAAGCTATCCTTAGATCCTTGTTCAAAAACTAGTCTAACAAGCAATAATTTATTCTTGATTAAATTCAAACTTGACATAAATTAGTTAAGACCCTATTAACCTTATTTGTTAGTAAAAACAGAAAAGAATACCCACTTACATTCATTACTATGATTTTAGATTATTATGAAGACTTTAAAGCCATAAAATAATTTCCGTGCGCCAGATTGGGAAAACTGCCCACTGTGTGACGTGCTGTAACTCGTCAGTGAGTAGAAAGTACTAGAAGAGTTCGTGAATTGTGTGTTTTGGTAAACTTTATCCTTTAGGTTGCCCCACAAATAAAAATAGCTACTGGATAAGTCAGGCAAGTATGGAGAACGCAGATCTTTTTTGAGGTTCCTGTCAGATGTAAAAATGAAACTCACTGCTTCCAAAGATGAACTTCATTCTTGCCCGTAAAATATTATAACTTGTTAAAGGCCAGATACAATAAAGTTTTTCGGTTTCTCCTGACCTGTATTCAATTTGATTTATCATGGGCCACCCGGTACATTCATGCGGAAACAGAGAAAATACGTGATATAAATTTTTAAAAAAAAATTCACTCTCTCGGGGAAATAATAATGCTAATTTCATTTCACCAAAAATATAAGCATGTGTAATAAGCTAACAATCACTTAAATTTAACTTTTTAAACACATTGTGTTGTAATTAATCGTAAGTATTTTATATATATTTTAATTAATTTAGATAATTACAGTTGATGTAGGTATTAATTACAATAAAGGATTAATTAAAAAGCAAAAACAGATGTAACGCTAGCTATTTAAATGGAAATAGACTACTTAAACTAGATATAATCTGGTTTAATAGTTATATAACACTCGAATTGATCGTCAAAATGCACCATTAACAAGGAATCCATGGTACACCCCGCTACAAGAAAACTTGAAAATCGCACAGTATTTTCGTTATATTTCTATACAAAATGACGTTATTGATGCAATTGAGATTCCAATATATATAACAATGGAAATTTCACACTGTTCTTTTCTCAGCCAAAAAGGTGTTATGTCTGATATAAGATCGTGCTTATAAATCAAGAAAGATGTTAGTGAACAGGAGTGACCTTGACGACAAAATCGGCCACCAAAATGCCACAAAGTCAAAAAATTTCGATTTACAAATAGATGACAGTACAATAATCCAGAAGGTTCGAAAATGATTATTTCACAAGAAAACCTTCGAAGCTCCTAAATGCTTCTTCCCAGTATGTATAAAGGCGATGCAGGGAAGCAACATTGGAAGTCAAACATTTGAAAGCGACTATGCGTTTCATTTGGCTTATGCGAAATTATCATTACAGATTTGTATTGCTGCTGGATTTCTGAATATGGTCTATCAGGGACTTGTACGTATGTATTGATTGTTTCCTGTCAAAAGAAAGTTACCAGGGTGTAACAGAATAAATTGCAATTTACACCGAAAGAATCTGTCTGTTAATTGCACACATTTTCTCCTCATTTAAAAGACGATCAGTAACATACCAGTATCTACCAATACAAAACAAGCTGATTGAGAATAGATGATCCAAAACTTAAAAGTGCTTCAAATATTGTTTCTCAAACTTCTCAACAAAAATTAACTGAATAATATATTTAGTTAAGGGGCGATAGAAAGAACTCAACTTAGTTTTTCCAATTTTGGTTCCAGATCGTGGACAGAATTAGTCGTGATATAAATATACAGTGCAAACAAGAACCATTTCGTTATGTTATGAGGAACTGGGTTCAAATAGCGTGTTGGCAACTCTAAAAAATTTTAACGAATTTAGGTCACAGAAAATATAAGTTTTGTATCCATCATCGTATGAAAACGCTGTTGCTTAACGGACCTGAGCTATTTGTAAGCAAATAGAATAAGCAATTGTGTTATATAAGTTTTCCAAACATATGTCTCAGAAAAATAAGCAGTAAACAATAATATGGTAATAAAACGAAAATAATTTATTGAAATGCAAAGACATTTTCACGGGTTGTCGAACAGATGAAGAGGCAATGCCGCGAAAAACAACAGAGGAACGCAAAAATTAGTTTCCAAATAAGCAGTATAAATAATAATGCCCCTAATGTACGAAAATCGTTTAATTTAAACAGGCAGTAATTCATACCTGCAACTATGTCGTCAATCAAACTATATGTACTAATATCAATTAGTAAGTACTACAATTCGTGGGTTACAATCTTGTCTGAGTTAAAACAAAATAATGTTGTGTGCCATAAAAAAAATGCCACTGCTGAGAAAAGAACGAAACCGCAATGCAAAAATCGTAAAAGAAGTGCAGCTAATGCAATATACGGCTTTAAACAAGAGAGGGATTTTCTACTATTGGCTGCATATCACAGTATTTAATGACTCAGCACATAAAAGTAATAACAAAATTTTAAAGCAATGATGTTGCTATCTGATGATGGTGTAAATAGAAAAGCTTCTGAAAAGTACTCTAAAATTAGTTCTGAATTTCTTTTTTTGTGGTGAATATTCTTGAAGCTTCTCCACCACAGTATTTTGAGCTGTAAGTGATCAACAGTGTGATTTGTATGTTTCAAAACAAATATACAAAATATTGGAATTTTATATATAAGAGAATAATGGTTCTTCGGCAGAGAGGGGCTACGCTACTTGTGGAGGGGGCTGGAGTGGCTGAATTCGCCTATTTCAAATGCTAAGGTGGGGGTGGGGTAGAAATTTGGAAAGTCGGTTGGGGTCCTAGTCATTGATTATGGTTCAGAAATATGAGACCCTTCGCCAAAACCCCGCCCAATTCGAAGCTAATAAAAATTAATCAATCCATTGGAAACACAATTCATCTGAAAATATTTAATTCAAGGTTTTCTTTTTATGTGCATATTAATGAATTCAGGGGTCGGAAACCTTTTAACTGTTGCGTGCTAAACCAACCAACCAATATGATTCAGCGAGCCGCACAGTAGGGCATTCTGGAAACCAATCAATTCCCGCAATAATGCATGTAGAGTTTGAGAATAGATGTCAATCATACGGATTTAAAGTTTTATTATATATTCATTTTGCATCATTTAAAGATATTTCTTAACATAAAAATAAACAGCATGGAGTATAACTATTTCATCTACAAAAATTGTAAACAAATTAAAATCGTACATGTAATATTTATTTTTAAACATATTTATTAAAATAAGGAATAGACAATGTAAAATATAAGCATTTTCCTTCATTATAGTTTAAAAAAAATTTAATGCAAACCTAGTGCTTGCAACGCTCTTACTTACACTTCAAATCAGGTAATTATGACTTTCAATTCTGGACACATCTCTGGAGATCCAATTGTTAAACAATTTCTTACGGATTCGAAATATTTTTCATTTGAGGAAAAAATTTTTACTGAGATATGCAGAACCAAAAAGCTAAAATTAGAGGTATATGCAATGGAATCTCTTTAAATAAGTAAATTTCCTCCAGTAAGGACATTAACAAACATAACTGTAAAATTTGCCCTTGCAATTTATTCTTCAAGATTTTCAAAATTCCAAATGTCCGCGTAATTTCTCGGAAGCGACAAAGCTTGTCAATAAGTCCAATATAAAATTATCAAACTATCCACCTCAAAAAATGACAACCGCGGTTGCAGGCTCAGTGTGGTCGTGCGTGCCATATTGCCCAACCCCGAGTAAAATATTTGTCGGTGGATTAATTTAATATATTTTTCTATTAAAGTTTGACAAATTATATTAAATCTCTGTTAGAAAATGTTCGATCATAAACTATTTTTGCACTGATAAAAACTTAATGCGGGACAGAATAATTTCATCGTTATAATTTTAGAATTTGAAGTTTGCAGTATGGTTATTGTGATTTTATTTGGTTATTGTGTAGTGTTTTGCTACAAAGAATATGAGTAGAACAAGTAAAGTTTATGAAGTAGTAAGAGTAACAATTTAGATTTGAAAGAAACATGTTTGTTCTATTTCTTGCTTCAGCTTTATCAAGGGACAAATTTTTATTTATTATTTCTTCACTGGGGAACCCATTTTACACCTGCAGCCTGAGGCCTCAAAACTTTATAGACATCTCTGTGACTACAGCAATAAATATATTCTCAACACACCAAGTTATACTTTATTAATTTCTTTTTCGAAAACATTCCACTTCTTGTGAAGAAAAAAAAATCTGATATTACGAAATCCTGTCCTACTTTAAAAATGTGAAAACAGCACCCATCCTTGTGTCGCCAAACTTCTCATTATTTTGTCATACGCAAATTCCCAACTTTAAAAAAAAACAACCTCCAGCAGCTTTTTAATTTATTATTCCTACATAGAAAAGAAACTTTGATGTTTCTCACGGATGATATATGGGGTGAAAAGTCTGAAGCAACGGGCAAGTGGTCACGGGCAGAGTTTTGAAGTTGTTCCAATCTGTATCTTGTTAGTAGAGCAGTTCCCAATGCAAGTCACACAGTAAAGCACGCGTTCTGTAAATCAAAATTCATGTCGAAAAGCGAGAACGAACGCTTCGAGTGTCGTATTCACTCCTGCCGACGCTTCTGTACGCCCCGGGTGGTGCTGTTTCTACCCCGGAAATATCCTGATTCTTTTGCCCGATTCCGTTGGGTCAAGTCATTTTTATTCCAAATGCCCAATGTTACCTGATTTAACCCCGCACCACTCACAATTCTTTTTTTGGGTAATTCTAGTTAAAATGATCTTTTTTTTTTTGTTTCTTGCTCTCAGGGTCACCTGCGGTTTAAATTAGTCGATTTTTTTTTTAACCGAACAGAAGCCTAAAGGTATGGACTTACTAACTGAAACATTCACAACACTTTGACGTTATTTCGTAAGAAGCGGGGAGAAAGAGGGTTCTAAATTTGCCGCTGGATGGATGTTAAATTGTGAAAAATTGTGAAAGAAGGTTAATTTGTTGAGTTTGCAGTCATATCTGGTCTTAAGAATCTCTATGAAATTTTGAATACTTACACTTTTTAAATGTTAGAATAATTTATATAGTATAAAAATTGTATGCTAAACCAGAGTTTCTTTAAGTAAATTTAAATTGCATTTCTCAACTCTGAAAATATTTTTAAAAAATTTCTTTTATCAGATGTATTTGTTTTATCATCAGGAAAATTTGTCACAGTAAAAATGAGTATTATTTTATTTATAATACCACGCATTTTATTAAGGTATCCGACTACGTTCGGAACCGTGATTTTGCAAAAGCGTATAAATGGATAATATTTGTGATATTTAGTATCACTTAAATTAGAAAATGTATATAAAATTGTTTTAAGAATAGTATTACAATAAAAAATTATTTAAGTACATATTTTGACAAAAAATGATTATAGAATGACCCATTTTCAAAATATTCTCCTTTTGTGAAAAATGCTTCTATTAAAATAATATTTTGCCTGTATATAGCTCAGACCTCCGTAAAGAGGCTGAACTAGAATTTTTTAAATATATAACTTAGAAGTGGATTTATCCATGTTTTACGACAACAGAGAGGAGAAATTTTAAGAAAAAAATGCGATAATTATTTCAAATGGTTGTAACTCTGAAAATAATGTGAATTTTTCAAAAATCATAGTTGAGCCTCTGTACAGAGGTCTGAGATATATACAGGCAAAATATTATTATAATAGAAGCATTTTTCACAAAAGGAGAACATTTTGAAAAAAATGTTATTCTAAGTTAATTTTTTGCCGAAATATTGTATTTAAATAAATTTCTTGTCAAAATGTCCTTAAGTAAAATAGTACACTAATTATAGACTATTATAAAATCCAATCTAGTTCACCAATTCCCAACGATTTATAAGTCTGTTCATTGGAAAAGGGTTCACTTAAGGCTCATATGCCTTGTAGAGATGCGTGGAGCAATTTCAGAAGGCGAGTTTGAATTAGAAAAATTCAATCCGTATTCCTATTCTCGCCGAAAATTAATATCATCTCATACCCTTTTCTTGAAATATACATGTTATATTATGAATGCAAAACTGTGTTTTGTTCTCAGTCATAGTGTTCGCATATTGTAGCTCTCAAAATTTAAATGATGTGAGTTCCTGACATCACAGGTAGATAAAATTAACCCGTACGTGACCATAAGGTTGCAAAGAGTAAATATGTAACTGTTACTTTCAGTTTGTTTGGAGTAAAATAAAGTAAAATCCGGAGAATAATACATAACAGTGTAAACCTTTTGATCAATGTGTAGTTTTTAACAGGCATTTACTTTCATTTATTCAAACATACTTTATTATTATACAAAATTATGCTTACCGAATAACATAAAACGTGTGAAAAAACCCAGTATTATATCATTACACGACGCAATAAACTAAAATAAGTAGTAAGAACACAGCCTACGAATATTGTATCATTGGTGTAAATTGATTTAAAAATTCTTTTTTTTCTGAACCCTCCCATTATTGTATATATAATTCCAATAATTGTCCCTCCAATAATTGTATTCGGTATACGTTCTATTGTGACACTCTGAGTAAAAAAGCAGATAAGGTTATAATTAAATACGACAATCACCCCCATTTTGAAATCGAGGAAAATTTTTCTAAAATGTGAAAAAAAAATAAATACGTGAGTTTTTAAACCATAAATTTATTTTCTATCATTCTCTTAAAATCATTTTCTTAAAAATTTCTTTTCTATAAATTTGTATTCTATCACGGATTCATTGCGGTATATTATTTTCGATACAGTTACAGCTATGGTTGTTGTGGTATATGGAGCAACAAAGGCTATTATCCCATACAAATTATTATTATTATTATTTTTATTTTTTTATTTATTTATTTATTTTTTGCGTACTCCGTACTTACACATTGACCCCATGAGATTGGTGACTTTTGGCGAATTTCAACAATGTTTGCTTTTTAAGACTCGTAAAATCTTTGGTAATTAAAATCTGATGCGGAGTTAATCCTTGGCGATGAGTTTCTGGTATGGAGCTTATACAGAAGTAACGCATGTCAAAAGCATAAAATAAAAAGCAGTTGCTGTTCATTTTTGCTTGAAGAGTCTTCATAAATATGAAAAAAAAATTCAAAACTTTGGAAGAAGCTACGGCGTTATTGATTTATTAACATCGTATTATGAAGAATCACAATGATATTGGCAACGGACCTCGCTCCATGAGCCTAACATTTCTTTATCTATGGAGATTAATCTTTGGCGATAAATCACTGACATGGGATTAATACATAATGAACAAAAGTTGTGTAGATAAAAGTAAATAAAAAGAATTGTAATTTTAAATTGCACAGTAATATATATATAAAGTTCATGGATGTTCGAAAATTGTTAAATATCTTTTAAATTCTTCTTATTGACGAAAAACAGCTGCTCAAATTTTTTTTTCATCCACTGATAAAAAAATTTCTTTTAAAGCAAATTTTGGTGTTATCAAATCCACAACCTTCATAATGAAATTCCTATTTTTATTTTTTATTACAAATACTTCCCATTCCCCTTCCTAATACAATTTTAAAAAACTGTATAGCCTTTTTGCATTCCATATTTCTTCTATGATAACATAGAAGATTATTTTAAAAACTCTACATTTTCTAGATCCCCTGTTACAAAACGATAATATTTATATAACATTTAATTAGTAACAAGAATGAATGTAATAAAATAAAATTGATAGTATTGTACTATAATTAAGAAATTTAATTACTTATAGGCATTATATTTCTCGTTATAGTTAAAAATGTTCTTCTCCAAAATGTTATAGAAGCTACACCCTTAGTAAATATTTAAGTTTATTAATATATAACAACTAAGTTTAATGTTCCATCAATTTCATAAAATGAAACCATTGGCCCAAAGTGTATTTTTCGGTTAAATTTACCTGTGTGGCTTTAGTCATCAGTTCAAGAGGTGCAGCAAACACCTGTAGGTACCTTCAGATGAACCTGCTGCGGCGTAATAGGGGAATTGCCCCTATTATTTCCAACGAAGGTAACCTCTCCACATGAGCAGAATTAAAATAGGTGCATTTGGTAAGAATGACCCTTTAGGCCCTGCCCCTTCCACGCAAATGGAATTCCAGCCCAAAAGGAGCCCGAGGAAGATCGACAACGACGCTAGTTCCAGAAGAAAATGGTATAAGTCAGATCGTGGCACCTTCGAAATGATTTAACGTTATAGATGCGTAACTCAATGAAATGATTGTATTTTAACGTATAATTTCAATTAGGTATTATATTAAAGTTTTGAATATTTACATCTTGAACTAATTTATTTTAATATATTTGAAATCATTGGAAAAATTTGAATCAAATAATAATTAAATTGTTGAAATGATAACTTCTTTAGGAGCGTTTTGCTGGAGAGTGAGCTTGTGAATGCTGCTTTTTAAAAAGCCAAGCATTGTTACGCTCGGGTTTGCAACGCTCGTAACAATGATAGCAATACTACTGAATGGTAATAATACTTCTGAATCATTTGAGTTTATAAAGAGTCATGTATCAAAGAAATTTGTGCAGCGAAATGTAGAGCAGGAAATGGACAAATAATTCTAATGGTTACTATTTATATTTCACCAAATCAAAGTGTAGAGAAAATTATCGAATTCATTCACAAAAATTTAGTTGCCTACACTGGAGCCGGATCAACTCTTCTGAACAAATTGCCTATTATTTTAAGTGTGGTGTTGTTTAATGTACATTTTTCAAAAGACAAATCAAAGTCTTTATTAGTATTTTTTAAAATAAAAATTCAATTTTAATTATGTCAAATGATCCAAATGAAAGCACGACAAATTACGGAACAACGCTTGACGGAATTTTTTTTTAGATATTTAAATAATTTTGAATCTTAAATATTTATAACCTATTTCAGCTACCATAAACCTATTGCCTCCTTCTTAGAATACAATTAATTCACAAATATGATTGTATATTTCACAAAAAATATTAATTAATGAGTACAGACATACGTGAATAAATAATTTTATATGACACATACTAATATCCCCTTGTTTTTATTCACCTAACTAATCCCTGAAATAACATTACAAAATTTGAAGTTATAACTTCTATTGTGTGGTCATATAAGCACACACACGCTTGCCATGATCCAATACCTATACCACTCGGCTACCGCGGACACCTAATCAAAATGACATTAAAAATATCATGAATATTATCCATTTATACGCTTTTGGAAAATCACGGTTCCGAACGTAGTCGGATACCTTAACACACTATTAAGGATCTCGTATATCTTCAGAAATGCCTCCGTACACGTTCTTTTAGAATATAGTACCCAAATTTTAATCATTTTTCGCAAAGAAATACAAAAGAACAATCGTATAATTTATGAACTTAGTTTTTAAGTTCAAGCATACACAGGAAAGGGTCCTTTTTTTTTTCATTATTGGCTACATAATATGGCATTTGGCGATTGTTTTTGATTTAGGCAAATAGTCTACTTAACAATAAATAAGTAACAATCCACTATATCCAACATATCCTTTACCATATAACACTACCACAACAAGATGAAGATCAGACAACAATATAACTACGAACAACGAGGCGAAGGTCGAATTAGAATTTTTCATGCAATCCTTTTTACAAATTCATTCACAAAATCAATTATCATCCCTAAAGAACTTAAGCCCTTATCCTGAAAAATTCTTTAATAACGAGTTCATGCACTGTTGAAAACATTTGACCCATTGACCTTAAATGACTTATAAAGAGTAAAAGAAAAACTTAAAAAGGTGATTTAAACCGTAATAAGAATTAAATTTTGAAATAGGAGCAACTCCATATAAGCTATGAAAGAAAAGGGTTAAAGTGTAGAAGAGGGGACCCCTTGGCGAAGCCAATTTTTTGGTGACCAGAATCAGTACTCAAACTACCCTATATGTAGCAAGAGTAATGAAGCGAAGCCGAAGTAATGAAGAGCTCACCTCATTCCGGCATCTAGATAAACATCGCCAAATCCTATCGGAACTCTATTCTACACTAACTTGAAAGAAGATTAAAAATACCTTCACATATAATAACGTCTGGTACATATCAATTTTAGCAGTGATTTTGAATTATTGAGCTTGATACAGAGGAGCCAGTATACAATATATAATTTGAAAAATTATTTTACCAATTTTCTCCGTGACAAAAAAAAAGGAAAGAAATTTACATAATTTTAAATTATTACTCAATCCCGATAATTAAATATTTTTATATATATTGTGTGTGTGTGTGTGTGTGATGTGTGTGTGTGTGTGTGTGTGTGTGTGTGTGTGTGTGTGTGTGTGTGTGTGTGTGTGTGTGTGTGTGTGTGTGTGTGTGTGTGTGTGTGTGTGTGTGTGTGTGTGTGTGTGTAATGTAAACGGTGTATTAATTCGTGAATTATAGTCGTAGCAAATAAAAATAAGGATTATAGATCAGTAATCTTTTATTTTATAATTTTAATATTAAATGAGAAAATTGTTCTTCTATACTCAAGTGATCGGCAAGTAAGCAAAAGAAATTTCCCTTTCTGCATTTAAATATACAAGGGAAAAACGAAGGGGGGGGGAGAAATTTAATCTAAAAAACCTAGTCAAGTGCTCAAGTGAAGAGAATTATTAGTTATTTTTAGAAATGACATATGTATTTTAGGGAAAAGTCAACCGTTCAATAATGCACGTGTAAGCAATTAAGATATTCTTTTATGAAGAATCGTCATTAAACCGTATAAAAAATCTCAAGGTCTAATCCTTTTAATGAGGGATAACGAATGAATCTGTTAAAATATAGGTTTTAATCTTTTAATGCTAAATTAAATAGAACGTGTTTCGGTATGCTGGATCTATTCGACTTTGATCGATTGTCATAAACATTTCATTTTCAGCACTATTTTCATTCAAATGGTTTATAAAATTTTTGCGTAAAACACAAAAATTCAATCTGCATACACATAATTATTGTACATAATGTAAATAATACCTAATACGTAACTCCATTGTACTGCATCCGTTATGAGAATTTTTCGTCTTTTCCAATTTTTATTTGTTTATTTATTATTTAATTATTTATGTATATGATCGTATGTCATGTCAAAGGTCGTAGAAATAATACAACTCCCACTGCCTGTTTCTTTTTTAAGTTTAATGCCCATTCAGTGTGCAAATTTTCTACATTTCTTTAAAAGGATCTGAACTCATTTGGTACTTCCACACAAATCTTCCTTTTTACTTACAATTAAGTTCTCCAATTTATCAATAAAATTAAGTTTTTGAAACTCTGCCACAAATGAAGAATTGAAACTTTGGTGCATCGGGTTCGAGATCTTATTCTCCAAAAGATTTTCTTTCTTAAAGAAACCTTTTACACGCAAAACTCCTCTTGGAGTCTTGCCTTTGCTTTGTCCAAATATCGGCTCCTACATGACTTACGCCACTGTTCCAACGACAAAGGACCCTTAACAAGTATTATTAATAGGTGAACCGTCGGATGAATGGCCGCTAGATAAGGTCACTTTCACTGTTCATCTGAGAAAAACATCGAGGTATGAGATTGGAAGGTTTATAACTAAGTTTGGAGGTCACCTTTGTCACGTGGTAGAGGCTTCTTTCCAGATTAATAGAACAAAGGCAGTACAGAAAAATAGTTCATGGAATGAATGCTCAGAAAAAGAATTTAATTCACTGTAGATTTAGAAAAAAAATTACATCTCAAATTGGTATAGATGGAATAAATTTTCCTTTGAAAAATCACTGAATGAGTGAGTGAATGAATATTAACGTCGCACTGTTCAGCTACACGAGGGCTTTTGGCGACGGACCACGTAATTTTGAACCACGGTCAAGAGACGTGGATGGCACCTGAGCTGGCACCCCTCTCTCCTAACTAACAAACCAACGGAAGGATGTTTCAGCTCTCGACAGATTTAGCGTGCATCGCTGCCCTACACGGAGGGTCTTTAGTGGTACTGGGCTCGAACTGTGACAAAGCCAGCCACGATACCACTATACCACTCGGCTACCGCGGCCACTTGAAAAATCACTGAAAAACAGACAGAACTTAAGGTATCCGAACACGTTCGAAGTAACTTTTTTAAAAAATAGCATACTAAAATATTATAAATGCTTTCTTTTTAGAATCAATTTCAATAAATACTAAAATCAAACAATATTTTTAAAAAATTATCTAAATTTTACGAAAAGTTACAATCATAAGTGTTAATTTAGCAATATTTTTGAAAAACTTCATAGCATTTAGAGAAAAAGGTAATAAACATGTCAGTAAAAGTATTAGTCAGACAAATTTTATGGATTTGTCTTAAGAATGTGCTACAATTTTAATGTTTTATTAAAATTAAAAAATTCAGAACCGATCGAGTAAATATTATAAGAAATGTGATATTCTTTATGAGACATTATTTAAATAACAGGTCATTACTCTCAAAAAATATTCATGCTATAAGAAGTATTTTAGTATATTCCTAGAAAATAATATAAACATAAGTTTCAAAAGTTTTATAGAAATACATTTGTAACATTTTGAGTTATCGGATTCGCAATGATAGATTTCGAACAATTTAAATGGAAACTTCTCTGATAGGTTAACGTGTAGCTGAACAGTGCGACGTTAATATTCAAACAATCAATCAAATCTGATTGATTAAAGACCCACTTCCAGCTTTCCTAATTTTATGAAATAGATTGTAACTTGTCCTCTAGGTAGCGAAGAAACACAACAAAGTATGTTTTGAAAGGTCAAAAGATAGCTCTATTCAATAAAATAAAAAAACAAAAAGTGTGTGTTTTGACTGAATTCAGACATTTCAATGTGTTTGGATACCTTAAAAGAATATACAGTAGAACGTCGTTTATCCGAACGTTTATTATGCGAAGCGTCAAATATCAGAACAAGTTTTTTTCGGCCGCTACGAGTACTGTAAATGAAAATGCATGGAATAAGCAGCGGCCAGATCTAGAAGGCTAAAAAGACTTCAATGGCGACCATGGGGAGGAGAGTACCGACTTTGTCCAACCAATCCCAGGATTTCAAGAATGCGATGAAGATGTAGAAACCTGAATGGCATGCGAGACAGAAGATTGTGGATTTCAAATGCTAAATGATGACGAGATTGTGACTTACGTGCAAGAAGAATCTGATCCTGTCAATGATGAAACGGATGAAGACGAGGACAACAACAACAACGAAAGTAACAAGGGTCCATCAAATGCTGACGCGTTTTCTGCGTTAGAGACGGCTATGAGTGGTACGAACAACAGAGTGCTATCCTACTCAACTACTGCTGATCAAGAGAATTAGAGACCTTGCAGTGAAAAAACAAAGGTGTACAATGGTACAGCAAAAAATAAGGGATTATTTTCCACAATAAGGATAAAATTGCGACATTTTGCACCTGTTTTGCTTTTTCTTCAAACACGCTTCCTGCATGTGATGATCTTCAATATTCGTATAGTGTCCGGTTTCATATACTGCATGGATCGCATTCGGTTTTCGGTTATCCGAACAATCGCGTATCCGAATGGTGTCCGATTCCAATCGATTCGGATAAACGAAGTTCTACTGTATTTAAAAAAATTAGTGATTAATGTTAAAACTATTAATTAAATTAATCTAATCTCATTGCTTTTCATAAATCGAATTCAAAATCGAAATTGGTAAAAAAAAAAAAAAATTTAAAAAGGAAAGAAAAAAAAGGCGAACGCTAAATATAAGTCATTATACACGTTTTATATAATAAAGGAATTATAAAAAAAATATTAATTATAAATATTAATAAATATTATAATTAATTAAATACATAATTATATTATATATTTAATTAATTATAATATTTATTAATATTATTAATATTAAGTATTAATATTAATAATAATAAATATTAAATTATTATAATAAAGAAATAGTTTTAAATAAAAAATTTCAAATCATTTATCTTTCTCGCATCGATTTTACGATAACCTTAATGGAAAAATCAAATCCAAATCTCAAGACGAAACATAAAATGGATCTCAATCGCACACATTCCAAGTTTACAACAGAAATCAATTAATCCTTAAAACTGTAACAAATAAAATGAAGTTTCATTGCCAGATTCATGCTGCCAAAATTGCATAGCAAACACTAATATGTGCAATTAAATTAGTTTGATCTGCTGAAGATATTTTTACAGATAAATTAATCAGTTTTGAAAAGCAGATGGTTATTATACAAAACATCTTAAGCCGTATGACAGTAAAACCTGTTTTTGTGCGGTAGATAGGTGCCGCATAAAAAAATACCGCACAAAAAATATTCAAAAATATTTCGTAAATACTTACACATAACAAACATTTTTGTCGTCATACTGCAGAATTTTTTTCTATATGCGGCGGAGAGGGACTGCATAAAAAATAGCACTCAGAAAATACATCAATTATTTACGAAATTTATGAGAAAGTACTTCCCAACAAAATAAATAATTAAATTACACGTGGAAACATTTTTAAAACATTTAATTTCTCATTGTATACATGGAGAAGTTTTCAGAATGCGCATATATAATTCACTGCTACTCATCGTAATCCAAAGCGCTCGTCTTCCTGTTGTGACTTTTGAGATAAATATCGGTAGCGTGATATTGCTATTTGACTAATGCCACTTGCCTGACGAAGTCAGATCGAGGCCTGCAAAATTCATAGCGTCTAAGGGCTACGCTTGTCGTTAGTCTTAGCTTTGAACACTACGCAGGTGACAGTATGATTTTGCTCGGTTCAACCTTAATTTAGAAGGAGAAAAACCTGGGGCCTCCCACCTCTCTTCCCCTTCCACCAACCTCACGAGAGGACTTGTGGCTCGACGGCTATTTAGAGTACCCCCATGCCGCAAAGGCACTATACATTTACAAGCATCCATGTCTTCTCCGGGATTCGAACCTAGGCTCTACAGCACCACAGTCAGCATCGCTAACTCCCTACACCGGTTGGGCGACTGCGTGATATTGATTAATTTAAACATTTAGTTTATTTACGTCACAGCTATTATTTAGATTATACATTGAAGTTATTAAACTTATTGAAAAATTATTAGAGTTCAAATGATGTGGTTTGTGAGAGAGGAATTCTCTTTCGGGGTCCGCTCACTTCGAAGGTTTCAAATAATCTCTGTGTGTGTGGCTATATCTCTCTCTCTTCTCTCGCTTCGGGGATAGGAGGCCGACGCCTTTAGAATCCAGTTACATCCTGCTAGTAGCGGGAAAGGGGTCCCTCGTAATGTCAAAGTTTGTGGAGCGGTCCAAGGCGGGACTATGTAATAACTTTCAGGATAGCAGTTGAAAAACGCACGTGTGGTGATTATTTCCACAAAGAAGCCGAATCACAGCTGTGTGGCGGGTATCGTTACACTGTGATGAATTAGTTCAAAATCGCTTTCGTCACTTGAAGATACAATTTCGATTGATTTATTTTTTGGCACCATAAAGTAAGTGATAAGTTTTTGTGACGACGGTCGATTGATCAGTTGCTTGTGAACGTCACGATAACCAAGATATCCATGATCGAAGCTCTTTTTGGAATTTCAAGCTCCTTTTGTGTGTGGAATTGGTATCTATTCTAAGAAAAATGCTTTTTCGATTTGTTGGAAATTTGGATCTCGACATTATATTTTAGCCACTCAAAGAAAATCCGGTTCTTCTTGTCCGTCTTCTTAATCTATCAAATTATTGATAATATCACTGTCATTGACAGTTTCGTCTTCTATCAAGCGCGTGCTGCTAGCGCGTTAAGAGAAAGCAAATGAACGTGAATTGTCGAGATACTGTTTATAACAATTGAATAGAGCGTCTTGAAGTGTATATATGTACATTGTGTGTGTGTGTGTGTGTGTGTGTGTGTGTGTGTGTGTGTGTGTGTGTGTGTGTGTGTGTGTGTGTGTGTGTGTGTGTGTGTGTGTGTGTGTGTGTGTGTGTGTGTGTGTGTGTGTGTGTGTGTGTGTGTGTGTGTGTGTGATAGAAAACATTGCAAAACATTACAGAGGCGCCAAAGTCGTTAAAATTCAATAGCCGCAAAAAAAAATCACACAAAACAAATCGTACAAAAATAAAATCATATAAAAAAGGAACGCACAAAAACATGTTCTACTGTACTATTTTGAAAATAGCTACATGCACGTCAAAAGTAGAAAAAAAAATAATAGAAATACCGATTTAATTTTGATTAAGAACAATAAAATATGTAGATGATATCGAAGCAGTTAAGAAAAAATTCAATAAAACAATTTTGACAAGAAGTTCTATCAATAAAAAATAGAAGTAAAAAGAAGTTTTTATTGTGTACAATAGAAAAAAAGACATATTTGATGAAAAAAAAAAGAGATAACTGATTAATTACACTTTTTTTAGTTAATATTTCTACACATATCAATTGATTTTTATCTGAATGTTTATGACTGAGCACGTCCTTTTAAAAATTGCGTTCAATATAGAATAATCTACTCAATGTTGTAAACAGAAAGGGGAGGTTGGCCAGCCATATATCTAATTGAGTGAGTGAGTAAATATTAAAGTAGCACTGTTCAGCTACACGAGGGCTTTTTTCGCCGGACACGTAATTCTGAACCATGGTCAAGTGACGTGGATGACACCGAACTGGCACCCCTTCTCCTAACTAACACACCACACCAACGGGAGGATAATTGAGCTCTCGACAGATTTAACGTGTATCGCTCCCCAACACGGCGGGCCTTTAGTGGTACTGGGCTCGAACTCGTGACAAGGTCAGCCACGATCCGATACCTTGACCACTCGGCTACCGCGGCCACATATATCTAGTTGAATCCCACTATTTATAAAGCTGTTTTCAGTCAGCAATATTTATAATGCTGCAGCATCTATCTCTTCAAGGTATCCGACTACGTTCGGAACCATGATTTTAAAAAAGCGCATAAATGGATAATTTTCATGATATTTAGTGTCACTTTAGATAGACGTATGTATACAATGTAAAGGACATTGACAAAATTATTTAAATACAATATTTTGGCAAAAATTTACTGAGAATAACCTTTTTTCCAAATGTTCTCCTTTTGTAAAAAATGCTTCTATGGCATTAATATTTTGCCTGTCTATAGCTCAGACCTCTGTACAGAGGCTCAACTATGATGTTTGAAAAATTCAAATTATTCTCAGAGTTACAACCATTTGAAATAATTATCGGCGTATTTTCTTAAAATTTCTCCCTTCTGTTTTCGTAAAACAAGGATAACCCGACTTCCGAGTTATGCATTTCAAAAATTCTAGTTGAGCCTCTGTAGAGAGGTCTGAGCTGAATACAAGCAATATAATAGAAACATTTTTTGCAAAAGGAGAACATTTGAAAAAAAGGTTATTCTAAGTTAATTTTTTGCCAAAATATTGTATTTAAATAATTTTTTTTGTCATAATGTCTTTAAAACAATTGTATACATGTATTCTAATCTAAGTGACACTAAATATCATAAATAGTATCAATTTAAGCGCTTTTGCAAAATCACGGTTCCGAACGTAGTCGGATACCTTAATCTTTTGGAAAATTTTAACTATCTGTTTTAATATTTGATATTCAAACCTTCCATGGCTTTCTCTAGCATAGTGTGTATTAAGTATATATATATGTGTGTGTGTATTAAATATATATATATATATGTGTGTGTGTGTGTGTGTGTGTGTGAGTAGCGAAAGAATTCGTAATATTTCATTATAATTATCTTAATATAATATTCTTTTGCACAGATTTTTCTTCCTTCAAATATAAGCATCGTGTATCTGTTCAATTTTTGCAATAGTATATTCTAATATTTATATTTTCCCTCTTATGTATGGTCACAAAAAGAGTATTATTTTTTTAAAATAAATGGATCTATTTTACCGCCGAAAAGGAAAAAAAAAAAAAAAAAAAAACGTTTTCGATCTCCCTTGTCTAAAGTAAGGCACGGGCTCTTGAAAGTGACAGAGCAGTTTCACAACGTCCTCTAAGGGCGCTTTTCACACAATGCGTGCGGTTTATGCAAATGCGCAGAGACGGCATTGACCCACCTCTGCGCATTGTTTAGGGAAGATTTAAGACCTCTCGTAAACTTGACTGTTGCTCAACAAGTGATGAGTTCTCCACATCAAACACTCGAAAGAGATCGGAAGCTATTTGCAATTCGAAAGAGAAAAGGTTCTTTATACTCCACTGGCAGCAGAACTTTCTAGGAAGAAAAGCAATCCATACAGAGTTCATGAATATAGCATTGCAATAAATCGGATTCCCGAATAAGGACGTTCAGCTGGAAAAAAAAAACAATCAAGTGTCTTACCAAATTATGAGATTCTTGATTCAAGGAATTTATATTTAAAAATTG
The DNA here is from genome assembly GCA_019973955.1 of Trichonephila inaurata madagascariensis. Classification (NCBI taxonomy): domain Eukaryota; kingdom Metazoa; phylum Arthropoda; class Arachnida; order Araneae; family Nephilidae; genus Trichonephila; species Trichonephila inaurata. Next base: position 70,023 of record BMAV01014996.1, read on the forward strand.
TAAAATTTCTCTAAAAGAGGTGCAAGTAAATTTTCAACAAATTTAAATAAGAATACATTTTGTGCCACCATTCGGCATTGTGGTTAGTGACGCTGAGTGCTGTGCCGTAAGGCCTGTGTTTGAATCCAGGGGGCATGGATGTTTGTAAATGCATAGTGCCTTTGCGGCATGGGGATACTCTAAATAGCCGTGGCGAAAGTGGAAGAAAGCAGGGTGTTCTTCCATAAAATTGGGGTGGCACCGAGCCAAAAGTGTACTGTCACCTTGTAATGGATGGGCTATCCCCTCTATTAGAGTACGAAAGTTAGAAGGAAGATTAACCTTAGTCAAAACCAACACGATTTATTAACAAGTCTCAATAATCTTACAAATTTTAACAACCCAAGTTAGGAAATGCACCTTCGGATAAATATGGGAGCAAAAGCAAGATAGACGAGATAATTGAATATTTAATTATAAATCGAATTACTTACTCTTGGAACGTCGTTGCAATACACCTTCTAAATAATCGAAATAAAGTGTTTTAAGTTAATCTACTTCAATCCGACACTATTTCACAACTTAAACAGCTAATTAATCCCAAATCTTCAATCTTAAATATTAAGCAAATAATCTACTAATCACTCTCGACTAACTTTACGTTAATTACTAACTACTATCCTTTAGCTTCTCTCTCTCTCTAACCTCTTTTCCCTTTTGAACCTGAAAGTTAATCTTTAAATATAAGCCTTGATTTGCATAATTCGCGTCTTCTTCTTCGGGAGAAAGTTTGCAATAGAATAATATTTAAAGTAAGTTTTTCCCCAAGAGGATTAGTAGGAGGTACCCGAATAGACACGTTACAACCTGTATGGTGCTCAAAGCTACGGCTAACGACAAGCATACAACGTAGGCTCTAATCTGATGTTACTGTCGATCAGTGGCATAAGTAACACCAACAACATACGTTTTGTTATTTAATTCTTCCTGCTTTTCTTGGATATAGTCTATGAGTCAGTGTTCATTAACGTCGCATTCTAAAGCAGCGCGAGGGGGGATGGACCTCGTACTTTTGAGCCACGATCAAGTGACGAGGACGATACATGAGCTGACAACATACTCTCGCGCGCGCTGTCCTACCTTCCATACTACGCTAATATAATAACTTGAGCATGGGCAGGCTCAGCTTGCATCAGTCTCTCAACACGGCGGCTCTTTAGTGCACTAGGGTTCCCCCCAAGACTCGACAACACCATCCATGAGCTTGACGCCACTGGGTAGAGTCTACAGGTTATCAGGAAGTTTCCGTTCAATTGAATATTAACGTCACACTCTTCAGCTACTCGAGGGCTTTTGGCGACAGACCACGTAATTTTGAACCAGACACACCTGAGCTGGCACACCCCTCTCCTAACTACCACACCAACGGGAGGACGTTTCAGCTCTCGACAGATTTAACGTGCATCGCTGCCCTACACGGCGGTTCTTTAGTGGTACTGGGCTCGAACTCGTGACAAGGCAAGCTATGATCCGATACCTATACCACTCGGCTACCGTGGCCACAAGTTTCTGTTCAAAGTAAACATTTAGATATACAGTCGGACTTCTGTTCAACGAAGTCGCTAAACTTCGAAGAAAAGTTCATTGTATGGAAAATTCGTTAAATAGAGATTCATGTTTCAAAATACTTTATAACCACCTAAAATAAATTTCAAATTCATAAACACTATATATCATTAAAAAAGTAAATATTCACACTCTTTTTTTGTAAATTAATATTTTTTTTTCATATGTTTTGCTTATGAAAAAGAAAACTTTAAGAAAAACAAAATAAACAAACAAAAAAATCTTGCCCAAGAATACACTTCATTTTTTACTTTAAAAAAATTATATTAAAATTAATGAATTTTAAAGACATTTTCTCTCTCTAATTTTAAGGTCACAAGTAATTTTAAATAAACATTACTTTATAAAAAAACCAGTAATTTCAAGCATACACTACTACATGCGTCCTTAAATTTAATTACTAATAAAATCTGTTGGTGATGAGTTTTTTGTCCGAAACATTTTTTGCTATTTCATTGCTCTACTTGAGTTAGGTACTTGGCAAAACCTGTTCAAAGTCATTGGTCACCAAAAACGGTTCTAAAAAATATAATTTCAAACTTGCTCTGAAATAATTTAAAGATAGGGAGGGGAAAAAATCGAATTACAAAGGAAAACTTCGTTAAATAGAGGGATTCGCTATTTGGAGGTTATTTTACAAAGAAAATAGTTAAATGTTCTTGGTTCAAAGAAAAAGTTCGCAAAATAGAAAAATTTGTAAAATAGAAGTTCTTTATGGGGAGGTGTTCGACAGTATTTTAAAATTTTTTTCCAAAAAACATGATCTAGATTTATACATGCACTTGACTACTCCAGCAACCTGAATTGTCAGGACTCAGATAGACAGATATCGCATTATCTGTTGTTAAAGAGAAAAGACTATATTTTATATATTCTAACATATCAAATCTGTTGTAACATGTTTTTTGAGCCACGACAGCCTAGTGGTCAAGATCACGAACTCGTGACTGGTATGTCATGAGTTGTCATGCTAGCTCAAGTGTTGTCCTCGTCCTTGCCATATTTCAAAACGGGTCCGTCGCAAAAGCCCCCCAGTCCTAAATATAACTTTTTAACACTGATATTTATATGGTCGTAATGCGGTTTTCTCATAGAAATAAAAGAAAAAAATATGGCAATAATATGCAGGGGAAAATATTTTTACAAAATTTGTGGATAAATAGAGTATATTTTAAAATTTTCTTGCTGAAATATTTGTAAGGATTCTCTATTTGCGTATTTTAAAGAAATTCGTGAAAATCATTTAAAACAACCTTTAAGCAATTTAAATAAATTTTTGTTTTTAAAAATTTCTTTAATTGCTTGATTATATAGCTAAAGAAAGCCAACTTGTCAGGAACTCATGAATAACATTTATTAAAATATGTTATTACGGTCAAGGAAATATTTGTAAAAATTATGAAGTTACGTTTGTGCTTAAAAAAAAAAGGAAATTTCGGATGTTTCCGGAATATTTTTTCTTCATTTCTTTTCATTAAAAAAAATAAGTTTTTATATAAATTTTATGCCCACAGCAATAAAAACGTAAACAATTTCGAAACAAACAGACAATGCATTATATAACCAGAAAATTCTCCATACAATTGGAAACCACTTAAAATTCTCAACAATAACTCGTTTCAAGATACAGTTTTCAATTTCGAAATGATTTAAAAGGCTATTATTTATTTTCAACAAAACCCACCCATTTTTCCGTGTTTGTGTGTGTAGGTGGTTTTTATTATTTTTTCTTCATCGAAACACATCTAGCTGAAGAGAGAGGCCTTCCTTTATATTTTACTCTATTTCTCTATAACAAGTAGAGATGATTTTCCAAGGTGTGGTCCTTGCCGTTCCTACAGTTTACCTTTCTCTTCAAATATGACCTTCTCGATTTTTTTTCCCTGAAAAACCATTTAGCGGATGGCAACACGAACAAAAGAACAGCGAAAAATAGGGCAAGGAACTGGATTAAAAATTCAAGATTTAAAATGTTTGAGTAAGAAGAGAAATATATATATAAAATATTTAGGGTGCATACCAAAGTATATTATTTTATCCACGATTTAGTGGCTTTAATTCATGGTAGCCGACAGTCTTATTGGGTAACCAGCACATTTTTTTTCCACCCAATACAATCATCAAGATGTCGCTTTCGCAAGTTTGTAAAGGCTTCTTGAAGTTTGAAGATGTCTAAATATCTAGATTAAGGACAAGAGAGCCCCCTTTTCTACGTTCGAGTGCCGCCCTTTCGGTAAACAGGTGGGGCTTTAAGGGGAATTTCTTTGTTTGAAAGGTTTTCGTGTTTTGTCAAAGATCAATGATCAAAAGAAAACATAAATGATGAAAACTTGTTCTTAGGCATCATTCCTATCAGAACAAGTGATAGCTAAACGGTCAAGGTCACAAATTCTTAGCAGAGGTTTTATGTCGACTCGTGTGTTTGAATCCTGGTTTCAATGTGGAAATTCAAGAATGACTGCTAACTCAAATGTCCTCCTTGCAGGGATGTCTTAAGACTTCATGAGGCCCTGGGCCCAGAGAATCTTAGGATTTGCGAGGTCCTGGGCCCCCTTGCAAAAATAGGCCCTACTTGGGATATTTAAAAGTATACAGTAAGGGTGTCAAACTCGCGGCCCAAAGCGAGCATTTTTGCGGCCCGCTCAATATCTTGGTGCACACACGTGGCGTAACTTGCACCCCTGCATTGGGGGCACAGGGACACTACAGGGCCCAAAGCTTGTCTGACACTAATCAAGTATTTGGGCTTGGGGTCTAAGACCTGAATTTTCAGGGGGCTAATATTCTCCATTACGCCACTGGGCACACAATAATGTATAATAAAAATCAAAATTTCTCTCGAAATAGGAAATACAGTAGCAGAGAAGAGATGTAAAGTGTTTCAGGACGTACATATAACATTTTTCTTGTTCTTTCATATATGTTTGTGTTATAATATATTACATGAAAAGAAACCTACGTTTCTATGAATATTGATTTTCTTTGCGGCTCGCCGTAAGTTAAATCTTGTTTATTTGGCCCATGTCAGCCTTTGAGTTTGACACCCTTGGTATACTGTATTTAGCATGCATTGCCAAATACTCATACAAATGGTAATTTGAAACAAATGAATGTGTACGACTTACAATCTCACAAACCGGATCCACCGATGGTCGCATTTTGACTAAATGAATAGAATGATTGCTTATGGTGCTAGATCTAAGCCTAGACATATACAATGGTCTTCACGTAACAATACAATCTGGTCACTTTTTCCAGATAGCATACAGTTTGAAATTTTCTGTTTTTCGTAGAATATGTACGGGGAATAATATTTGATCATTAAAATTATCCTTAGCATAACCTTATAAAAATTTTGTAGAGAAGAGAAATGAGGCCCCCACCCAGTGTGAGTTCTGGACCCGGGCCCAGTTGGCCCGTGCCTTAAGACGTCCCTGCATCCTTGTCACTTGACCGGGGTTCCAAATTATAAAATTCATCGTCACTAGTTCTTGTGTTGCTATGTAGAGCGACCGTTTAGGCAGAAGTGTAATTCTAGTGTTTAAAAGGCTTCGAAAATAAGAATAAGCCAACAATCTTTTGCAGCTTTGAGGTAAGGGGGCTGATGTTCTTTTAGAAGAAGAAACTATCTTCATCTACTACAATATCTTCGAGAATTTTCGATTGAAACCAAATCTTCTAGGAACTTCTCAACAAAAATCTGCTATCTTCATAACCTTGATCTTGATCGTATTCATTTCAAGGTTCCGATGGAAATCATTTTCGATCCGTCCTGTCTTATCTCGCTGCTCTGTTCGACCTTCATTAGATATTCTTTTTTCGTCTGCCGATCGACACCTTACAATTTGTAAGTGTCCCGGTGCGTTGGCGAAACCATCCCGCTTTTCCCCTTCGTCCCCGAAAAATTAATGGCGTGAAAAATGTGGGATCTTCAAGGATATCGCATAATCCGTTGAATTCGACAGCAATTCAGCCTTCTTCTTTCGAACGAGAATTTTCTTTCTTTATTTTTCTTAAAATTCCAATTGGTTTAAAAAAATTTAAAAATTTGAAAAAAGCCGATTGAATTTGTGAAGTTTATCTCTGTTTGTGTTGTAAAAAAATAGATGTGCCACTTGCTTTGACAGATTATTTTTTAAGCTCTAGGAAGCAACAGACTGGGAAAGTTTAAAGATTACAATAAAAAAAACTTAATGATTATTTGTTCATTTTTTTAAATTGACTTCCTTCAAAAAAAAGGATTTTTTTGGATGAAACCCCGGGGCAGTGGCCCCTCAACCTCCGCGCAGCGAACCGATACTAGTACGGGGATCAAATAGTACAGGCTACCCAAGGAACATTAAATTATTTCCATTTTATTTACTGTGGTGTATTTCTCTCGGGTTTGTACGACTTTCCCAGGAAATCTCTTTATATCCCATGTTCAATTCTTTTATATTCATTTGTCGACGTAATTTTATTTTTTTCTGAAGGCGTATTGAAATACAACTGCCTTAAAATCCGCTCACCGCCGTATAACGCGCACCTATACTTCCAAGCAGCAATTTTTAATATTTAGACATATTCGCCGTATAACGCGCATCCCCTTTTCGAAGAAACCTGAAATGTACGTGCGTAATGCTCTTATGTTTTAAAGTCATTTATTCAAGGTATTCCAAGCTTTTGAAAAAATAATGTATTTCTAGAAACTACCACCCTTTTTAAGTTCATCAATTCTCTCTTATAAGTAAACAATATTTCTACAAACTATGTAGAAGCCTAATTTCTTTCAATGGTCATGCATTCTTTTTAATTAATGCTTTTCTTTTATCCCCGGGCGTATAACACGACCCTAAATTTTCCCACTTATTTTTGTGTTCAAAGTGCGCGTTATACGCCGGATTTTACAGTAAATTAAAATTATGAACTCAAAATAATCAAAAATATAAATAATCAACGTCCCAATTAAAATTATCAAACATTGACCATTCCGTGGGGATAAAAAGGTTAGGGTGCACTGCCCTAGAGGTTTGAACACAACTTGAAGGGTTAAAGCAGTGGTCTTCAAGCTCTGTTCCCCAAAACCCTGAATTCCATAAGGCATATCCAGCGGTTCCACGAGTCACAATAAAAAATTGAAAAGAGAATTACAACTGTGCACATGCAAAATGGATTACGTTCTCTATGAAGTTTATATAAACACAAGTATCCAAACCTCATTCCAGTCATAAGAGCTGAACATTTTATTTATTACATAACTTTATTTTATATAATACTTTTTTTTTAAAATTTTATTATAATATCATAAAAAATATTAAAATGTTTTTCCTTTATATGTACTACCTACAATATTGTGAATATTTTTTTTTTACTCTCGGCTTCCACAAAATAAATTTGTACTTAGAATGTTCTGCAAAACTAAATAGTTTTCTATTGGAAAATGTACCTTTTTTCATTTATGGTATAAAACGCGTATAATGAAGGAGAGGGAACAACTTATAGACGTATGAACAGATTCGACGTTAAAATCTAAATTCAAACAAGAACAGCTCCTAAATTTTGGAGGGTTTTCTATCATCAAATTTACGCATTGAAATGCACTAGGAAATTTTTCAACATGGAAAAGCTCAAAACAAATTTTAATACACAGTAATTGAACAATGAAGTATTTCAAGTGAAAAGATTAAAGTTTCGTCAAAAATTGAAATACTACAATAAAAAAATGAAAATGGGTAACACTTGGATATCAACATTATTAACCCTCTAAGTTCACTACTGCCATTTCAGAGATGCTTAAAGACTTGCAAATTTTTAGTTGAAAAATTCAAATGCTACAATAAAATCGGCTCAACGAGAATCTAGGAAAACATCTCTGGATATCAATTTAATATTATTAATGTTTATTATATGAAAATTATATTAAACATTTTTAATATGTATAACAAATACAATAATTTTTTTAAAAATGGTCTTAACATAAAGTACCAATAACATGTTGATCTACATTAAACATTTTAAAATGTATTTTTTAAGAGAAAGAGGTGAGAGAGTGGAATGGGGTTCCCCCAAAACACGTTATAGTTCTAAGGGTTCCATGGAAAGTCTGAATCCTACTGATTTAGACTAACCATGGATTGATTCTTAACTCCTGTTCCCTGTTTTGATTTATATCAGAAATTCTTAATTGTGAACAAGAATTATCGATGGGCAATTAGCAAGCAGTTATTCTGAATACATTCCGACTGAAAACAAGTACGGAAAAGAAATTCTGTGTCAAGTTATTTGCATTCTTTTGTTTGGAGAATCCATTTTTTCCTCCGAAGGTTCGTCCTTTAAGGTCAGAGAGCTTGACCTTCTTCGAGTGAATGAGTTCTCGCGGCTTCCGCAAGTTATTTAACAGCCTCGGCGGGCGATCACAAGGATGAAAAACCACGTTTCGCATTTTTAACGCGCTCTTTTGGAACAATCAAATCGGATTTTAAGAATATCTTGCTTGGGAAGAAGGGAAAAAATGTGGAGGTGTGGAGAAATGTGCATGGAAGAAAATTTCTTGTACATATTTAACAATTTAAAAATATATACATGCTCAAGTGAAGAAGTCAGGAGCAACCTGGCACCTCACTTAACGACTCTGAAAATTCAAAGTTTTGCAAGGAACAGTTTCAGTCGTCAAAAAGGCTGTCTATCTATACATTAAAAAGTTTTTCGTGATGCTGTAAGAATTGATTTATACATAAGGTTAAGGGGACACGGTACGCGATTTACATAAAAATTTTAATTTAATGATTTTCAAAATTTTTTTGGTTGTCAACTATGTGTATGTATTATGTGAATCAGATTTGTGCTCAAAATTTCTTAAAAAGCTAACGATTTAATTTTTTTTAAGGAAAAATTTAAAATTTATGAAGTAATTTTAAAATGCTTTTCCTTCTACAAAAATTGACGTACATTATGAAATTTGATTTACAGATACATCAAACTATGTATAACAAAAGTTGGTATGGGTTTTGCGATAACATGATTGGTATTTGTACAATACTTCTTTTTATGAATGCTTAATGAAAATTCCTCAAAAATGTGTAAATTCTAAATTCAATTATTTTTAAAAAATAAGTATCGCTTTGATTGAAAAATGCATACCAACTTTTATTCCATGTACTATTAGCAACAAGTGAAAAAATTTTCCCAGAAAATGTCACAATAGAAAAAAGCCTTAGCATTTTAAATGAAGTCAAACTAGTTATTTTATCTTTCTGAGATAAGTCAGTTTAAAGTTTTGATTTGCTATTGGGTTGTGAACAAAAACGAACGTAAAAGTTATCACAACTCAGCGTTTTTTAAACTTAGAGCTTTCAAATTTTGTGAGAGTATAAGAAAAGTATATAAAAAATAATCTAGGCTAAAAAAATTGGATTTGATTTTTTGACTATTTTTGTCAATTGAATCTCTACTGTGTCCTCTTAAAGTTAATAAAAATGATACACAAAAAGTTGAATTTAACTGAAGAGGAGTGCCAAGAAAGTTTTGTCTAGAGGAGGTCTAGGGGGACTTCACAACAACAAACACCGGTCACGACCTACTGATCCTTCATGACTACTCGATTTCCTCTGTCACACATTGAAAATTTAACCAAAGATATCTACTATCTATTATTCCATAAGTTATAATTCTTCTATACGTATCAAGGGTCGGCAACCTTTTATCTGCGGCGTGTCAAACCAATTTATCAATTTGATTCAGCGTGCCACACAGTTGGACATTTCTGAAACAATTTGAATTCCCGCGATAATGCGTGCAAAGCTAGATAATAGAGGTCAATAATATAAATATTTAATGTTTCATTATATGTTAATTTTGTATCATTTAAAGTTATTTCTTAGCATAAAAATAAACAGGATAAAATATAAATATTTCATCACGAAAATAAAATGAATTAAAATTGTATATAGATTACGCTTTTGAAAACATATTTATTAAATTTAGAAACAGACAACATAGAATATAAGTATTTGCTTTCATTATAGGTAAATAAAAGATAAATAAAAAATTAATGTGAACCTAGTGCTTGCGCTAATCTACTTTCATATAGCTACATCAGGGGTATAATATGTGTGACTTTCAATTTAACACGATTCTGAGGATTCAATTGTTAAACAATTTCTTTGCAGATTCGAAATAAATTTCATATGAGGAAAGATTTTTTTCTTAGATATGTAGAACCAAAAGCGGAAAGCAGAGTGCATGTAATTTTCTCTTTCAACAATTAAATCTCCACAGCAATGACAATGTGCGACGCTCAATAATTTACAAAATAACTGTAAATTCATCATTAGAGTTATCTTTCAGATTATTTCGTAATGGGCTCAATTCATGGCATCACAGACAAAGACAAACACGTGCTCTCCATTGAATTCAAAATAAACATTAAACTAATAGTACTTGTTGTTCTATTTGTAAAACTCGGGTAAAATTTCAAATTTCATATTTGGATAAAGGTGTTTAAATGTTAGGGGAAAAAAATTTCTTCAAAAAGATTTTTTAAAATTAAAAAAATCGTATTTTTTCTTATACTTTTAAATAAAATGCATTTTGTATACATGTACTTTTTAAGAGAAAGTTTCTGCAAAGAGCAAAACTTGGCAACACTGAAGCGCGTGAACTGATTAACTGGAAACACTAGATAGTTTTTATCATGTGACTATGACGTCGCATGAGTTTTTGAATTGATTGGCTAGAATCACGTGGCTTTCACTATCATGTGACTATGACGTCACATGAATTGAGCCATCCTCAAATGTCCACAATTTTGAAGATGTTTGTCAAATAAGGTCCATTACAAATTTCCCTCCATTGAAAAATGTATAGAGTGGTGCAGAATGCTACTGAGAATTGTACCACGTGACACATGTGGCCCGCGGGTCATCGGTTGCCGACCCCTGTTATATATTATGGTTTAATGTGTGCCAACTGCTTCTATAGAATACTTGGAGTCAGTATTCGAAAACGCAGTTCAATTATAGTATTTTAAACAACTCGGCTATCATGCAATTGCAGTATCTCTTTTCAATGTTCTTAGCCGCAGTTAAGCAATGAAACCGCAGTAGAGCAGTCGACATGGCCTGTTTTAGGACATGACTTTTTGCAGAATCCTGTATAGAATGAGAAGGGCTTATTCAGATTCTTTCCTACTTTATAACCGTAACGTACCCATGACGGAGTATTGTCTCAATATATGCCCTGCTGTTTTAAACTGTATGTTTTTTTAATGTTGTTGGTGATTGTTATTGTTGTTTTATATTTATTGGGCTGCTCATCGAATTATGACCGAGAGATCGGAGACGAGCTTAGGATTAAAAAAAAAGGTATCCTAGTGGTCATCCTGTTTACTTGATCGCGGTTCAAAATTACAAAGTCCATCATAAATATAGCCCTCGTGTTAATTTATAATGCTTCAATAAATACACACTCCATGACCTTAGCATGTTAAAGTTCTTGCCATTAGCATTTGCTCTTCTAATAAATCTACATCCGGAACTAACCGACGTATAAGAAAACATGAAAAGATTGTCCATGTGTTGCTAATGTCTTTAAGTTCAAGCTACATTCATTACCTTTTTTTTAATAAACACTAGCCCGATGCTAACAGACAATTAAATAACAACGTTAATAAAACAAACCCAGTCAAGTGGTGTTAGCTTCCTCCAACCATTCGACCTTAAAAAGGCCATCGAAAGCGCGGGAAAAAGACCTTGAATTTGATTGAGTAATGACCAACGCTTGACCATACAATGGCCGAAAGAAAGTTCTTCATTTCTGGACAACGCCCTGCATTTAAAAAATTAGAAACAATTACACTCTGGGTAAGAGCAACTAGTATCCATTGAACGAGACCTCGAAGCTGTAAAATGAATTTTAAATTGCACCGTCCACGTAAAGATTCATTAGAATATTTACGATTTGTCTTGAAGAGCAAATACGTCGCTTAATGGAATAAATGAATGGAGAAATAGAAGAATTAATGCTTTTTGTTAGAAAATTAGGGATTGTTTGCTGACTTGTACACAAGGATAAACAGTTCACGAAAGCGAATAGAATTATTAAGAAGAAATATTTATATTTTATATTAACGAGCAGTGTGCATTTCATCGCTAATTGGTTTTTAAATTGGCTCTGTTTAATGATTATTTGTGTCTATCTACTTCTTTAACTTAACAATTTACCTTCTATATTTTGATTTATTGTGAGCTCCGTTGTAAAAATTCGCATAATTTGTATTATACGAATTTGAAAATATTTTTATTTGGTATGACCTATTTGAAGCTCGCTCTAATTCGAATTTCTTACAAAAATATATCTATCTATTTTAAATTCCCCTATATAATTTCAATTCTATAAAATGTTTATTCGTGCATATTATATTTATGATGCATGGTATGTGGGACATATATATGTATGTGTATGTGAATGCATTATCTCTCTCTCTCTCTCTCTCTGTGTGAATGAGTGAGTGAATGTATATTACACCCAACTCTTCATTTACACGGCGGTAGATTTGTTTCTTAGAAAACCAAGCAAAAAAAATCGTTTAAAAAATGCATGAGAAATATAGTACATTCTGGAGATATGTTCCCAACTTTAAAAAAAAGCGTAAGTTGAACATTTTTTAAATATTTTCCCAGTAATAATAAAATCCATGTTACATACATGTAAAACAAAACCATTCATTTTTGCTCCAAAAATTGTTAAATTAATGTGCAGTGAAAATCTAGTCTATAAGCACATGCAACATATAAAAAATCAAATTGAAATTACGAATAAAACTACTAACATCGCTACTTGATAACAAGCGTGTACGTTACGTTTATTACAAACTAGATCAAAAAATGTAAATGTGTCAGATATGTCTAGGACAACTGCCGGTTTCTTTTTAGTTCTTACAAAGTCTTATTAGTGACAATCTTTTTGGTTTTTCAAGTTGATTATATAATTCTGGATATCCTGCTACACAAGATTACGTAGGAATTTTAATGCACGCTCTATGTCTGGATCATGAGTAATAAAATATCATTCCATACTTGTAGCAAATTTCAAACCCTCGCGAATTAAATCAGCTGTTAATACCTGAACTTCACCTTCGACTTCGCTAGTATCGACTTCTTTATCATCATAAACTCGTTTAAATCGTCCTCATCGAAAGGGTACGAGTCCCCAAATTTTTTTTGGAATTCGTGGCTAAAACAAAAAAATTCCTTAAATTCGTGTACTGTGTAATTTCAAAATCGTGCATTAAAAGAGTTGGGTACATAAATGAATGTATGTGTGTATGTGCCAGTGGAGTAGGACCGAGAGTTTTATAGAGCTTGTAACCTCCCCCCCCATACCATAAGGATTTCTCTGTAGGCTGAAATTTTAAACATCTCTTCTAATAAAATAATTTCTTTATTTATTTTTAGACACCCTTTTCAGAAATGATTAATGTTTGAAATCCTTTATTCCTTATATTCTTTGCACTTCCAAAATAAGCTTTGAAGTTGGAAATTACTCGTATTTTTGAGAAATGAATTAAAATGGCAGAGAACGTAGCCCCCGTGAAAAAAGTTTTCAGTAAGCCCTTGGTTTCTGTATGCGTGTGTATTTGCAATGAAATTATTTTTTTAAAAATATTTTCTAACTTGTTTATTCTTTTTATCTATTGGTGGAGGGTGGAAGTTTGAAGAGGTGGTGCCATCTCAGGTGTTGTTCTCGTCACTTGACCGTGGCTCAAAATTGCAAGGACCGTTGCCAATAGCTTCAGAGTGCGACGTAAATTAAAATCAAATACTTTTTTATCAATGATTTAGAGGGCATTTTTTAAATATATATATTTATTTAAATATATATTAAGATAATATTTTAGTAGTATAACGTTTAAATACTCAACGGATTTTGCATACATATCAATAAGGGTGAGGGAGTGAGTTTGGTGTTTTATGGCGCAAGAGCCAGTTTTGACTATACTGCGCCAAACATTCATAAGTCTTTGGTCTGGACGGGAAAAGAAGAAAAAGAGAAATTGGATGACAAGATGGAGGGTCGAAAATAGAGAAGGATCACTGGGGTACCCCGGGGTCGTGACACCCGTGTTTATCAAAGATAGTAAACCCCTTGGGAAAAGGAAAAGATCACTAGGGTACCTCGGGATTGTGACAACCGCACCCATCTAAAGAAGATGAGCCCCCTGAGGGGAATATATCAATAAGGGAGGAAAAGAATAACATTAAAATGAAATCTAGGGTGCAGATACAAGTTGGAGATTTAGGCAAAACTTTAATATAATTACATGTCGTAAGGGTTACTAAAAAAGTTATTAGTATAACAATTAAGTAAAAAAAAAACCTTTCCGGAACAAAGTTGTTACCAAATAAAAAATCGCCAAATCTGGCGTGCAGCCTATACTTTGTTTTGATAAAAAAATAATAAAGTAGAAAAAAACTTAAAGGTTACTACAGCCAACAATTTTAGGCGGGGGAGGGAGCGGGGTCTTTCAATGGCCTAAAAATGTTTGTACTTGATCTCATATTTAATATACGAGAACAACGAACTAAAATAAGTATTAAAAAAGTCATGCATACAAGTTCCCCTTGTATTCTTATTCAGAGCTTTCATAAACAGATTTCTATTCAACAAACTTAAACTAAGATATTTTTGTTTCCGGAAACGGTGGACCGTATATGTCACTATTGTCTCTTTATAAGGCTCGTAAATTTTCTCTCCTTCCTCCATTTACACGCATATCGTCCGCCAGAACAAGAACAAAATGGTCGTCACATTGTTGGCCATTCTATTTTTATTTTTGTTCTTTCTGCTTGTTAAGTCTCACGTTCTGCTGTTCTAAAGATGGTGTCTCAAGGGAAAGAATAGTTGGAGACACAGTATTCGATGGTTAGATTTCATCAGATAGTGAAGAAGAATCAGGTTAATGATGAATTCATTCAAAGAGTTTCTGTTTTGAATCCTTTCACTTTTTTTAGTGTTTGGACAATGATCAGCTTTGTTTTGGATGTTTGTCGAATGGTTTTTTTATCTGTAAATTAACAATTCAGCCTAATGTGGACCTTAAAGGTGGCCGAGTTTGTGAAAATGCAGGGTTATCGAGAAAGGGATTAAAGGAACACAGTACGATTCAACTGACCAAAATCGATCGAAAAATCAAATTTAATTTTTTTTTTTAGCCTGAATTGTTTTTTAAATACTTTTCTATAACCTCACAAAATTTGAAAGCTCTAAAGTTAACAAATGCAGAAATATGATAGCTTTTACTTTCGTTTTATTCGCATCTCTATGGCAAATCAAAACTTTAAACTCACTTATCTCAGAAAGATAAAATAACTAGTTTGTCTTCATTTAAAATGCTAAGGCTTTTTTCTATTGGGCCTAATGCTTTGATTTTTTTACCCATTGCCAGTAGAATATGGAACAAAAAGTTGGTATGCATTTTGAATCAAAGCAAAATTTTTTAAAAAATAATTGAACACAGAATTTATACATTTTTTATGGAATTTTCAATAAGCATTCATAGTTGTTGTACGTACTAATCATTCACCTGCCCGAAAAGTCATACCAACTTTTTTATCATGGTGTGGGAATTTGAAATCATGCGGGAACAGATTGATTTTGATCGGTTTTTATGGGTGACCTGGGTAGGGGTTTTTAGGGTGTGGGGTTGAGGGTAATTTAAGTACCCATGAAACATATACATAAAAAAGCTAGTTGAAAACTAAACAATTACATTAAAGGATTATAGGCGACTATTTCAGGGGAATATTGCAAAAGAATAGTAGAATTTGAAGCATATTTCCCCAAAACCCATGAAAGTTAGATACATTTCTTTGGCGAGTAAATTGGCATTAAAATAAATTCATTAGGGTGCTATTTAAAAACACTTCACAAAAATTTTTTTTTTTCCTTAAAAAATTATATGGCTAGCTTTTTATATAATTTTGAGCATAAAATCTGTTTTACATAGTATATACACATAGGATGCAACCAAAAAAAAACTTAAAAATCCTTAAATTAAAATTTTTGCTTAAATCGTACCATGTCTCCTTAAAAAAGAATAAGTACGAGTTTTCCTCGAAAATACTGTACTGCTCTTGTATTTACAGAAAATCGTTTAACACGAAACTGAAGGAGACCGAAATATTTTTTGTGTTGAAGAATATTGCAAATAAATACGTAAATAAAAACCTTGCAAAAATTCAATAAAATTAAGTTTATTAGAGTTCATTTTATTTACATAGATATGTATGTATGCTTTTATTTAATAAAAAATTAAAGAAACGAAAACATTCACAAGAACTTGATGACATTTAATGTGTGCAAAATTTAGCAATATCAAAATCTTTATAGATTTCATTTTGTTTTTTATCAACAGCCGTAAAAAGTTCGATCTTCATTTTAAGCGAAATTTAAGTTTGCTTTTTCCTGAGCTCTTTGCCATTGTTCTCGTAATATATATATATATTCTAACTAGAAAAAGAAACGCGAACCAAATTCACTGATTTTCACTCACACCGCGATGTACTCTTCACCGAATTCGAAAGCTCGCTCATGTGAGATTAGATGTTTTGTGTGGCGTTTGTAGGGGTTGAGGGTGAAAGTAGCTTAGATAAACAAAATTGACTCGTCTCACAGGCTATATATATATATATTCCGAGGATATTTCAAAGCCAAGTTAGCCTCCTTTCTAAGAAATATGTGAAACCACCTTACTTTCCTTTCACACCCCTCTTGAATCTCGCCTGCGCGGCTGATGTTTTCCGTACTTTGTTCATTCCCAGATGGAATATCTTTTTGTTTCTTGTTAAGAGGAAAAAATGCATGAAAATACACTGTAGTTTGGCACATACTTAGTCCCGACAAACTACCTTGTATTTACATGCATTTTTTTTCTTATCCTTAACGCGAAAATCGCTTAACACGAAAAAATTTCCCTTCTGGGAATGAACAAAATACGGAAAACACCAGCCGGATTGGACTGTCCTGCCATATAATCGGAAGAATTAGTTACAGTAGACGTTGATAATGTGTGTACAGCTATAAAACTATGGCAGGTGAAAACATTTTGGAGTTTATTCAAAACTCAAAAAATACCATTGATACAGATTCGGACGACAAAAATGAAATGAATAATGCAGGTCCTGTTCCCGAGTCATCTTCAGTGAGGAACATCATGAAAAGTTTGCACAGTTATTTAGGCGCATATTCCAATGTTGAAATGAATAACTAAATGGACGAAATCGAACAATTTAATACTGAAAAAGACAATTGAACGAAAAATATCAGATTATTTTCTAAAAAACTTGAAAATTTTGTATTAAATTTCATCAAGTTCCTGTGAATGCTTTTGTTTCATTAATTTTTATTAAATACATGCAATCTTCGTAAGTAAAATGTTCTTTAATAAACCTTATTTTGTTGAATATTTATATATATGTATGTATATTGCAATATCATCAGTCCCTTCAGTTTCGAGTTAAGCGATTTGCACTGTATATTCTCTTTAATAAATATTTTTATTCTCTTGAAGCATATATCCATATCAAGCTCTTTTTTGGTATTCCCAATACAATATCTTCTACTGCTAGCAAACAGTTTCTAAACAGGAATTAAAATAGTAGACGGACAAAATAATGAATCAAGTAAAAGATTAGCCGCTTCAGGAAATAAAAAAATAAAAAAAAATAATACGATTTTCAAAAAATAGACCTTTAAATGTGTTACACACTACACGAAGTG
This sequence comes from Trichonephila inaurata madagascariensis, assembly GCA_019973955.1. Lineage (NCBI taxonomy): Eukaryota > Metazoa > Arthropoda > Arachnida > Araneae > Nephilidae > Trichonephila > Trichonephila inaurata. Next base: position 87,384 of record BMAV01014996.1, read on the forward strand.
ATATTCAAAAAAAGCCATGATAATTTGTTACGCGTCGTGCATTATTATGGCAATAAAACTGTTCATTTATTGCAGGTTTTACCAAAAATTTATTACTCTTGTTTGAAATCTTATGACTGCATTTAAAGATGCGGATGGCATTGATAGGAGCGAAAGTGGGCGAGACGCTTCAAAATTATCGATTATTTTCGAGGTCATCCAAAGAAGAAGTCTCTGTGCATAATATTTGACGTAATTAAAAAAAACGGTGGGACGATAATTTATTTGAATATTGATACCTGGTTCTTTTTTGCTCTTGTTAGATATTTAAAATTTTAGCGAAGCAAAAATAGTGTCGTTCAGTGCTTTCAACAATGATCAGAATTCAAGAAAGCAATGTAATGGAAATTTTTATTTTTGTTTTTAATTAAGTGGAATGCAAAAAGGGGACCTACATCTCATTTCATTTCTAATATATGAGTGTTTCATATTATGTATATCCTTAAGGTATCCGACTACGTTCGGAACCGTGATTTTAAAAAGATACATAAATAGATAATTTTCGTGATATTTAGTGTCACTTAGATTAGAATACGTGTATAAAATTGTTTTAAGGAGATTTTGACAAAAAAAAATTATTTAAATACAATATTTCGGCAAAAAATTCACTTAGAATAACATTTTTTCAAAATGCTCTCCTTTTGTTAAAAAAGCTTCTATTCTAATAATATTTTGCCTGTACAGAGGCTCAACTATGAGTTTTGAAAAATTCTCATTATTTTCAGTAACAACTAATTGAAATAATTATCGGCGTTTTTTCTTAAATTTTCTCCCCTCTGTTGTCGTAAAACATGGATAAACCCACTTCTAAGTTATATATTTCAAAAATTCTAGCTGATGCTCTGTACAGAGGTCTGAGCTATATACAAGCAAAGTATTATTATAATAGAAGCATTTTTCACAAACGGAGAACATTTTTCAAAAAGGTTATTCTAAGTTAATTTTTTGCCGAAATATTGTTCTTAAATAATTTTTATTTTGTAATAGTATTCTTAAAACACAATTTTATATACATTTTATAATCTAAGTGACACTAAATATCATAAATATTATCTATTTACACGCTTTTGCAAAGTCACGGCTTCGAACGTAGTCGGATACCTTAATATAAAAAGCATTGTAATTCGTTAGTTTATATTCACATAGAATTTTTAGAACATTTTTAATCCCATGTGCCACAAAATATCACACGGGGGCTTACATAGAAATAAGCGTGAAGCACACATCACAAAAAGAAGAGAAGAATTACAACATAAACATTCATGTCTTACCCAGGATTTGAACCCGGACCCTACGGTACCGCAGTCAACGTCACTAACCGCTACAAACCCGGATGGGAGACAAACATAGCATCTGAAAGCGCAAAAGAGATCATTATTTATAAAAATTAAGATTGGTTTATATATAATTTTGTTTTCTATTAACATCTCATACTGAAGCCTTACGAAGGCTATTTGAGATGAGCCTCATAATTATGAACCTTGATCAAGTGACGAGGACGACACCCGAGCGAGCGAGCTCTCTCGTAACTACCACACCACACCAACAGGAGGACGTGCATCGCTCCCTGGTCCCTCCCCCATCTGGTGTTCCACAGTCCAAACGTCTGCGGGGCCACGGTATCCTAGTGTGGTTATGATCACGGCCTAGTGGCCGGCATGTTAAGAGTTCTAGTCTGAGTGTCAATAAAGATCCACCCTGTTGAGGGACTAATGCACGTTAAATCTGTCGTAGTGAGGTAGTTTGGGGAGATGGGTTCTAGCACAGTTGTCCTTGTTGTTTTACCGAATTTAGAAATTATGAGGTCCGTCGCCAATAGCCTTCGAGTTGCTTTATATAGTCCGATGTTAATAAACTCTCACTCACTCCAAACTTTTAGACCTCGCCAACGTGTAGATTGAGCCTTGATAGATTTAGTTTGTGTCAACTACTTTAACGTCCAGAAGACGGTAATAAAAGTGTATTTTGCTAAAGAAACTTGTACAGAATAAATTAGTTGAAAGTAAACCTCAATGATTCTCATTTACATTACAAATAATCTGGTACTGATTTTGATTCTATAAAACGGGAAATAGAATTTCTTACGAATATAAGAAATGGTCTTTATGGTGCGTTACTTTTTACTCCAGCCCGGAAATGCGTCTCGGGCACGAGTAATAAAAGTCAAAACCCCCAAGCGTCGCCTTAACTGAAGCCAAAAAGGGTTTCGAAATTCATAAAATCTCCCATTTAAAGACCATTTTGAATACGTGAAAATAATATCAATCCTGCCCGGAAATTTTTACTTTCACGTACACTTGTGTATAGCTATGAGTGCAAAAAGTGCATCCGAAAGATCAAAAAGTAACGATGGTTTCTTCTGGAATTGAATTTATCATCCGACATCAAAATAGTTCTTAAAAATTTGTAAGCCCACTATCTAATCATTGAAACAGACATAAAAATGTTTTCAGAAGTAGGACCTTCAATAGAATATTGCATTCAAATCGATGCAGAAAATCTAAATTTGAGGAGGAAATTAGAAACGGAATATTAGATGAGACACTTGAACTCCCTTAATCATTCAAACTAAAATAACTTATATCAGATAACCATAATGGCCGCGGTAGATCACGAACTCATGAACTCGAGATGGCCGTGGTAGCTTAGTGGTCAAGGTATCGGATCGTGGCTGGCATATCACGATTCGAGCCCAGTACCACTAAAGACCCGCCGTGTAGGGAAACAATGCACGTTAAATCTATCGAGAGCTCAAACGTCCTTCCGTTGGTGTGGTGTGATAGTTAAGAGAGGGGTGCCAACTTGGTGTCGTCTTCGTCCCTTGACCATGGATCAAAATTATGAGGTCCGTCGCCAAAAGCCCTGGTGTAGCTGAACAGTGCGACGTTAATATTCACTCACTCACGAAATCGAGGCTGGTGTGTCATGAGTTCGAACCAAGTGCCTCTGAAGACCCGCCGTGTAGAGAGGGTCACTGCACCTTAAATCTGTCGAGGTTCAAAAGTCTTTTCATTGGTGTGGTGTGGAAGTTAGGAGAGGGGGTACCAGCTCAAGTGTCCTTGTCACTTATATAAATATGGTTTAAAATGATGAGGTCTATATCGCCAATAGCCCTCTTGCAACTTTATAGTGTGACGTTAATATCACTCTTATTCATTCACACGATAACCATCCCAGTGAATGGGCATGTATTAACATCGTACTATAAATCTATTGGGGTGACGGACCTCATAATTCTGAACCAGGTTCAAGTGACGAGGATGATACCTCAACAGAGGCATTCTCTTCTTTCCACAGCCCACCACCGAGAGGACGTTTGAGCCTCGAGAGATTTATTGTGTAGAGACCCTCTCTACACGGCAGGTCTTCGGCACTAGGGATCGAAATTACGACGCAACGAGTTCGTGACCATGACCATCGTGGCCACAAACCATCCCAGAGAAGTTTGTTAGTAAAATGTAACTAAAACCTAACTCCTACTTAGGATTTTCTGTGTTTGTTGTTGTTTCCAATCCCCTTGGAGCAGGAAAGCCTACACCAAGTCCATTTGGCCATTTCGCGTAATAATGTCACACACCAGGTCTTGCTGTTCATACAACTGTCGCAGGGAAATGCCCCAGCAGTCCAGAAGATGAGCAGGAGAAGCAGGGAGAGAGCAGGGACAGGTAAAGAAAGACTTTATCCCCTGCACAAAAGTCATATTACGCAGGTAAACCCCTTCTAAAGCGCGCCAAGGCCGTCTGATGGGCCCTGGGAAACTCCTGTAAGATAGGCCAGGACTCTTAGCTGCGTACCAGTGGTGAGAAGGAGGGTTTCGCCAAGTCAAATTCATTTATTTCTTTGGGAAAGAATGAATTTCCCCAATGGGTTAAGACAGTGGAACTGGGCTTAAAAGATCACAACCCCTACCAGCCAGCTCATCAGCAGCTTCGTTCCAAGCACACCCACATGTGATGGAATCCACTGGAACATATTTTTTCCCTTGACCACCTAACTAATTTGGATAAAATATCTAGCCCAGTACTGTCCATTATTTTTCCAATGCTTCAAATATTGGATACAGCTTCTGCTGTCTGTCAGGACCCAATACGTCCTTAAAAGTTGAGACATGATCGAGAGCACCACTAATAGCAATGAGTTCCGATCAAAGACGGAACAGTGGTCAGGATTTTTTTTTAAATTCACCCCCAGGGTGTTATAAAAATACCACCCCCTGCTTTACCCGTATAAAAAACACCTACCATCTGTGTAAAATAATCAAAGCTTGATCGGGTATGCCATTTATTACTTCAAGTGCCAGTTGTCTGAGTAATTCTGGATAACTGCTATGCTTGGGAGTACTGGTCAATAATTCATCCCTGAATTCAACATGATTAAAAGAATCAATAGGTGTGATGCAGCTAAAAGGTGTAGATGTGTTTAAATGTTAGAAGCATATTATGAAACCGGTATAGCTCTATCAAATTTTAAATTGATCAGCAAATTTTCTAGATCAACATAAAAAGAGTGCTGCTGCCATTCCCGTTTCCAATAACAATACCAATTAATGAACAAGATCTCGAAAGAGATATTTAATTCCATGCCGCGATAATCGAGTGTTCATGGTCACGAGCTAGTAGCCGGCATTGTCGAGTCACAGATTCGAAAACCTAGTGCCACTGAAGACTCGTCGTGAAGTTACAGTTTAAATCTGTCCAGATTCTAAGTCCTCCCGTTGGTGTAATTTTGAAGTTTGGAAGGTACGATATCAGTTCAGGTATCGCCCTCGTTTTTTTTATCATGATCACTGGCGTAGTTAGTTCTGAGTGGGCCCTGTATCAAAACTCCTTCGGGCCCCTTTTTAGACAAAAGAGCCCTGTTAGTTAGATTGTACACATGTTGGGGCCCCTGTAGCTTGGGGGCCCCGTATCATTGATACGGTGGTAGCTATGCCCCTGACCATGATTCAAAATTATGAGGTCCGACGCCAATTACCCTAATGTTGCTTCACAACACGACGTAAATCAAGTCGGAATTCCATACGTACCTTGAATAGCTTTAATATTTTTTTTCATTTTATCAATAAAAAAAATATATTTAAAAAAAATGTTCAAATATGTTAAAAAATATTTTGAGCAGTTTGACACAAATTTTGGAGAATCTGTACGTTTGTGGTAGAAAAATTATATCAAAGCTTAATCGTTAACCCCTATTTAAGATTGTCAAAATTCTCAAGCATTGAGTAACAGAGCAATTCTAATAAAAATGGTTAAACAAAATAAGAAAATCCTTCAAAATTTCAAAGATGTGAATATACTATAAACTTCTTCTCTAGCTTTGTTATTCTACTGAGAATTTTTTTTTTTTGGCATAATAAAAGAAAACTTTATTCGCTTACCAAGACAAAAATATTGCTAAACAATTTAAACAGGGACTCTTTATAAAACCAATAGCATTGATTATATTGAACTATAAACTTTAACTATTTCGAATCATTGAGATATATTGATTTTATGAAGGTATGAATTGTCTGTTACGAATCAATAAATTTTAATTATTTGTTTATTGTTCATAACGGCATTTCATGATGCTAAAATCTTCATAAACAATAGAAAAAAATAAGTGTGTTCATTGATATATTTCATTAGTTATTTAGAATTTTACGATCAGGATAAGATGCCTTAATAGTAAAACTGAATTGTGTGTGTGTGTTTAATCGCATACATGAAAAAATATTACCATGGTGATGAAAGGAGCAATAAAATAAACAATACTTCCATACATCTTTGTTTATCCCTACCAAAACAGACAGTGACATTTTTTATCTTGTTTAAGAGATACGGCAAACAAACATTTTTTTAAATCTCCACAATTATGAGTAATTTTGATGAAGTTATTATGGAATATACATGTGAGTTGGACTTGCATGTAATGATTTAGTTTATGTACAGAGACCTTGTACACGCAATGTTTAGAAATAAAATGAAAGTGGTTCAGTAAAAAAAAAAATGAGATTCTTCTTTGAGAAGGTTGCAAAAGAAATGAAATCGAATCAACCAAAACATTATTACGTACATTACAAGCATTTTAATCAGCACATTCAGAATATTTAATTTCAAAATGCCAAAAAAAGTTACATGAATGAATTAATAATTTTTAAATTTTACTCTTCAATATTAATGAAGCCATTCAATTGCACATATCATGTTGTTATTTATTCGAACATTAATTTAAAATTGTAGGCTATGAAACAGCTTATTAGAATTCTGAAAAAAGGCATATTTTATTTTAAGAAATTGTATACAAAATTCGACATTACGTGTATATATATATAGAGAGAGAGAGAGAGTAAATAATTCTCTCTCTACGAGTGAGACAGAGAAACCAATGGAATACTAAACATAAATGAAACCTAAAACACACACAAATATTGGGATTTAAACCTTTATCAACCGCATTATGATTTACAGCAGTTTTTTGCATGCAAGAATTTTTTTCTAATCACACCTTTGAGAAAATTAAGGGATACACATTAAAAAAAAATACTCAACTTTGGAATGTTTAATCCGTTAGAGCTAATTAATTAATTAAAGATATATCAACTGTAAAATTAATTATATACACTGTTCACTTAAAATAGTCAAATCGTTTTTAAAGGTCTTCATTAACATACAAAGAAAATAAGATACTTAACTTTTGACATTAACTGCTTTTTCGGAACAAAAATGACAATCTTCGCAATCCACTGAAAACGCAATTTCTGCAATAAAACTATTCGTCTTCTCCGCTAAAATACTCATCGTAGAACCTGTGCTACCATATATCTTAGAAGAGTGGATTTTAAAGAATATATTCCTGCTAAGTATTGTCAGAGTATTCGTAAAAATGGTTATTCTATGTAATTTTAGAGTGAGCGGTACTTTTTAAGTACCGTCGGTAGATAAAGGGTTAAAAAAATATGGGGATGCTGTAGTATTATTAACACATTTCCATTTTAGGACAGCTCTTATGTATAAAATAATTTATATAAAAATGGTGTTTAACCGGTTTTGTGGCCAATCAATCTTCCGTCTTTCTGTTTATAATACTGAGGGAAATCCTATTGAAAATATAATGGATAGAATTTCTAAATCCATTTCAAGAAAAAAGTAACTTACCTAAAATTGCATTCAAAATGCATAGACTGCGCTGAATCTGTGTACAGTAAACAAGTTGTTGCCTTATTCTGAGAACCCGAATATAAATTCAAAGCATAGTATTGTCTAAATTAAAACGGCCCAATGACTGCAATGGGCCCACCGAGCCTTTTTAAGTGGCCCGGTCATGGTCCATTGCTGTGAAAAATTCACTTATTTAAGAAGATTGTATTAAAAATTTGGTGGGAAATTCTTTGTCAAGAAATCAAATATATTGTTACGAATTTTGTGTAAATAGTGTATATAATTTGTATTTGGATGTTTAATGCATTTATATTACTCTATGTTATGTTTATTTCATGTTAAAATAGTACCATTCACAAGCAATGCCGCCCCTTACGTTATAATGGCGATTCAATGAGAACTTGGCGAAATCTTGGCGGTAGAGCCAAGTTGGCATCATTTTTGCCGGCCAAGTTGGCGACCATTTGGCAACTTTGGCGACCATATTGGCGAGTTCGGAACCCTCTGGAATCTTCTAGAAAGTAGTAGATCTCTCCACTAGTTTCACGTTCAATGATACAAGCAGTTATATTTCTGGAAGTTTCTGTCGCGCCTATAAGAAAAGATGCTCGCCGGTACGGCGAGGAGTCTGGATTAAACCAGCGAGTAGTGAGGATTGTTTTGACTGGCGATTAGCTCGGATGTGCTTGTGAATAATCTTTTACATACGTGTATTTTTAAACACTGGTTATTGTGTTTGATTGCTGTTGAAGGTGTGAAGACCTTCGGAGATTTACTCTGTGAATATTGCTACTGAATCCTGTATTTAAAGGATTGGATTTTTGTTAATAAATTCGCATCGCTCTTGAAGAACTGTTTATTTTCTTAGTGATTGTTCTGCATAAAATCCACGAACCCTCGGATCTACGTAACAATATCCATTTTGCTTTTTGCTGTCGGTGTCGTACGGGTACAAAAATTGATATTCTTTTTCTATTTTGGAACAGTTACGGTTAGTGATAAAAGATAACAGTGGAAAAGCAACAATTTTATGGGTGGAGCTGAATTTTAACAATCTTTCATATCTTGCGAGTGAAAAATATTCGAAGAAAATATATCGCTTCAAGACGATTGGTTGGTTGACTATTTTGTAGTGAAAAACAATGATCAGTAATTGTTTAATTTGTCACGAAAGTACTGTATTTAAAAAATACCAATAAACAGGAATCATTCAATGACACTTTTCCCCGAAATTCGCAAAAGGAGATAAATAGGGTTTCTTTGGGAATCATTGCAACAGCAACAAAGCGTTTTATCAGTGGTAATATCACAGCGGTAACAAAGACATCCTATGAAGTTTGTTATATTATTGGTAATTATATGAAACCGTTTACTCTGATGCAGAAATTGTGAAGGAGTGTTTCTTAAATGCTTCTAATTTAGTGTTAGTAACAAAAATAAAAAAAAGTTTAAAAATTATTATTAAAAAAAAGCAAAACAGAAGTCATAATATTTTGATCAATTTTCCACATTTTAAATTTCTAATGTTATCTTGGTTTGGACCGAACCTTGGGAAACCTGCAAAAAACGTTTAAAAGGATTTATTCATGATATTTAGTGTCACTAAATTAGAAATTGTATATAAAACTGTTTTTTTGAATAGTATTAAAAAAAGTTATTTGTACAATATTTCGGCTAAAAAAACTTAGAATAAACTTTTTCAAACTCCTTCCGGAAAAAGTTTTTTTTAACAATATTTTTCCTGTATATAGCTCAGACCTTTTTACAGAGGCTCAACTAAATTTTTTTAAATATATACCCTTTGAAGTGGGGTTTTTCCGTGTTTAACGACAACAGAGGGAGCAATTTTAAGAAAAAACGCGATAATTACAAATGATTTTAACCTGAAAATATTGTGAATTTTCCAAAAAACTAGTTGAGCCTCTGTCGGGGTCCGAGCTATATAAGGGAAAAATTTATTATAATGAAGCATTTTTTAAAAAGGGGAACATTTTGAAAAAAAAGGGTTTTTCTATGTTTTTTTTTCCCAAAAATTGTAAAATAACTTTTTTTCAAAAATTCCTTAAAAAAATTTTATGCATGTATTCCCAAACTCAGTGACACTAAATATCACGAAAATTATCATTTATGTGCCTTTTTAAAATCACGGTTCCGAACGTAGTCGGATACCTTAAAGCAGTTCTCCCCCATTTATCCACGTGTTGCGGCCGGCGTGAAATAATTAACATATGTATGCGGCCCAGCAGAAAAAAGGGTTGAGTAGTCCTAGCTTAAATCATAGCACTTTGCAAAAAGTATAAAATTAATAGTACTAAAATAATTATTTATGGAACATGTATCCCGGGGCTCACCCTTTTGTAGGTAGAGGGTGTCACAATTTCCGAGAACTTTTCCTTTTCCCCGGTTTACTGTCTTTTTTAAACACGGGGTTTCACGAACTGGGTATCCTCATGATCCTTCTATTTTCACCCCCTTTCTTTTCATCCCATTCTTCCTTCTTTTTCCCTCCCGATCACAGAAACAAATGTTTGGGGAGTATAGCCCAAATCGGCTCTTGCGCCAAAAAAAAACCACAATCATCATCATCATCATATGGAACATGTATAAAGAGAAATACTACAGTTACTTAAGAGACTCTAGGAATATATTTGTATATAAAATATTACTATGATTAAAAGAAAACTATAAGAATATAATGTGAATATGTAGGTACCTATAAATACACTGGTGGTCACCGTAAATGCAAACCAAGAAAAACAAAAGATAGCACAACAAAATTTATTTTGTAGATAACATGTTGACCAAGATCAAATGATTAAATTTATAGATTTCTGTGAAGGGGGCCTACCAGAATCAGTAGCCACATTAGCCGCCATTGTTGGAGATCCCGCTGCCACACGCCTCGGCATTGATTCAAAAGATTTGGATGTGTTCTTTGGGGTACAGAGCCCAAACAGCTTCCACACGTTTCCGTTGATCTGGTGTGGCAGCTGGGGTGTTCTGGGGCAATTTAATCATGGGTCAATCACCACATGTTATCATCGGTGAAAGATCCAAAAGCGAGCCTGCCAGGGGGTTAATCTGGTGATTGACGAAGATCCTTTTGGGCAATGCGTTCCACGTTTTTTTTACGCATTATTCTTTTTTCTG
>BMAV01014997.1:0-14003 GCA_019973955.1 Trichonephila inaurata madagascariensis
AATGTGCAACTTTGGTAAGTTTCTAGGGTAAAAAATAGTGGTGGGCATGTCACAAACAGACTATTGAAAGAGGACTCGAATTTCAAAGAAACCGTTGGGCATAACTTTTGAACTAAATTTGGGAAATTTCAAAAAAAGCGCCGCATATTCGTGATCAGCGTTGACTTCTGGCGAAAAACTAAGTTTGGTGAGAGTGGGCCCGGTTTTTGAAATCGTTCGGGGGTTGGCTTTCAAGACAAATAGGTCGTTTTCAAGAAGGTGTTTCATTTTAAAAAAAATTACAGGAATTTCGTGAAACGGAGACCAGATTTGGATTCCTGGTCAAATTTCGAGTAAATGGGTAACTTTGGTAAGTTTCTAGGGTAAAAATAGTGGTGGGCATGTCACGAAACAGACTATTGAAAGAGGACACGAATTTCAAAAGAAACCGTTGGCATAACTCTTGAGCTAATTGGAATTTCGACAAGCGCCATACATATTCTTGGTCAGCGTTGAATTCTGTGCAAGACAAACTAAGTTTGGTGAGAATTGGAGGAAGACAAAAAAATGATCAAATGCACGGAAAGAAATCGTCGCAATTAAGCCCAAAATAAAAGACGAACGCTTCTCAAAAGGATAATACCGCAATTAAAATTTTTTAAATTTTTCGGTGTTTTCTGAAACTTGTCATAGAAAGGCATTACCAAAGTGCAATAACTCGAGTTCTAATAATCGCAGGGTAATGTTTTAAGTGTCTTTGGGTTTGGGGGCGGCTTCTCGTTCGAATGACACCCGGTTTTTAAAATCGATCGGTAAGTTGGCTTTCAAGCCAAATAGGTCGGTTTTTTCAAGAAGGTGTTTAATTTTTAAAAAATAATTACAGGAATTTCGTGAAACGGAGACCAGATTTGGATTCCAGGTCAAATTTCGAGTGAAATGGGTCACTTTGGTAAGTTTCTAGGGTAAAAAAAAAGTGGTGGGCATGTCATGGAAACAGACTATTGAAGAAGGGGCACGAATTTCAAAAAACCGTGACAACTTTTTGAACTAATTGGAATTTCGACAAGCACCATGCATATTCGTGATCAGCGTTGAATTCTGTGCAAGAAAAACTAAGTCTGGTGAGAAGTGGCCGGTTTTTTGAAATCGTTCGTTAAATTGGCTTTGAAGCCAAATAGGTCGGTTTTTTCAAAAAGGTGTTTCATTTTTAAAAAGAGTTACAGTAATTTCGTGAAACGGAGACCAGATTTAGATTCCTGGTCAAATTTCGAGTGAAATGGTAACTTTGGTAAGTTTCTAGGGTAAAAATAGTGGTGGGCATGTCACTGAAACAGACTATTGAAAAAGGCACAATTTCAAAGAAACCGTTGGATATAACTTTTTAACTAATTTATATTTTGACAAGCGCCATCATATTCGTGATCAGCGTTGAATTCTGTGCAAGAAAAACTAAGTTTGGTGAGGTGGAGGAAGACAAAAATATCCAAACTACGGAAAAGAAATGCGTCGCAATTAAGCCCAAAATGAAAGACGAACGCTTCCAAAAGGATGATACCGCAATTAAAATTTTTTACTTTTTTTCGGATTTTTCTGAAACTTGTCCTAGAAATGCATTACCAAAAATGCAATAACTAGCTTCTAATAATCGCAGGGTAATGTTTTAAGTATCTTGGGTTTGGGGCGGCCTCTCGTTCGAAAGACACCGGTTTTAAAATCGGTCGGTAAGTTGGCTTTCAAGCCAAATAGGTCAGTTTTAAGAAGGTGTTTAATTTTAAAACAAATTACAGGAATTTCGTGAAACGGAGACCAGATTTGGATTCTGGTCAAATTTCGTTGAAATGGGTAACTTTTGGGAAGTTTCTAGGGGAAAAAAAAAAAAGTGGTGGGCATGTCACTGAAACGACTATTGAAAAGGGACAATTTCGAAACCTTGGGGGTTTAATTTTGAACTAATTGGGAAATTTTGACAAGCGCCAGCATATTTTGTGATCAGCGTTGAATTTTAAAAAAAAAAACTAAGTTTGGTGAGATGTGGCCGGTTTTTGAAACTTGGTGTTGGCTTTCAAGCCAAATAGGTCGGTTTTTTTAAGAAGGTGTTTAATTTTACAAAAAAAAACAGGGAAATTTTAGGGCGGAGACCAGATTTGATTCCTGGTCAAATTTCGGTTAAAAAGGGTCACTTTGGTAAATTTCTAGGGTAAAAAAAAAAAAAAAAAAAGTGGTGGCATGTCACTGAAACAGACATTGAAAGAGGACTCGAATTTCAAAGAAACCGTTGGGGGTAACTTTTTTAAATTTGGGAAATTTTGACAAGCGCCTTATTGTGCCGTTGAACTGTGCAAGAAAAAAATAAGTTTGGGAGTGGAGGAAGAAAAAAAAAGTCCAAAAGCACGGAAAAAAATGGGTCGAATTTAAACCATATGAAAGACGAACCCTTTGGAAAAACTACAATTAAAATTTTTTTTAAATTTTTTTTGGTGTTTTTTTGAAGCTTGTCATGAAAAAGATTTCAAAGTGCAATAACTCGAGTTCTAATAATCGCAGGGGAATGTTTTAAGTGTCTTTTGGGGTTTGGGGGGGGGCCTCTCGTTCGAATGAACCCCGGGTTTTTAAAATCGGTCGGAAGTTGGCTTTCAAGCCATAAGGTCGGCTTTGTAGAAGGTGTTCATTTTTAAAAATTACAGAATTTCGTGAAACGGAGACCAGATTTGGATTTCTGGTCAAATTTCAGTGAAAATGTGTAACTTTGGTAAGTTTCTATTGTAAAAAAATAGTGGTGGTCATGTCAATGAAACACACTATTGAAAAGAGAACACAATTTCAAAGAAACCGTTGGGCATAAATTTTGAACTAATTGGAATTTCGACAAGCGCCATGCATATTCGTGATCAGCTTTGAATTCTGTTAATGAAAAACTGTTTGTTGAGAATTGGCCGGTTTTTTAAAATCGGTCGTTAAATTGGCTTTGACGCCAAATAGGTCGGTTTTTTCAAAAAGGTGTTTCATTTTTAAAAAGAGTTACTGTAATTTCGTGAAACGGAGACCAGATTTAGATTCCTGGTCAAATTTCGAGTGAAATGGGTCACTTTGGTAAGTTTCTATTGTAAAAAAAAAAATAGTGGTGGGCATGTCACTGAAACACTCTATTGAAAGAGGGCACGAATTTCAAAGAAACCGTTAGACGCCGTCCTTTGAACTAATTGGAATTTCGACAAGCGCCATGCATATTCGTGATCAGCGTTAACTTCTGTGCAAAGAAAAACTAAGTTTGGTGAGGTGGAGGAAGACAAAAAATAGTCAAACGCACGGAAAGAAAGAAATGCGTCACCAATTAAGCCCGTATGAAAGACGGAGCAGCACTTCAAAAAGGATAATAGTGCAATTAAAATTTTTACTTTTTTTTCTGTGTTCTTCTAAGTTTGTCATAGAAATGCATTGCAAAGTGCAATAACTCGAGTTCCTAATCACACAGGGTAATGTTTTAAACGTCTTTGGGTTTGGGGCGGCCTCTCGTTCGAATGACACCCGGTTTTTTAAAATCGGTCGGTAAGTTGGCTTTCAAGCCAAGTAGGTCGTTTTTCAAGAAAGATGTTTCATTTAAAAACAATTACAGAGATTTCGTGAAACGGAGACTAGATTTGGATTCCTGGTCAAATTTCGAGAGTGAAATGTGTCACTTTGGTAGTAAGTTTCTAGGGTAAAAAAAATAGTGATGGTCATATCACTGAAACGAACGCTGTTGAAAGGGCACGAATTTCAAAGAAGCAGATTGGGCATGAAAGCTTTTGAACTAGTGGAATTTCGACACAAGCGCCATGCATATTCGTGATCAACGTTGAATTCTGTTCAGAAGAAAAACTGTTTGGTGAGAATTGGCCGGTTTTAAAATCGGTCGTTAAATTAACTGAAGCCAAAATAGATTCAGTTTTCAAAAAGGTGTTTCATTTTTAAAAGAGTTACAGTAATTTCGTGAAACGGGGACCAGATTTAGATTCTGGTCAAATTTCGAGTGAAATGGGTAACTTTGGTAAGTTCTAGAGGTAAAAAAAATAGTGGTGGGCATGTCGCACAAACAGACTATTGAAAGAGAGGGCACAATTTCAAAAGAAACCGTTAGACATAACTTTTGAACTAATTGGAATTTCGACAAGCGCCATGCATATTCGTGATCAGCTTTAAATTCTGTTAATGAAAAACTGTTTGTTGAGAATTGGCCGGTTTTTTAAAATCGGTCGTTAAATTGGCTTTGACGCCAAATAGGTCGGTTTTTTCAAAAAAGTGTTTCATTTTTAAAGAGTTACTGTAATTTCGTGAAACGGAGACCAATTTAGATTCCTGGTCAAATTTCCAGGAGTCAGAAATGGGTCACTTTGGTAAGTTTCTATTGTAAAATAGTGGTGGGCATGTCACTGGAAACACACACACTATTGAAAGAAGGCACAATTTCCAAAAGAAACCGTTGGGCATAAATTTTTGAACTATTGGAATTTCGACAAGCGCCATGCATATTCGTGATCAGCGTTAAATTCAATGCAGAAAAACTAAGTTTAGTGAGAATTGGAGGAAGACAAAAAATGATCCAAACGCACGGAAAGAAGAAATGCGTGCCGTTAAGCCCATATATGAAAGACGAACGCTTCAAAAAGGATAATAGTGCAATTAAAATTTTTGCGCACTTTTTTTTTCGGTGTTTTTCTAAAACTGTCATAGAAATGCATTACCAAAGTGCAATAACTCCGTTCTAATAATCACAGGGGTAATGTTTTAAATATCCTTTGGGTTGGAGGCGGCCTCTCGTTCGGAATGACACCCGGTTTTTTAAAAATCGGTCGGTAAGTTGGCTTCAGAAGAAGCCAAACAGGTCAGTTTTCAAAGAAGATGTTTCATTTTAAAACAATTACAGAATTTCGTGTAAGGGAAACGGAACTAGATTTGGATTCCTGGTCAAATTTCGGGGAAATGGGTAACTTTGGTAAGTTTCTAGGGTAAAAAAATAGTGGTGGGCATGTCACTGGAAACAGACGCTATTGAAAGAGGGCACGAATTTCAAAAGAAACCGTTAGGCATAACTTTTGAACTAATTGGACTCGACAAGCGCCATACATATTCGTGATCAGCGTTGGTCTATTGCAAGAAAAACTAAGTTTGGTGAGAAGTGGCCGGTTTTGAAATCTTTCGGTAGGATTGGCTTTCAAATGCAAATAGGTCAGTTTTTCAAGAAGGTTGTTTCATTTAAAAAAAATTACAAAATTTCGTGAAACGGAGACCAGATTTGGTCCTGGTCCAATTCGAGGTGAAATGGGTCACTTTGGTAAAGTTTCTAGGGTAAAAAATAATTGAATTGGCATGTCCTGAAACAGACTATTGAAAAGAGGCACGAATTTCAAAAGAAACCGTTGGGCATAACTTTTTGAACTAATTGGAATTTCGACAAGCGCCATGCATATTCGTGATCAGCGTTGAATTCTGTGCAAGAAAAACTAAGCAGGTGAGAATTGGAGGAAGACAAAAATGATCAAACTACGGAAAGCAAATGCGTCGCAATTAAGCCCATATGAAAGACGAACGCTTCAGAAAGGATAATACCGCAATTAAAATTTTTTTACTTTTTTTTTTCGGTGTTTTCGCAAACTTTGTCCTTAAATGCATTGCAAAGTGCAATAACTAGACTTCTAATAATCGCAGGGTAATGTTTTATCTTTGGGTTTGAGGGCGGCCTCTCGTTCCAGACGGCACGGTTTTTAAAGTCGGTCAGTAAGTTCGCTTTCAAGCCAAATAAGGTCCGGCTTGTAAGAAGGTGTTTCATTTTAAAAATTACAGAATTTCGTGGGAAACGGAGACCAGATTTGGATTTCTGTGGTGGAAATTTTCAATTGAAATGTGTAACTTTGGTAAGTTTCTATTGTAAAAAAAAAAATAGTGGTGAAGGTCATGTCAATGAAACACACTATTGAAGAGGGCACGAATTTCAAAACCGTTGGGCATAAATTTTTAGACTAATTGGAATTTCGACAAGCGCCATGCATATTCGTGATCAGCTTTGAATTCTGTTAATGAAACTGTTTGTTGAGAATTAGCCGGTTTTTAAAATCGGTCGTTAAGTCAGCACGACGCAAAATAGGTCCGGTTTTCAAAAGGTGAACAATTTTAAAAGAGTTACTACTGTAATTTCGTGAAACGGAGACCAGATTTAGATTCCTGGTCAAATTTCGAGTGAAATGGGTCACTTTATGTGGTAAGTTCTATTGTAAAATAGTGAGCATGTCACTGGAAACACTCTATTGAAAGAGGGCACGAATTTCAAAAGAAACCGTTGAGCATAATTTTTGAACTAATTGAATTCAGACGGCGCCATGCATATTCGTGATCAGCGTTAACTTCTGTGCAAGAAGAAAAACTAGAAGTTTGGTGAGAATTGGAGAAGACAAAAAAAAAATGATCAAACGCACGGAAAAGAGAAATGCGTCTAATAATTAAGCCCGTATATGAAAGACGAACGCTTCAAAAGGATAATAGTGCAATTAAAAATTTTTTACTTTTTTTTTCTGTGTTCTTCTAAAGTTTGTCATAGAAATGCATTACCAAAGTGCAATAACTCGAGTTCTAATAATCACAGGGTAATGTTTTAAACGTCTTTGGGTTTTGGGGGCGGCCTCGTTCGAATGACACCCGGTTTTTAAAATCGGTCGGTAAGTTAACTTTCAAGCCAAACAGGTCAGTTTTCAAGAAGATGTTTCATTTAAAACAATTACAGAATTTCGTGAAACGGAGACTAGATTTGGATTCCTGGTCAAATTTCAGGTGAAATGTGTCACTGGTAAGTTCTAGGGTAAAAATAGTGATGGTCATGTCACTGAAGCGAACTGATTGAAAGGGCACGAATTTCCGAAAGAAACCGTTAGACATAACTTTTGAATAATTGGAATTTCGACACAAGCGCCATGCATATTCGTGATCAGCGTTGAATTCTGTTCAAGAAAAACTGTTTGGTGAGGAATTGGCGGTTTTTAAAATCGGTCGTTAAATTGCTTTGAAGCCAAATAGGTCAATTTTTCAAAAGGTGTTTCATTTTTTAAAAAGAGTTACAGTAATTTCGTGAAACGGAGACCAGATTTAGATTCCTGAAAGGTCAAATTTCGAGTGAAATGGGTAACTTTGGTAGTTTCTAGGGTAAAAAAAATAGTGGTGGAGGCATGTCACAGAAACAGACTATTGAGAGGGCACGAATTTCAAAGAAACCGTTAGGCATAACTTTTGAACTAGTGGGAATTTTGACAAGCGCCATGCATATTCATGATCAGCTTTAAATTCTGTTAATGAAAAACTGTTTGTTGAGAATTGGCCGGTTTTTTAAAATCGGTCGTTAAATTGGCTTTGACGCCAAATAGGTCGGTTTTCAAAAAGTGTTTCATTTTAAAGTTACTGTAATTTCGTGAAACGGGACCAGATTTAGATTCCTGGTCAAATTTCGAGTGAAATGGGTCACTTTGGTAAGTTTCTATTGTAAAAAAAAAAAAAAAAAAAATAGTGGTGGGCATGTCACTGAAACGCACACTACTATTGAAAGAAGGCACAATTTCAAAAGAAACCGTTGGGCATAAAATTTTTGAACTAATTGGAATTTCGACAAGCGCCATGCATATTCGTGATCAGCGTTAAATTCTGTGCAAGAAAAAACTAAGTTTAAGGTAAAGAGTGGGAGGAAGACAAAAAAAAAATGATCAAACGCAGGAAAAAAGAAATGCGTCGCAATTAAGCCCATATATGAAGACGAACGCTTCAAAAAGGATAATAGAGTACCATTAAAAATTTTTACTTTTTTTCGGTGTTTTTCTAAAAACTTGTCATAGAAGTACGTACCAAAGTGCAACTCCCAGTTCTAATAATCACAGGGTAATGTTTTAAATGTCTTTGGGTTTTGGAGGCGGCCTCTCGCGTTCAGAATGACACCCGGTTTTTAAAAATCGGTCAGTAAGTTGGCTTTCAAGCCAAACAGGTCAGTTTTCAGAAGGTGTTCATTTTAAAATTACAAGAATTTCGTGAAACGGAGACCAGATTTGGATTCCTGGTCAAATTTCAGGTAAAATGGGTCACTTTGTGGTAAGTTTCTAGGGTGCTGCAAAATAGTGGTGGGCATGTCCTGGGAAACAGACGCTATTGAAGAGGGCGCGGGAATTTCAAAGGAAACCGTTGGGCATAACTTTTGAACTAATTGGAATTTCGACAAGCGCCATGCATATTCGTGATCAGCGTTGAATTCTGTGCAAGAAAAAACTAAGTTTGGTGTTGAGAAGTGGCCGGTTTTGAAATCACGTTCGGTAAAGATTAGCTTTCAAGACAAAATAGGTGAGTTTTCAAGAAGTTGTTTCATTTTAAAAAAATTACAGAATTTCATGAAACGGAGACCAGATTTGGATTCACAGGGTGAGATTTTCAGGTGAAATGGGTAACTTTGGTAAGTTTCTAGGGTAAAAAAATAGTGGTAGGCATGTAACTGGAAACAGACTATTGAAAGAGGGCACGAATTTAAGAAACCGTTGGGCATAACTTTTTAATAATTAGATTTCGACAAGCGCGATGCATATTCGTGATCAGCGTTGAATTCTGTGCGAAAACTAAGTTTGGTGAGAAGTGGCCGGTTTTAAAATCCGGTCGTTAGAAGGTAACTGAAGCCAAATAGGTCAGTTTTCAAAAGGTGTTTCATTTTTAAAAAGTTACAGTAATTTCGTGAAACGGAGACCAGATTTAGATTCCTGGTCAAATTTCGAGTGAAATGTGTAACTTTGGTAAGTTTCTAGGAGTAAAAAATAGTGGTGGCCATGTCACTGAAACAAAATATTGTGAAGAGGACACGAATTTCCGAAACAGATTAGCATAACTTTTTGAACTAATTGGAATTTCGACAAGCGCCACTTACATATTCATTAGTCAGCGTTGAATTCTGTGCAAGAGAAAACTAAGTTTGGTGAAGTGGAGGAAGACAAAAATGATCAAATGCACGGAAAGAAAATGGGTCACCAATTAAGCCCATATGAAAGACGAACGCTTCAAAAAGGATAATACCACAGGTAAAATTTTTTAAATTTTTTCGGTGTTTTCATAGGCTTGTCATAAAATGCATTACCAAAGTGCAATAACTCGAGTTCTAATAATTGCAGGGTAATGTTTTAAATGTCTTTGGGTTTGGGGGCGGCCTCTCGTTCGAATGACACCCGGTTTTTAAAATCGGTCAGTAGTTGGCTTTCAAGCCAAACAGGTCAGTTTTCAAGAAGATGTTTCATTTAAAACAATTACAGAATTTCGTGAAACGGAGACTAGATTTGGATTCCTGGTCAAATTTCCGGAGGAGTGAAATGGGTAACTTTGTGGTAAGTTTCAGGGTAAAAAAAGTAGTGGTGGGCATGTCGCACAAAACAGACTATTGAGAAGGGCACAGGTACAGAAACCGTTAGGCATAACTTTTGAACTAATTGGACTTTCGACAAGCGCCATGCATATTCGTGATCAGCGTTGAATTCTGTGCAAGAAGAAACTAAGTTTGGTGAGAAGTGGCCGGTTTTGAAATCCTTTCGGTAGAAGTTGGCTTTCAAGACAAATAGGTCAGTTTTTTCAAGAGGTGTTTCATTTTAAAAAAAATTACAAAATTTCCGTGAAACGGAGACCAGATTTGAATTCCTGGTCAAATTTCGAGAGTGAAATGGGTCACTGGTAGTTTCTAGGGTAAAAAATAATTGGTGGGCATGTCCCTGAAACAGACTAATGAAAGAGGGCGCTTTTAATTTCAAAACCGTTGGGCACCGCACGAACTAATTGGAATTTCGACAAGCGCCATGCATATTCGTGATCAGCGTTGAAATCTGTGCAAGAAAAAAATTAAGTTTGGTGAGAGTGTGGTTTTGAAATCGTTCAGTAAGATTCTTTCAAGACAAATGAGTCAGTTTTTCAAGAAGTTGTTTCATTTTTAAAAAATTACAGGAATTTCGTGAAATGGAGACCAGATTTAGATTCTGGTCACATTTCGAGTGGAAATGTGTAACTTTGGTAAGTTCTAGGGTAAAAAAAAATAGTGGTGGGCATGTCACTGAAACAGACTATTGAAAGAAGAAGGACTTCGAATTTCAAAGAAAACCGTTGGGCATAACTTTTTGAACTAGTGGAATTTTGACAAGCGCCATGCGTATTCGTCAGCGTTGAATTCTGTGCAAGAAAAACTAAGTTTGATAGGGTGGAGGAAGACAAAAAAATGATCAAACGCACGGAAAAGAGAAATGCGCCGCAATTAAGCCCATATGAAAAGACAGGCAACTAAAAGGATAATACCGCAATTAAAATTTTTTACTTTTTTTTCCGGTGTTTTTCTGATACTTGTCATAGAAATGCATTACCAAAGTGCAATAACTCGAGTTCCTAATAATCGCAGGGTAATTTTTAAGTGTCTTTGGGTTTGGGGGCGGCCTCCTTCGAATGACGCACCCGAGGATTTTTTTAAAATCGGTCAGTAAGTTGGCTCAAGCCAAATGGAGTCGGATTTTCAGAAGACAGTGTTTCATTTAAAATACGAGGAATTTCAGTGGGAGACCAGATTTGGATTCCTTGTCAATTTCGAGTGAAATGGGTCTTTTGGTAAGTTCTAGGGTAAAAAAAATAGTGAGGTGGGCATGACACTGGGCACGAATTTCAAAGAAGCAGGTGAACAACTTTTGAACTATTTGGAATTTCGACAAGCGCCATACATATTCGTGATCAGCGTTGAATTCTGTGCAAGAAAAAACTAGAAGTTTGGTGAGGAGTAGCCGGTTTTAAAATCGGTCGTAAGTTAGCTTTCATGCCTGCCAAATAGGTTAGTTTTTCAAGAAGGTCTTTCATTTTTAAAAAAAAGTTACATTAATTTCGTGAAACGGAGACCAAATTTAGATTTCTGGTCAAATTTCGAGTGAAATGGGTAACTTTGGTAAGTTTCTAGGGTAAAAATAGTGGTGGAGCATGTCACTTTGCACACAAACAGACTAATGAAAAGAGGGGACGAATTTCAAAGAAACAATTAGGCATACCCTTTGAGGCTGGTAGATTTAGGCAATCATATTTTCATATTCGTGGTCAGCGTTGAATTCTGTGCAAGAAACTAGGATTTGGTGAGAGTGGGAGGAAGACAAAAAATGGTAAATGGAAAAGAGAAATGCGTCGCAATTAAGCCCATATGAAAGACGAACGCTTCTCAAAAGGATAATACCGCAATTAAAATTTTTTTAAATTTTTCTCGGTGTTTTCTGAAACTTGTCATAGAAATGCATTTACTTAAAATTTTTAATAACTCGAAGGTTTCAATAATCGCAGGGTAATGTTTTAATTGTGGCGTCTTTAGGTTTTGGGGCGGCCTCTCGTTCGAATGACGCAGTTTTTAAAATCGGTCGGTAAGTTGGATTTGAGCAAACAGGTCGGTTTTTCAAAGAGGTGTTTCATTTTAAAAAATTACAGGCTGGTGCGGAGACAGGTTTTGGATTACCCTGGTCCAAATTTCAAGTGAAATGGGTCACTTTGGTAAGTTTCTAGGGTAAAAAAAAAAAAATAGTGGTGGGCATGTCACTGGGAAACAGACTATTGAAAGAGGACTCGAATTTCAAAAGAACCGTTGAGCATAGCAGAACTAGTGGAATTTCAACAAAGCGCCATACATATTCGTGATCAGCGTTGACTTCTGTGCAAAGAAACTAAGTTTGGTGAAGTGGCCGGTTTTTGAAATCGTTCGGTGGCTATCAAGACAAATAGGTCGGTTTTCAAGAAGGTGTTTCATTTTAAAAAAATTACAGGAATTTCGTGAAACGGAGACCAGATTTGGATTCCTGGTCAATTTTCGAGGAAGTGAAATGAGTAACTTTGGTAGGATTTCTAGGAGTAAAAAAAAATAGTGGTGTATGTCACTGAAACAAAATATTGAAAGGGACACGAATTTCAAAACCGTTAGGCATAACTTTTTAGAACTAGTGGAATTTCGACAAGCGCCATATTCGTGGTCAGTTGAATTCTGTGCAAGAAAAAACAAGTTTGGTGAGAATTGGAGGAAGACAAAATGATCCAAATGCACGGAAAGAAATGGGTCACCAATTAAGCCCTTATAAGAAAGACAGAACACTTCCAAAAAGGATAATACCACAATTAAAATTTTTTAAATTTTTCGGTGTTTTCTGAAGCTTAATCATAAAAATACATTACCAAAAGTCTTTATAACTCGAGTTCTAACCATTGCAGGGTAATGTTTAAAGTGTCTTTGGGTTTTGGGGCGGCCTCTCGTTCGAATGACAACCGGTTTTAAAATAGGTCCGGTAAGTTTGACTCCAAACCAAACAGGTCGGTTTAAAAGTTGGTGTTTAAACATTTACAGGAATTTCATGAAACGGGAGACCAGATTTGGATTCCTGGTCAAATTTCGAGTGAAATGGTAACTTTGTTGGTACAGGAATTAAAATAATTGTTGGCGCTAATACGCCGAAACAGACTATTGAAAGAGTACACGAATTTCCGAAAACCGTTAGGCATAACATTTGAACTAATTCGACAAGAGCCATACATGTTCGTGATGTGGTGTTTCTATTACAAGAGAAAAACTAGAACAGTGAGGTGAAAGGCAAAAAAATGAGAATCAAACTTTTGAAAAAAGGGAAATGCGTCTATTATATGACGAACGCTTCAAAAAGGATAATACAGCAATTAAAATTTTTCTTTTTTTCGGTGTTTTCTGAAACATGCGAAATGCATTACCAAAGTGCAATAACTCGAGTTCCTAATGTCCGCAGGGTAATGTTTAAGTTTCTTTGGGTTTGAGGCGGCCTCTCGTTCGAATGACACCCGGTTTTCTAAAATCGGTCGGTAAGTTAACTACAGCCAAATAGGTCAGTTTTTCAAAGGTGTTTCATTTTTTAAAAGAGTTACAGGAATTTCTTGAAACGGGAACCAGATTTAGATTCTGGTCAAATTTCGAGTGAAATGGGTAACTTTGGTAAGTTCTAGGAGTAAAAAATAGTGGTGGGAATATCACTGAAACAGACTATTGAAAAGGGGACACGAATTTCAAAGAAACCGTTGAGCATAACTTTGAACTGTTTGAATTTCGACAAGCGCCATACGTCATGGCGTTGTTGCAAGAAAAACTAAGTTTGGTGAGAATTGGAGGAAGACAAAAAATGATCAAACGAACGGAAAAGAAAAAATGCGTCATATTAAGCCGGATGTAAGACGAACCTTCGGGGACTTAAATGCTGCAATTAAAATTTTTACTTTTTTTTAAGGTGGCACTGCGAGCATGTAGAAAGCATTTACGAAAAAGAAATAACTCGAGTTCTAAAATCGCAGGGTAATGTTTTAAGTGTCTTTTGGGTTTGAGGGCGGCCTCTCGTTCGGAATGGCGCGTTTTTAAAATCGGTCGGTAAGTTGGCTTTCAAAGCCCAGCGGTCAGTTTCAAAGGAAGATGGTTTCATTTTAAAAGTAATTACAGAATTTCGTAGAGCGAATTTCGATTTGGATTCCTGGTCAAATTTACAAGTGATAATGCTTTGGTGAGTTTCCATTGTAAAAAAAAAATAGTGGTGGGCATGTCACTGGAAACACACACTATTGAAGGGCACAATTTCAAAACCGTTGGGCATAACTTTTGAACTAATTGGAATTTCGACAAGCGCCATGCATATTAGTGATCAGCGTTGAATTCTGTGCAAAAAAAAGCTAAGTTTGGTGAAATTGGAGGAAGACAAAAAAAATAGATCGAACGCACGGAAAAGAAATGCGTCGCAATTAAGCCCGGAATGAAAAGACGAACGCTTCAAAAATAGGTAATACCGCAATTAAAATTTTTACTTTTTTTCGGTGTTTTCTAAAACTTGTCCTTAAATGCATTACCAAAATTGCAATAACTCGAGTTCTATGTATCCGAGGGTAATGTTTTAAGTGTCATTGCGTTTGGGGGCGGCCTCTCGTTTAAGAATAACACCTGGTTTTAAAATCGGTCGGTAAGTTGGCTTTCAAGCCAAACG
>BMAV01014999.1:0-77707 GCA_019973955.1 Trichonephila inaurata madagascariensis
AGTCCTTACTAGATGAGGCGGGGCCTGGTAAGACAGTTAAAAAACCAATATAGATAAAATGTTCTCTGTATTGGAGTCGATACATATTTACAAGTAAAGCTTTTCGTGCATGAAGATCAACAAGAGTAAATATAGATGCAGATTGATTGACATTAACTTGCAGACTGAGATGAGAATTCCAATAAGCAATCTCCCTCCCAATTTCAAAACAAATGTTAAAAGGTTACATTGTCTCATTAAACTGATTCTAAAATTAAATGTACTTACATCTATAGATGATACTAGCAGATATGCTGGTCCTTCGCACGGGTGAATTAAAAAATTAAACAATACAGATTGAAGGATAAATAAGTTTTTAATGATTGAATTTTACGTGAATTGCAAATTAAACAAAAAAAGGTTTTTGCATCTATCAGTTATTAAAAAAACCCTTATTTGATAAATTTTAAGTCTGTAGATCTAAGCTGATAAAAAGAGGAATTTTTTTAAAATTTATAATGCCCCGTAACTGTCTTGTGGGTCGATTTTTGAAAACACCTTCCCAAGCTGATCTCTCTTCAGCAAAAGTAACACATTGTTACACATTTTGTGTAATGAACGCTTAAAATAGTGTAAATAGTGTAAATAATTTATATCTGGGATGTGTAATACGTTATTACTTTCTGGTGTACTTATTTTATGTTAAATTTGTAATATTCGCAAGCAACGCCGTTCCTTACATAATAATGGCTATTCCACAGATACATAGCGAAATGTTGGCAAACAGCCAAGTTGATATCTTTTTTGGCGACCGCGTTGGCAACTTGGAGATTGATTGAATGGTGCAGAAGCTCATGTTTTGTAGCGCCACCTGGTGGGGAGCTGCAACAAAGATGATAGCATAAAAGCCTGCTCCACAAAAAATACATATACATGTCAATTTTCATAGTCATCAGTTGAACGGTGTTGGAGTGATGCAATTTCACATATAAAAACATTTATTTTTATATATATATAGATAAAATAAGAACTGTAAACAAATTGAATAGAACTGTCACAACTTATATTTAATGGTATTTTTGATACAATTTATACCATTGCATCTCAGGTAAGTTATCTAATGAATGGAATCATTTTAAATAGTTGAGGTCCTCCTGCATTTTCCGCTTTCTCAATGAGGCCCTCGAGCTAATAGAGTTGATTTTTAATTTTTATTCCACAAAATAGGGAAGTTCTTTCTTCCAGTGTCAATTTTCATGAACGTAGAATACAAAACTAGTTTAAGGTATCCGACTACTTACGAAAACTTAAAAAAATAGAGATATGGAGATTTTTTTGTGGTTTTAGATTTATTTAGTACATTTAAGGAAAAAAAAAAAGCTAAAACTAAGAAGATGAAAAAAATTTATTACTACAAAAATGGGAAAAAATGGGTAAAAATTGATATAAACGTGGTCCACTCTGTACAAATATAGTAAATGAACAAATTCTCAATTTTTCAATTTTGATATATATTACTTTAATATTCCTTTTTGAAACGACTTTCAGGATAAGAGATTATATTAGTGATTATATGAAATTGCTTAAAAAAATAGTGATCATATTCTCATAAAGAACAGTAAATTTGTAATTAAACAGTGATGGATAAATCTGAAGTTTAAAACACTTCTACTATTAAAAGCAGAACATACACAAAAAATTTCAGCAAATTATTTGAAAAACTTTTTGAGCAATCGCTGTCCCCGTTTGAACTTTTCTAAAAATAAAGACATTTCGAGTAAAACGCATTTTAAAGTTTGACATCTTATGTAAAATTATGGCATGTGTTTTTACTAAAACACTTGTAGTTTTTATTCTAATAAACGGAAAAATAAAAAAATTAACATTTTTATAAAGATAATAAAATGGTCTATAAAAAAAATAAAAACAAAATTGACAATTTTTTTAATTCATCATTTTAGGGTAGTCGGATACTTTAAGCATTCTGTCTCACTAAATACCTTTTACAATTTCAAATAGGGTGTTTGAAAGATTTATACTCAAAATAAGATTTTCAATCGTATGTCAATAGGACAGTTGGGAGCAACACAACTGACTTTTTGATTCACAAACGTGAATCAGATCTACTAAGGGAGTTTCTGGGTTGCATGCAACCCCTTGCGGACTGCTAATGCGGTGCAATAGTAATTAGTGATAGGAGACAAATGACTCTCAATTCCGGAACTAATGAGCACAGGAATTCAAGAACTGCGAGTTAAATCGAAATGGCTTGGTTCCCGGAAATCGTTTCTCTTGTTACTTATGTTACTTACCCGCAAACGTCCCCCGTTTTAGTTAGCAGTATTCCAGTATTCGATAGATGCTAATTATTCCGAATGTATAGTGTGTCTGAAAAATATTACTACGTTTTCAAAGAAATGGATTAAAAATAAACAAATATTTTCACTTACGGTTCTTAATGTTCATAAATAAAGTATTAAAGATTCTGTTTAATGAAATATGCAAACTAGATAGAACAACTCCCTCGTTTTTAAACATTCTTCTTTCAAAATGGCTGCATCATAACAACAAATGTAGGTTGTAGCATGGTTTAAATGGAACAAATGGGAACATGGAGATATAAACAAATATTTTCACTTACGGATTTTTATGTTCATAAGCAAAAGATTAAAGTTCATTTTTAATGAAATGCAAACTAGATAGAACAACTCCCTCGTTTTTAAACATTCTTCTTTCAAAATGGCTTCACCATAACAACAAGTGCAAGTTGTAGCATGGTTTATCGAATTTAAATCTACAGCATGTATACAGCGTAAATGGAAAGCCAACACACTGGAGTTGGGAAGTGAGAAAAAATTCCCTGGGGATGGATGGAAAGAGAAAGTCCAATACCATATGGCCACCTAGACATAACAACTTGGGACTTCTTTTAGGAATACTTGAAAAACACTATTTACCAATCTTCAATGGTGACAATGATGAAATGAAAGGTCGAAATACAAAGGCCATTCATTTTGCTGATCCTACAATACTTCACAGAATGCTGCTAGAAATTTCGTATAGAGTGTTGCGCACAACTAATGGAGCGCATTTAGAAATCGTGCAATAAAGCTGTGTTCAAAAATTGATTTTTTTTTGGAACGAAAAAAAACCGTACGTGAGAAATATTTTTATTTATTTATTATAATTAAAATTTGAAAATGTAGCCATGTTTTTCAAACATGTGGTATTTTAAACTATTTATATTTATTCATGATATATATATATATCATTCGCGAGGAGTGAAATAAAAATATTTAAATATGAGATTAACTTGGATATATTTTTATGGGTAACAGGACATGCTCGAAAGTGTAAAATGTTAAAATTAGCACTCTTTGTTTATATATATTTAAAAAATTCCAATAGAGCTTAGGTCTTTTTTTCTGATAATAAAGATATTTAAGTTATTCTGTTGAAATATAAAAATAATTTGTGAGTTCAAAAGAATTTTTTTTTCCTGTTTAATTTATGTTGGACATAATTTTTGAGATCACCTAAAAGAGTTACTACTAAAACAGTGAACGCAGACTTTCTACTTGATTTTTGTTAGTATCTCTACAAAACTTTCTTTATTTTAAAATCTATTTTAAAATCTATAAATTTACTTTTTTATTATTCTGGATACATAAAATAAAATGAATTTTAAAAAAAATTAATTTTTTTTTTAAATTCTACTTTTTAAATTTTTTTTTCGTTCATGTAAGCAATAGTATGTGAATGCAGACTTTTTCCAGCTAGTGTATATACAAAATTTCAGCTCAATCGGTTGAAGATAATAGCTTCAAAACTGAGTTGCAAGATTCCACCCGAGCAAATTACATTTCAAGCTAAATAAAAGCTTGTGATAAAAATGGGGAAACGTAGGTGATTGAATTATGTAAAAATAACGCAATAGAAATTTAAAAAAAATTATTTTTTATTAAAATATGAATATTATCTTTTTACTAATTCAGTTAAATGTCAGTTTTGTGATGTTTAAAAAAAAAAGCTGAGAAACATGAGATATTTCTTTCATTTACAGTTATGCTCATATCTCGTTCACTGTTGGGAAAAAATTGTTATTGATAATTCTATCACGATAAAAGGTTTCAAAATAAAGGACTATTTTGAACCGAAAGATTTATCACTTGACAACAATGCTAAAGCGACGATGCGGATACAGATTCATGATTTTTTTTTCCACTGACAACATGATGAATGATTGTTTTGATCCTTTATGCAAATATGCAGCGCATGTTTCCAAGCATAAAAATTTTCATTACGCTTTTCAATTTTGGGCTTTAATATTATGTAACAAAATAATATATTATGAATATAAGATGATTTACGAATATAAACCATGGCATTTCGTATTTTATTGATTCATCTGTTTATCCAGGGTCAAAAACATGCAACGAGGACAGCGGAATGAGTTTTGGGGAGGATCAAGTCTAAAGTGTTTGACCTTTCTGACTTAGTTAAGGAACTGTGTTTAACAGAATAATCTAATAAGTTAATAATAAAGTTATTTCAGCAGCCGCATCTATACTATATTTTCATGCAGTTTGTCTCGTATTTGGTGGCCGCCGTAGCTAAGCGATTAGGGTTGTTAACTTGGCGTTGTTTCTGCCGAATCATGAGTTGATGATGCCAGTAAAGCAGTGTTTCTCTCAATAAAGGTCGTGATCCCAAATGGAGTCTACATATTTTTAGGAGTCATCGAGTTCATATGAAGGTTAAGTTAATAATAAAAGCTATTTCAGCAGCCGCATCTAAACTATATTTTCCTCAGGTTTGTCTGTATTTGGTGGCCGCCGTAGCCAAGCGATTAGGGTTGTTAACTTGGCTTGTTTCTCCCGATACGAGCTGATGATGCCAGTAAAGCAGTGTTTCTCTCAATAAAGGTCGTGATCCCAAATGGAGTCAACATATTTTTAGGAGTCATCGAGTTCATATGAAGGAGGGAAATGTGCAGCTTTTGTTGATCCAAGGATCGGAACATCAAATGGTAAAGTCTGTTTTGGCTCCAATGCTGAAAGTTTTTAGCAGGGCATAACGGAATGGCCTTCACGTCTAGGATGACCCTGCCACGAGTGAACTCCCTACGTCAGTGTTTCTCAAACTTTCAATATTTGCGACCCAATATTAAATCATGATTTTCTTCGTGCCCCTCCATACAATAACAATGTCTTGAATTCAATAATACTAACTTTGCGCTAAAACTAGAATACGACTTTTAAACCCCTTAAGTACGGCGTATATAAACGTCTCCTCAGCCAATGCATTAAATGTCCCGGACGATATATATACATCTTTCCTAAATACCATCTTTTCTGTGCACTGCTATCCATAAAATTATTCCCAAGACTTTGGAATGTTTTGAAAGGACCTTGACAGTGTTTGCGAAGGAATTACTTATTTCCCGAATATTTACTTATATATTATTCTTTTCTACCCTCCCCCAATACACCACATACGCTCACTAACATGTTAAAGGTTGGAATTCGGGAGCGAATCATGTAATTTTTAATCGGCATTTAAGGGATTAATTATCAAGATGAGTGTTAATTCTTGCATATAATTTTATGTACGACAAGCCCATGGGGTCACTGGTAATTGTTCAACTTGTTCTTAACTTAGTATTGTTAAATTAATTATAAAATATATTGGATGGTACTGATATATTTATAAGTGTATTATATATATGTCAGAGTGTAAATGTGTACTTTATTTTTTTATTATGTCAGAATGTATTTTGTTTGTTTTCTTTCAATAAATTAATAATTTTTTAAAATAATCTTTTGTTTTCGACTTTTCAATATGCTCGCCCCCCCCTTGTAGGAGTATCGCGCCCCCTAGGGGGGCGGGCCCCACAGTTTGAGAAACACTGCCCTACGTACTTCGCCCATTCCGCTCAAGAACACCCCTCCGTCACAATAAGGCAATCAGCAGGACTTGGGAGGGATGGAGGGTGCCTTCCACTCACCATTGGTATGTGGTTAATAGACCTTGTCTGGCCATAGCCCTCAAGTGTGACAGATGCTCCCAGACTAGACTCTCTCGTCTTACTAGTGGTCACATCAATTGCCTCTCATTCTCAGCGAACAAAAAGGTCTTCTCACTCTGTGCAAGGTGCCAAGATCACCAGGCTTCTCCCCCAAACACAAAATGCATTGCATGGATATCAAAATCAAAGATATCTACACTGATCCCCTTCTTATGCTGAATTGTTTGAATGTCAACGATTTAATGGATATTGTTTGACTTCGTCAGACTTTGGAGGATTAGCAACAACGACATATTTTTAGGATTTTTCACAATTATTATTAATAATACTAATAATTTAATTGCTTATATGCCACCCCACCTAGTATGGGGGTTTTTCTACTTTTTTTGGGGTGGGCTCGGTTTCAATTCAATAAGTCATGGATGTATCCGAGAAAAAGTCGGACTTTCCCCAAATGGATTCTGTCTCGGAAGGGCGGCCTCCCTTATTTCGCTATCATCGTTTGTAACTTTTGAAACCCATTAAAGCAAAAATACGTGCGGTGCTTTTTTAAAAACATCCCCGAATGCAAGACTTTGTCAGACCACTTAGGGTTAAAAAAAAAAGCACGTTGATCCAAAAGTTTCGCCATCCCACTAGTTAATTTTTTGAATAATGGTCCTGCTTTTGAATGATGGGTGGTAAAGGAAAAATTTTTGGAAATGTAAATCTGAATTCACACTTTTAAGGAAAGGGAATATAAAAATTTAAACCAAAAAAAAGAGGAATACATTTTTTTATTTCAAATATTTCAAGCATAATTTATGAAACAAATCGTTTTTTAATAAAACCAGACTTGCAAGACCCGACATATTTTAAAATCAGCACTTAAGAATCTAATGCAAGCATTACGGCATTTACTTTGGGGCCGGGTAGCCTAGTGTTTAAACACGGACCCCCCCCAAAGGGAAAGGCCAGTTGATCCCGTCCCAAATACCCTCCGGTACACACGGGTACTGCTCGTTAAATCAGTGGGCCCAAAAAAAGGGTCTTGTAGGGTCACAGCGGAAACCACGGTCAGGGGCTGGAGAATATTTCCCTCTCCCCAGTTCCATCCTAAATTTGGAGGGGGAGATAGGGGGTGTCTCCCTCTATCGTAAAAAATCAACCCCCAAAACTCCAACTTTATTCCTTCTCTTCGGGGAAAGGGCACGAAACAAAAAAACATTATTTTTCCTTCCTGATTGATTATAGAATAAAAAATTTCCTTTTTATTCGGGGTTCTTTCTTTCCTTAACAACACAAAATTTCAAAGGCCTTTTGGTTTTTAAAATTTTAAGAAAGCTTAAAAATTTAAACATTGAAACCCCTAATATTTTTGAAAAAAAATTCTTATTTTCCCTTTTTCTAGTCTTATTTGTTGTTGCTTTTTTTTGTTGGGGGTTGTGAAAATATTCCAAAAAAAAATACTTTTGCATAATAAACGAAAATTTTAAACCATCTTGGAAAAATGCTTTCAATTCATATACCTTTCACAATCAATACAAAAAAATGATCTATTGTTGACTTTTTCAGATAAGAAAATAAAAGACAAGCCTTTCCCTATGATTATCGGCTTCCTAATAAAATTCGAACACAAAAAGAGGCATTTTCGAACGCAGAATTCGGAATTGAATAGGGAATCGTGCAAAGGAGAGAAAATCTTTGAAGTAATAAACATGAAAATTTCTTTTCAAGGGATAAGAGCTGCTTTGAGATCTTGATAAGAGTGTAATTTCTTTTTTTCCCCTTCCCGAAATCTCCCAACTGCTTCTCCTCCCCACTCGTTGCTATGGTTACGAAACAGTTCATTCAAACGATAACTATGTGTGTGTTTGTGGTTGCACACAAAATAAAACCATCGAATACGAACAAAATGTGAGAGCGTAAACTTATTGGATCTATTGTAGTACATGTGGGATTAAAAACATGTTTCTGAATCGGAGTTGCGATTTTTGTTGTTGGCGTGTATTATGATTGTATCGACAATTTCATTTTATTCATTTATTTTATTTTATTTATTTTTACGTTTTTTGGATATTAATTTTGGGATGAGTTGTGTGATCTTATATTCATTTTTAACGGTGATTATAATATAATTTTGAATATAATTTTTTAAAAATGTTTTTTAATGATGATCGTTCGCTTTTAGATTACTAGGGATTGTATGATTTTTTTGTTTAGATTACAATAGGAATTAAACAATTTTCGGTTACAATAGGGATTGTATGATTTTGGGTTACTATAAGGATTGCATAGTTTTAGGTTTCTAATAATTATAATATTTCAAACAGAGTTTACTAATGATTATATGGTTACATTTTTCTAATGATTTCATTGAGAGTTTTAGATTTTTAAAGATTGTAAGATTTTAGTTTAATAATGAATGTTAAGTTTTCGATCACAGTTTAGTAAATGGTTTTAAATTATCAATAATTGTGCGTGATTTTAATTCATTAATAATTGTAGTTTTAGATTCCTAATCTATAATGTTATATTAAATAAATATTTTAAAATACAGAAACGCCTTAAGTATTTTACTACAATTAAAATATTTATAACTGTTAACTATTTTAATTTAAACATTTATTTAACTTATTGTGTGTGTGCAATTTAAATAATTTTTGAAATAAAGGAAAAAAAGAATTAAGGAATTAAATTTTAGAAATTAAGGAATTCATGAAAAATAAAGTAAAAAATGTTGGCCTGAAAAGAACTTATGATTACATATGTATGTTACTTAAATTATTTTTAACAAGAATGTTGCCATAAGGAATTTCATTTTATGGATAAGATTTTACAAAAATTGGAATTACGTTTTTAATACAGGTTTTGCATTTTTTTTCTTTTTAAAAATGCTACTAAACATTACTTTTATGTAGAAAAGAAAAAAATATACTATCATCACTTCGAAATGTGTAGGGCATGAACTATTTCTTA
Source organism: Trichonephila inaurata madagascariensis (assembly GCA_019973955.1). Classification (NCBI taxonomy): domain Eukaryota; kingdom Metazoa; phylum Arthropoda; class Arachnida; order Araneae; family Nephilidae; genus Trichonephila; species Trichonephila inaurata. The sequence goes on from BMAV01014999.1 coordinate 8,966, forward strand.
TTGATTATTTTTAGCAATAGGTAGTATTGATTTTCCAGTTGGTAATGTTTTAATTAACTAATTAAATAGTCAATAATCATTTTCTAAAGTCAAAGCTGGATTGTTCCTGAAATTTGAGTTCGCGGTATGTTTTGAGTAAAGAATGCAGCACATTTTATAAAGGGAAGAGCAAAATTTCATTTTATATGACATTATTTAAATATGTTTATACATACTTTAATTTCTGCTCCGTTTGATTCCAGTTAATTTAGACAGTAAAAAAAAATATTCAAAATTTTTCCAACATTGGAAGCTAAAACTCAAAAATCTTTAGCAGCTGATCACAACAATTACGCAGTTTTATTATTTATTTATTTATTTTGAGAAGATGATATGACTTAAGGAGAAAAATTCTGTTTACTAACTCATTGGTATGTAATTGTTAGACCGGAATTAGCAAAACCCTTTTAACTTACGATATTCAAATCACAATGGAGAATTTTACAATAGAGAATGTGTTAATGATTATAAAAACAACTAAAAGTACTTAATATTTTAGAACTGGTAGGTGAGATTTTTTTTTGAAAATTTAAGATAGGGATTTTTTCATACTTTGCGGCGGCCTCGTTGAGTGGGTCATGGTCACGAACTCAGGGATGCCGTTGTATGACAGGTGCCTCGTGTGACCTGCCGTGAAAAGGGGTGGCGCACGATAAAATATGTAGTAAGCTGTAAGTCCTCAAGTTGGCATGATGTGGAAGTTTGGCTATCATTCCGGTGTCACCCTCATCATTTGATCATGTCTCAACATTGCGAAATCTGTTGCGGCTTCAAAGTCTGACGTATGTGGCAACGGTAGCTGAGTAGTCACGAACTCGTCGTGTCTCGGGTTTGAAACTTAGTGCCGTTGAAGATCCACCGTGTACAAGGCTGGCAAACGTTAAATCTACCCAGTTCTAAGTCCCCTTGGTGCAAGCTTAGATGTTGTCCTCGTCACTTGATCACGGTTAAAAATTACGAGGTCCGTCTCCAAAAGCTCTCTTGTTGCTTCACAATACGAAGTAAATTCTAACTGTGTGGTGAGTGAACGATTAATCAGTCGACCCATTTTTGTTTCTCTCATATTAAGGTATCCGACTACGTTCGGAACCATGATTTTAAAAAAGCGCACAAATGGATAATTGTCATGATATTTAGTGTCACTTAGATTAGAATACATATATAAAATTATTTAATGACATTTTGACAAAAAAAATTATTTAAATACAATATTTTGGCAAAAAATTAACTTAGAATAATTTTTTCCAAATGTTCTCCTTTTGTGAAAAATGCTTCTATTATAATAATATTTTGCCTGTATATAGCTCAGACCTTTCTACAGAGGCTCAACTAGAATGTTTGAAAAATTCACATTATTTTCAGAGTTACCACCCATTTAAATAATTATTGGCGTTTTTTTTTCTTAAAATTGCTCCGCTCTATTGTCGTAAAATATGGATAAACCCACTTCTAAGTTATATATTTCAAAAATTGTAGTTGAGCCTCTGTACAGAGTTCTGGGCTATATACAGGCAAAATATTATTATAATAAAAGCATTTTTCACAAAAGGACAACATTTAGGGAAAAAATTATTCTAAGTTAATTTTTTGCCGAAATATTATATTTAAATACATTTTTCTGCCAAAATGTCCTTAAAACAACTTTATACATGTATTTTAATCTAAGTGACACTAAATATCATGAATATTATTCATCTATGCGCTTTTTTTAAAATCACGGTTCCGAACGTAGTCGGATACTTTAAACGTATTGAAAAAGGCAGTCAATGTGAAGGGCAAATAAGAAATGTTTGAAAAATACGCCATCAAAGGTTACCGATTTTTAAAAAATAATTAACGAGCTTTTTTTGAAAACAGTTAGTAGTAAAAGTAGAACATCATTGCACTTCATTACAGTTAAAAAAAATTAAGTCAATTCCTACTTAGGTCAACAAAGAAACATTTTATTTTTGTTAACTTTTATTAGATAGTTACAATTAATATGAATACTTACATACATAAGACAGAGTTACATTACGTACTACGTGTCAAAACAGAAAGCGATTTTCCTTGAAATTTTATCATTTTTCTTTCTATACAGGGTGTTCGACTATTATCTTTGATTGTTACTATTTATTCATTAATTAACTTTAATTATTCTGATAAAATATTTCAATAAATAGAATTTACATTCTCAAAAATTAGGCCCTCCCGGGTGGGACTCGATCCCAAGATATTTGTATTAGAAGTCCAACGTGGTGTCCATTGCACTACAAGGACACAACGAACGATTTTTCTCTTCATATATAGTGTTGGACAAGAATTTTTGTTTGTTACTATTTATTCATTTTTTTAATTTGATGAATGAATTAATATTTTAAAAAAACTGTATTAACATCAAGTGTCATCCACTACAAGTTTAAAAAAATGTATTTGAGCCTGAATGGATGAATAGAAAGTATTTTATAAACGGTTGGAAATTTGAACAAGATATATGTATATAAATATATAAATATATATATATATATAGAGAGAGAGAGAGAGAAAGAGAGAGAGAGAAAGAGAGAGAGAGAGAGAGAGATAGATATAGGGAGAGAGTGAACTAATAGTAGGAATTGAAAAAGTGAGAGGAAACTTGGCTAATACTGATTTTATGGCTTGATATACGGTGCATCTATCACTCAAATAGTATTTTTATTATCAGAAGTTGTTTTGTGCATCATTATTGATTGGAAAGAATAAAATTTAAGCCCCAATAATAAGCATTCTCTTCAAATTGTTCCATGAATACTAACTATATAATACTGACAAACTAATGCAGTATTTATTCTTGAATTTCATTTACTAATTTATGCTCTTTTTCTGGATATGTAATTATAAAATTACCTACTAATTATTCTAAAACGTATTACAATAATTCACCAAAAAAGAACTAATTTCTATGAATGGTTTAATGGAAGTAACCAAGCCATAAACAAAACTATTTGCATTCTATAACTAATTGTGGGGCCTCAATTTCTGAAACATTAGAATAAATTTACTCGAAAAGAACCATTAATGAAATGCAAACAATGATTCACACAAGACCTCTGAGGGATAATCAAGAAGGGGAAAAAAAGAAGAGCAATTAACCCTAATTATTTCAGTTCCAGCATTCTATTCTGAATGAAGAAATAAAGAAAAAGGCATGCTAATTCATTCTTGCGCTCAAATTGGTTCTATTGTCTCACTTAATTCCTATCCACTATCGATACACTCCTTAACGAAGTGATCATCCAATCCTAGCAGACGACATTACGAGACAAGAAAAAAAAAATTCTTTTTTTCTCCGCCATTTTTTTTTTGTTTTTTTTTTTGGTTCGTTTTCGTAATTGAATTTACGTGAGAGTTTTCTGTGAAGCAATCCGTGTGTGTTTTGTACAACTGAAACGCTTTTTGATATAAAATAAAATAAAAATTGTATCATTTCTCAGTTTTTAATTATTTTCTATACTGAATAAGGTATAGTTTGGCAATCTTTTTTGGCACCAGACTCGAAACAGCTATTTCTATGCTTCCTGCAGAGAAAAAAAAATGTTTCATCCTGTACATTTTGTTGCATAAGGTAAATTTTCACAGTTTCCAAACATTTGGAAATGGAACAGTTTTGGTAGGAGTTTTATTCTAAATTTTGCCTCGCTTCTCACAAATTTTTGAAACAAAATTATCTGCAAAACCGTACACATAATAATAAACCTCACTTCTCTTAAGGAATCCGATTACTTACAACTTTTTTTTAAAAATGCAGATATGGAGACATTTTTGTGGTTTTTAGATTTATTTAGTACATTTCAAGAAAAAAAGGTTAAAATTAAGAAGAGAAAATAAATGATTACTACTAAAATGGATAAAAATGGACAAAAAATTACATAAACGGGCCCGCTCAGTATAAACAGTAAATTAACAAAATCTATTTTTTCAAATTTGATGTATTTGCTATTCCTTTTTGAAATGACCTTCAGGATAAGAGATGTTTCAATTTTTACAAAAACAAGAGATTTTTATCTTAGTTATTATATGAAATTGCTTAAGAAAAAACAGTGATTATATTCACATAAATAACTTTAAATTTTGTAATAAAACAGTGATTGATAAATCTGAATGTTAAACACTCCTCTACTGTTATACAGAACATACACACAAAATTTCAGCAAATTATTTGAGAAATTGCTGTCCCCGTTTGAGCTTTTCGAAGAAAACGCATTTCGAGTAAAACGCATTTTAAAGTTTGACATCTTACGTAAAGTTATGGCATTTATGGCATCTGCTTTTACTAAAACACTTGTAGTTTTGGTTTTAATGAATGGAAAATAAAAAAACTTGCTTTTTAAAGCTAATAAGATGGCCTATGAAATAAAGTCGTAAAAATGGACAAATTTTTTAAAAGAATCACGATTTTAAGGTAGTCGGATACCTTAAGAAATAGAGCAACTGTTAAAACTCTTTTAAAATAACCCCTGCGTTGTGCAGTGGGATAAGAAAGGAGTTTCCACCTATTTAAAACTGACGCGATAGGTTACACTCAAAACTAATCTGCATCTGTAAAGTCGGAAAATGGGTTACACCGTTTCCCGTCAAAGTTTGCTGAAACAAGAAAAGTCTTTTTCCGTTTCGCATAAAAAGGATACGTCATTTGAAAATACATCCAATACGTTCTAATACAAGCTAATAAAAGAAAGGTTTTGGCTGTCGAAATAATTTGTTCATTTGAGGTTTATATTATTCATTACTATTTGTCTTTATTTCAATTGGGAGGGAGAAAAATTAACTAAATCACGAAATTCTTTAAATAGGGGTTCGGTAAATTGGTCAAAGTTCTTACGCTTTTTGTTTACTATTTTGCACCATTAAATCCTTATTACATTCAAATACATCTTACTGAATCAGCCTCACAGTTAAATTTTACAATATTTGAGGTAATAGATAACGAAAAAAGTATTGAATTGAAAATTATTCAATTTAGAACTATTTGGTTGAGAATTATATATCGAAATATAGCAAATCAAAAATAAAGAATTTGATGTAATTAGAACATGTATGTCACTCGATTAATGTTAGACATGAATAGGTCTCTCTTTTGACTAGCATTCTTTTAAATTTCTTCATAATTACTGAGATAAATTCTTACTTTCCATCTAAAATTCTTGGTCGATGTAAGACCACATATATATTTTTTAACTGGATAAAGTTTTTGAAAAGAAATTATTGAATCTTTTGTGTTCAGATTTTAAATTTTAATGTGTTCTACAAAGTAGTAGCTATTTGTAATTTATACATGAATTGCATTTTAAAATAATAAATTAACAATTCTAACTCTGTTTATACTACAAATATTACAAGAAAGTTGCATGCACTAATATTCTAGGCTTTTTGCATGAATTACTAAAAAAGCTTAAAGTTTCTTTTCGTTTAGCTAATTTTAATTCTAATTAAATTTGTATTTTACAGAAACTGAAAAACGAAAGCCTTTACTGTACATTATTATTAAGAAACTATATTTTTTGCATTGTTTCTACCTCAATTTAAATAAAAATTTTAATTAGATTTCCCTGTGAGTTTTCTCTTTCTTTTATTTTTAAAAAAAGTAATTCCTTTTTATTTCTTTTTTATGTAATCATAACTGATTATTCGTTTTTAAATCTAGAATCTGAGATAAATGAAGAAAGAAATGATTGCCATCATTATTTCCAAAATATTTTCTTTTTTACCTAGACAATCATATTGTGGTGGCGTGGATTTTAAATAATTGAGGTGCCGAAATTGATATGTTGCTATCGCCATTTAAATGGTCATAATATTGGGATTCGACTTTGTGTATAAAAATAATTTCTTTTTCTCTCTATACGCATTATCTTTCGGGTTGCTGAATTATTTAGTATATTGTATATTAGGTCTGAGTGTTGTGAGGTTTACTACATGAAAAATTAAATAACAGGAGCTTTTCGTTGTTCCAAGTCTACATTCTATTAGCTATTACGTGTTGCTACACAGAGTTTCGTTAATTCAAATATAATTTGCAAGTTTTTCCGGTTTTTGCATATTTATATTTATCCCATTTTTCTTCCCCCCAAATCTCATTATTTTAAAATATTATTCACAACTCACATATTTTATTAGCTTGCTTATTTGAGCAGTCACTGCCAAAGTTGATAGTAAACCGAGGTCATTTTATGTTCAAGTAAAAAATGCCTCTAATGTGTTTCCACGCAGCGAAACAGGAAACTTGCTACAAGATCTCTTTTGTCTTTTCAGAAATTTTTCCCCCACTTTTATACAATTCTTACTATTAGTTCACTCTCTACCTCTATATATTTATTTATATATATCTGGTTCAAATTTTCAATCGTTATTAAAATACTTTCTATAATCATATATTCAAGTAAAAAAAAAACTTTATTTAAAACTTTTACTGAATGACATTTGATGTTAATAAAGTTTTATTTTCAAATATTAGTTCATTAATTAAATTTTATTTTTTAATTTTAAATTTCATCTGCGTTATTTCTGTCAAAGTTACAACAGTCTGTAACAGATGGTGCCAGTACGTTTTTATAGCGAAGTAGGAATTGACTTTAAAAAAAAAGCTTTTTATATTATTTTCTCCTCGCATCTCGGATTAGTGTCTAATAGGGAAGATTTATCCTCGGCCAACAAAATAAGGCTTATCCTTAACCGAATCAATCGAATAAGAATGTGCCGCATCTAGAGGCTTCTAAAAATGCGGACACTACTCAATGTATTCAGCGGCTTGACAGCTAACAAAATTATCTTTTCCGGAAACCCTAACGCGGACGTGACGTTTCTATGGATTCTGTCCCTCGCCCCCATGAATTCGGACGACTTGGCAAGGGGGAGAGTAATATGGGGGGATACTATTTCACGCATGTGACAGTTCTGCCTCTCTGCACTTCAATGGACAATTTCAGATCGCTTTTTATTCTATTATATTCCATTCATATATTGAATATTCGATTCAAATATCGGGGGATGAATCCACTATTATATTATATTCTGCACTGACAAGTGAAATTCTAAAATGTGCATCTGAATGCCATACGATAAGCATTTTTAGGATTTTCTTTTGGATCAGGTGTCATGCGAAAAACAATATTTGAAATTCCAGAAAAAAAAATCCTTTTTTTTTAATGCTTGAAAGAATTGTTTGGATTGATTCAGTAGATACAAATTTAAATAAATGTATTTATAAGGGAAAATGTTTGAAAGATATACCTGAATGGAGAAATATTCAACATTTCCCGTTCAAAGGAAGAATTACTAGCTATGCACCTGTTTGAGGAATTTAACACAAACATCTTTTTCATTCGGTGTTTTCTTTAATGTGTGTGTTATTGGTGGGTAAATGAGTGAGTGATTTTGAATTTTAATGGCGCAAGGGCCAATTTCGTCCAAGCTGCGCCAAACACTCGTTAAAAAAAAAAACTCTTTTTTTAATTCATAAAAATACCTGCACACATGCATATATATTATAAAAAGACTAATTAAAAGTACGAACCAAATGAAATATAAAAATCCAATTTTTAAAAGAAAGGCAAATAGATTTATTTTGGTGAGGGGAGAAGGTATTATTAAATATTTATTCAATAAAATGATTGAAATTCATAGGTGTATTGAATAGAGAATATAATATTCAATTTAGAATTTCATTTCCTTAAAAAAAATTTTTTTACATTTTTTTTATTATTTCAAAATATTCAGCAGAATCCTACATTAATAACTGACGAATGACACGAATCTTTTGCATGATATTGAAGTTAAAAGGCATTGATAAAACTCTAGTTTATCAAATGCATCTTTAATAAAAAAATGATGGATTAAAATATATAAACATACTTATAAATATCAAGCATATATACCGAGGAGGCAAACATTACGAACACCTCCTTCGTAACACGTTGCACCACTTTCTGCCACCAAAACAGCTGCAAGTGGCCTCGGAATGACTGGAAACTGTGTGACTGATCTATCCACTATCCTTCAACTAATCCTCTTGGGAAATTTTTGGGCTATCAATTCGCGTTATTCACAACCAACCTTTCGGAAGAAGAAGATCGTGATATTCAAATTAACTTACTATACATATAATCAAAGTTTTGTAGCTTGAATAAAGAGTAGGAGATGAGATATATTCGAATCAGGTGAGATTGCTACTGAAGGCATCAATTTTGAATTGAAGTGATTAAGAACTCATTAGGAGGAAGTTTTAATGTGACGATTGTTGCCTGAGATTAAATTGATATTAGATGAAATCAGATGATAGGTTAGATCTTTTAGAAAGTAAGGATCGAGTTTGATAGTCATCCAATCGTTTGAGTTTTACCGTCGTTGTTCCACTTTCACGGTTTAGCATCGAGACATTCTCTTAACATTATTAATTTTGATATGTGTCTTTTCATTGTGTGATAAATAAATAGATCGATTGGATCGTGTAAAGTGTTTCTTCTCTCCCCCACATACTTAAGTGTCCAAGAGAAGATGCCAACATCTCACAACTGTAGCAACAATTGTCTAAACAATGGTCACGTAAAATCGCGATACTTCGACATGAAGAAGTTTGATCTCTGAGCTCCGTTTCTATAAAATCCCAAATGTGTTTAGCAAATTAAGGTCCCCTGTAAGGTAGCCAAGCATTAATTGGAATTATCCTTATGCTCTGGAACCTTTCTAACACAGTTCTAGCCTTTTGAAATAGGATGCTGTCTTGCTCTACAATTTCCAGTGGGAAAACAGACTTCATGTAAGGTCTGAATGATCCGCAATTATGCTCAAATAGTCTACAATTTTCACGATCCTTCTATCGAGCTAGAGTCAACCATGTGAACATTTGTGAGAGGCTTGCATCTCTCTCTCGGGCCCCTAGATGTGTGGGATTTAGAGGAAGAAGCACTCGACGTGATCCAATTAATCTATTTATTTATCACACAAAGAACAGACACAATTTCAACTAATTATAGTAAGAGAATGTCTCAATGCTAGCCGGGAAAGTAGAGCAACGACGGTAAAACGCAAACGATTGGGAGACTAACAGACTTGATCTTTACCTTAATAAAGGATCTAACTTATCATCCGATTTAATCTAATATCAATTCAATCTCAGTGAACAATCGTTACTCTAAAATTTCCTCCTAATGAGTTCTTAATCATAGTAATTCAAATATGGTACCTTCATTAGTAATATCTCCTGAATCGAGTATATCTCATCTCCTACTCTTTATTCAAGCTACAAAACTTTGATTATATGTATAGTAAGTTAATTTGAATATTACGATCTTCATCCGAAAGGTTGGTTGTGAATAACGCGAATTAATAGCCCAAAAATTTCCCAAATTCTCTTAAGCGTAATATCGCCCTCACCATTCTGTGAAGATGGGGAAAGTTTGACTGTGGATACCCTCATACAACCGTTAATTGGATGGATGAGAAAACTTGATTCATTCAACCAGGAAAATTTTTTCCACTTATTTATAGCCAAGTCTCAATGTTTCAGAGCCCACTCTTGGCGTCGTTGGCAATGACTAATGGTCAATAGAAGCACACGTGTGGGACGTTTGCTGTGCAGCCCCATATCGAAAAGTTTCCGCTCAACTGTTTGTTTGGAAACACTTGCATTTGTACCTGTCTTGTATTGGACTTTCAGATGAGACACTGTTTGCTCCTTTATTTTTTTACCAAATGAAACAATTTTTGACATCCTTTTTCTTTGATGACTCGTGGACGTCCAACATTTAGGTGTCTACTTTTGGTGTCACCATTATTTATCCACTTTGCATAAATACTAATAAAGCAAAACACAAACAACCTACCAGTCATGCTGTTTTTGAGATACTGGTTCCGGGTCTTCAGGCATTACACTCTGTCATTTGTTGAATTCGCTTAGACCGGCTGTCTTTCCCCACACTCTCAAAAGTAAGCCCAGGAATGACATTTGACTTTCTACGACGGCAGTGAAATACCTTTCTCTTTTCATCGAGTGCTTCCATGTCCTCCACAAAAGTTCATTGAAAAATGTGGAGGTGTTCCTAATGTTTTGTCTCGATGACTTAAATATCTAAATATATAAAGAAGAGATGAGACTCACTCATTAAGATATCTCCCGAACTATTAGACCTACAGACAGGAAATTTGGCATGTACTTTCGTTTTAGGATCTTGAATCAAATGTGAAAAGTTATCACAAATATGAAAATAAATATTAACAAGTAATATAAAAAAAATTAAGTCAATTCCTACTAAGGTCAATGAACAAAAACTTTATTTTAGTTACTTTTTCATTAAATAATTACAATTAATATAAATATGTACATATATAGGATAGAATCAGAATATTAAGTGGCAAAATAGAAAACAATTTTCCATTCTATATAGGGTGTTGAACTATTATTTTTTTGTTTGTTGCTACTTATTCATTTATAAATCACATTCTCAGAAAATAGGCCATCCCAGGTAGGATTCGAACCACGATCCTTCGAAATAGAAGTCCAACGCGCTCTCAATTGCGCTATAGGGAAAGAATGAACGATTTTCCTTTTATATAGGGTGATAGACTATTTTTTGTTTGTTACTATTTATTCATTAACTACATTTAATTAATTAATTAATATTTGAAAAACTGTATTAACATCAAGTTTTCATCACTACAAGTTTAAAAAAGATTTGAACTTGAGTGGATGAATAAAAAGTATTTATTAACGATTGAAAACTTGAACGATATATATATATATATATATATAGGGAGATTCCTATATATATATTTATATAGAGAGAGAATGTGAACTATTAGTAGGAATTGAAAAAGAGAATAGCAAAATAGTAGATATTATAATTTGGACCAGTCTATCTTAATTCAGTTTTAACATGTTCAAGTTATAATATTTTCATATCAGTTTTAAATTGAATTAGAAAACCATAATATGATTTACATAATTGTTTATCTTAAATAACTGCGAATTTTTTTAACTGTCAGAAGTTATTTTGCTGATGGATAACATTGTATTTTTTAGTTTTTAGCAAAATCTGAAGTTTATTTTGATAGTAATGTCCTATCTGACTGTGACCACACGCAATAAAATCTTTTTTATATAAATTTGTTTTATTTTTTCCGAATTTGAAAATATTTTTATTCATTATATTGTAGTATATTTGACGGAGGGAGAGTGTTTCGCGTGATCGGCAATGTTCAAATAGAATTGTGGGTACAATCCTAGATTCCATTAGGGATCCATTAAACGCGTAATAACTCGTCTTAGTCGTTAGATCATAGTACAGAATCACGCGATCCCATACTAATAACCATTATTCCCATCTAGAGCAACATTAATTCTAATCATCAAAGCAGTAATAATTTTCATTCCATATTTTTTGCTTTTTTTCCCTCCGATAAGTAGAATGCTTTTTCCTAAATGGTTAAGATTAGAAAGCATGCGATTTCATTAAAATGTTTTAGCTAATCCAAAAAATCTTAGAAATAATAAGTATGTGTTATATATTTCTGGTCGTTGAGAAAAATTATTTTTGCGAACCGCGCAAGAGTTGCCAGTGAAGTTTGATGTAGATTCGTCGAAGAAACAAAATCTTTTAATTTATAAATTTTTTACAAAGTTATATAAAATTACGAAAAAGTATTTATTAAAATCAAATTCACACACTGTTTAGTCTTTAATATTTAACGTATGTGTTCTTCATTTATGTATTTTCTTTCCTATATTTTAAGCAGAAAGATATTGATAATGTATGTACAATCTTTTTCAGTACATTTAATACGTTATTCGGTTCAGAATTACCTAACCAGACAATCTTTTGTATGAATTTTCTTAATTTACAACAGATGCTTTTCTTCATTTTCCTTAATAAATCAGACTATGTTAGCCTGGTGGTCATGGTCACGAAATGGTGGCCGGAGTTGTCGAGTCGAGGTTTCGAGTCCTGATGTCACTGAAGATTCGCCATGAGAGAGGAGTTTATGCACAAAAAATCTATCGTATTTCGAAGCCCTCACGTTGGCGTGGTGGGGAATTTTGGTGATTGGATAAAACTCAGGTTTCATTCTTATCTTTTGACCGAGGCTCAAAACAATAAGGTATATGGCCCTCGTGTTGTTTCAAAGTGGGATTTTAATAGACTCTCACACATTTCTCAGCATATTAAAAAAACAATAAAATCCTCTTATTGCACTTATATATCTAACTGTATAGAAAAATAAATTCGTAAAATGCAGACTTTCTGAATTCTAAGACATTTGACTGTCACTATTGCCTTCAGAAATATAAATTCCGATCTGTTGCTTGTTTAATTGCATCATTTGTATGCCCGAAAATCAGTTTACTTCAAAGTTGAGGCATTTTGAAGAGGGTATTCAATTTGTGTTAAAAATCAGTTTAATACGAGGCCGTACACTAAATATGTTCCGTCATGTTTTTCCACATGAGAAATTTATTTCTAAAAAAAATACACCATGACATCATAAACTACATACTACTTCTCGTAGTGTGCAATCAGTTTGTAGATAATATCACTTTGGTAAAAATCGGGAAACTACCATGAAAATAATTGTCACCCAGCCTGCTCCACATCAGCATTGTTTTGGAAGTCACGACTCGAGAGTGCGACCTTTTTCAGGGAATATAGATGCAAGAGAAAAATCAATGTCACATATGCTTCATATTCTACTGTCTGCCTTTTTTTCGCTGAACATGAAACACAAACTACCAACATTTGGCTAGACACGACCACCATACACGGTGAGCAGGTATTCATGGCTGATTCAAACACTAGTCCCACATACCCATTTATACCACGTGCCCGTGATATTCTAGTGGTCAAGGTAACAGATTCGGGGCTGGCGTGTTATGAGTTCGAGCCTTGTACCACTTAAGACCCACCGTGTAGGGGAGAGATGCACGTTAAATCTGTCGAGGGATCAAAGGGCTCCCAATAGTGTGGTGGGGTAGTTAGGAGAGGGAGTAGCAACTGAGCTGTTGCCCTCTTCACTTGACCATGCATCAAAATGACGAGGTCCTTCGCCAAAAGTCCTCGAATAGCTGAACAGTGCGACTTTAATATTCCCTCACTACGCATTTCTTTTGGTGATTTTGTAGTCAACACACATCTGCCTACCATCGTAATTTGACTCAAAGAATCTCGGACAGGCCGGTCTGCTGCTGTTCTCTCTTCTTTGAACTTCTGTGCATGCGTCGTTTTACCTACGATGAACCAGCACCGGATGTGTGATTCTCTTATTCATCTGGTGTATCGTCTTCCCTTTGAAAAAATGACAAGGCTTAAGTTTGGAACGTCCCTCGTATTTTTTCCTTACATTTGCATATTTTTACCACATTATGTCTTCCTTTATTTTTTGTATCTTTATTTTTAAATAACTAAAAGAATATTTATAACAAAAAATTAATACATTCATTTTTAACAGGCAGTTTAAAAATATAATTAAAGACGACGGAAGAATGACTCAGTTACAATTCAATTTTCCAATCTAATCGTATAAGTGAAGTATTTATAACAATTCTGACGAAAGTGTGCCTTGAGATGAGAGCGAATCAAGTAGTGATAAATATATGTGATGTGTGTGGCCAGATACGAATAATTTCTTTTTAAAATAAATTAATTGCGTACCTTTCTAGATTTCAGAAAATCAGTTATTACATTGAAAAAGATTGTGAAATGATTAATTTAAAATTTTTTAAAAAAAAGAAAAAAAAAAAATCGTTTTTAGATTTTAATTTTTTTTTTTTTTTGTTGAGAAAACCTAGGATAAAATAAGATAAATGAAGAAAACAAAGATCAAAAATTGAAAATAATCTATACTATCTCAAATGAAGAAAGAAGGAAAAAGAAAAATAATTATGCAACGTTTGGAGAAGATTATAAAGCTTCGGAGATTTAGGAGAGAAACTTACTCTTGAAAAGAATAAAGGGAGGGGAGGGGGAGTTTCCGTTTCTCATTTAATCTCCGCCAAAAGTTCTTTTGAAGAAATATATTCTCAATGAAGCTTCTAATCACAAAGCAGTGCAAAAGATTATATCCGGAGCCAGGACAAAAAAATCTACTGCAGTTCTTTCCATTTTTTTCCAGTTCTTTTTGATGAAATCTTTTCATTTGCACTAGAAGTTGAGGCTTAAGATATACAATTCTCTGTTTCCAAAATACTCTTAAAAAGTTCCTAGGAAGCTTCTATTATTTTTCTCAGAAAAAAATATTTTATTCGTCTTATTTTTTTCCTGATAAATAAAAAGTGAAAAATAATTTTTGAACTGTCCCTTAAAGTGCACTTTTAATGATGTTGAAATTTTTTTTACTAGAGGAAATATTTCCTGATCATATTATATGCAATGACATAATTAGAGAATAATTATATCAAAAAAGAATATTTAAAAAACAAAAAATTCAAGAAGTACTCCGTTGTTTCTCAATTAAAACAATATTAGGTAGATGTGATGATAAAATTCAAAACTTTTATCATAATATTTTGACGAAGATTTACGTTTACATTAGTAACGAATATAAAGCGTTTATCAAAGTGAATGTACTGTATACAAACTGGAAATTAAAAATATCTTACTTTAATTCTAATTTTAGTCATAAATTGTCGATAAACTTTTTTTTGAAATTGGAACTAGAAATAATGTTAAAAATTTAGTGCGGTTTCTTCTGAAATATAACTAAGAAAATAACGGAGAAAACTAAGAAAAGAAACTATTTACAGATCATGAAAAGAAAAAAAGGGAGGCATTAGTTTTTATAACTTCTAATGAAAGGTTCACTTCTGTAGGGAAGCATTACAATCGAATATTTTCCCCAATAAAAATAAATAAGTACAATAACATAACTGAAGAGTAAGTACACAGTTCTTGCATCAAAGATTCAATTTTTCTCAAGACATATTTTAATTCTGGTTAAAAAACAGAAAAATTATTTGTATACAATAATTATTTATGCTCAGAAAAATGTTACATATGCATAATACAGAGTACTTTTGAGTTGAAAAGAGGTTATATATATATATATATATATATATATTTCTTTAAAAGTAAAACTTTATTCAAACTCCTTAATTTTTTTTTATTCCTTGATAGTTGAACTTTGAAATAAATGCCTAAATGTTGAGATTCGAAAATAAAATAATGGGGAGATTTCATTTAAATTCAACTATTTATTTGAATTAATGAAATTTTGATTGTTTTTACTCAAATTGTTGAAAATACGATCATAACTAAAACTAATTATTGCAGTTACTCCAACACGTTTGATGCATGCTCATATGTAATTTTTATAGTATTTAAATGTTTTTATTGAATTCCTAAAAAAAAAACTTAAAACCACAAATTAAAATGTTGATCTCGTACGTAACAGAAAAACGTAGATTTTTTCCCTTAGAAGTTAAAAGTCTTGTTTTCGGAAATTTTAGTATGAAATGAAGCAAAGTTCATGCTATTTATTTCAACAGCACATAATCTCATTTAGACGCCGTATTTTGGTATAATTTTTTTGGTGTGAAAGGTACATCTTTTACTTTTTTTAACGCATATTTCACAGTTTGAACAAAAATTAACAGATCATCTTAAAAACTTAGTTTTTATTGGAAAATAATCGAATTCAATTATGTGCATTTTTTCCCCTTTCATACTTGACAACCAAAAGTTCGTCTCATTCTATATTAACGCATTAAGATTTATTTCATAAAAAATCTAATTTATCATTAAATTAAATAACGAAAATATGTTTATTTCTGTAGTATTTTTGTTCCAGTTATTTATATAATTCGAATTTCACTAAAATATCTGCAAAACTGGTGATTTTATCAATGTTTATACTTTGAAACAGAAGGGTTTTTTTTCTATGTATATTAACTCCATAGCTATTAGTAAAAATACAATTTAATCGTACAGAAAAAAATCATCCGAATTAGGTTTAATAAAACAAAATGTTCAGCACAAGCGAAACAATAGGCGAATAGTAGCAATTTGTAGCAGTCGATACGTGGTTATTTTTAATCGCTTACTGCCGTTGCCACAACATATACATCTGAACTGCTTTATTGTTTAATAACGCTAATGGTCCAACTACACGTTTTTGAAAGCAAAATAAAAGGGGAAAAATTATTCTTTAATCAACACTTTTTTAGCTTAAACAAACCCTTTTCTTTGTATAAAATTTATCTGGCTTAAATTACGATTTTAGTGTTCGAGTACCAGGTAAAACACATAAGAACTCCCTTAAAATAGAATTATAAGCTTTGAAATATAATTAAATCAAAGCATTCGTTCTTGAGTAAGTGGCAAGTAGGAGGCACATGAATTGATTTTAATGCGGTGACGTCATTTTCTGAATCTGGCTTTCGGGAGAAAGCATCCGTTATTTCTCTCTTTTTTTGCTTTGAATATATTACTGGAAAGAAGACTCGTGGAAAATGCAAATGTTCCATTCGTTTCTTTGGTGCCCTTTTCTTGTATTTTAATTACCTGTCAATAACATCGAGCCCCGGGAGCTCGCAGAAAATGGGTTTATTAAAAACGGTGTCAAAAATATTTTGTTTAAGTCTTTGAAATGATTTGGAAAGAGAGCGTGTATTTTTCACAATGTTTTTGTTCGGTGTAAAAGAGATATAAAGCAGTCCATTGAAGTATTTTTTAGATTTTGTTACCATCTCCAGAGACTCTGCTAGAATTCTTTTAACAATGCATGAAGTGAAGTGATTATTAATGATACATAATTTTTTGTTCCTGAATATGGCAACATCTTAGTCGCCCATATATGGCGACCGTGACAGGAATCGAATATTGCGTTGTGGAATTGTTTCAGAGAGAGATATAATGTTGTTCAGGATAGAATAAAAATTAAAACCGAAACAACCAGCCGTTATGACCAGAATAATGCAAGTTATCAGAAAGCTCCCCCCTCCTCCCCCCTATTGGCTTATACAATAATCACGCCAAAAATGTACACATCAGTCTTACTTACAATTTGCTTTGTTTTCCCTATCCTCTGTTGGCACTGAGAGAAATTTGCTTTTTGGATTACCCTCACAGCCACATTTTGAAAAAGAAATTGCATTTTTAATTGTTCCAGAAATCTTTAATTAATTAACCCATTCATCTTTAACTAATCCATGTTAATTATTGAATTATTCGTCGTTTAGAGTCACCAGGAAACTGTTGGGAAAAGAACGACTTCCGTTGTTGGGGTTGACAGGACAATTTCCGTTTCACTTGCAGCTCTGGTTCTATTTCCATCCATTCTGGAATCAAAAGTCTTCTAAATGTGGACATTAATTAGGCACTCACCACACAGGTAATTAGAGTAGAAGTAAAGTCTAAATCAGTTTAAGATAAAGTACAGTCCATTTTGAAGCAGGCGACTAGTTTTAAATGGACATTTAAAACTCTTGAAGAGTTTCTCAAACTTCCTAATTGTTAACCATGTTTCGGAGGGAGGTCAATTACTGATCATACAGAGTTTCTAAAAGGTAGTTAACGTTGAGGATTATTTGGAATCGTGGGTGAATGAGGTGATAAGGAAGGAGAGGAAATTCTCTCAGTCACAAAGCTTGAATGTATATAGGACATTTTGAATGTTATTGAGTGGAAGTGATATGGTTTAAAATAAAATGTTTTTTGGGGAAACGAAAATTTTTACTTATTTATTTGCATTTAGAAGTCAGTTGAACTTTTTCATAAAGACAGAAATGTATTTTTGATAAGAAAAGTAAACGAAAATAAGATATTTCCTTTCGTTTTCTTACATGAAATGTAAAACTCAATAGGATTTCATCTGCTTTTAATAAATCATTTATAATATCGAAAGTAAGAAAAAAAAAGAAATGTTTATAAAGATCTATAGTTCAGCATTTACCAGTTACAGACGAAGGTATTTGGAAATTAAGAATCTTATTTTTAGATACTACCTGGAGATTATACAAAGAGATTCTGATGAAAGAAACTCCCAGGTTAGATAAAACTGATCTATTCCATGAGAAAATTGATAAGATTGAGATGTTTTCGGTCCAGATAGCCATTTTTTATGAAACTATTGAGAGAAGATATCCCATTAACCTCTGAACCCATGTTTATGCCGATGGATCCATGAGCGAGGTACTGGTTGATTAATTGATTGAATATTAACGTCACACTGCTTAGCTACACGAGGGCTTTTGGCGACGGACCGATCTTTTTTGAACGATGGTAAAAGGTGACGTGGACGACACCTGGGGAACCCCTCTTAACTACAACACCACACCAAGGGGAGGAACATTTCAGCTCTCGAAAAGATTTAGTGCATCGCGCTCACGGTGGGTCTTTAGTGGTACTGGGCTCGAACTCGTGACAAGGCAAGCCACGATCCGATGCCTATACCACTCGGCTACTGTGGCCACGAGCGAGGTACTGGAGCTGATGCACAAGTTCTATAAAGCAGTGGAAATAGATATAAATTTTAATGAAGAAGTTGAGGCTATATATTTATTGCTTTGAATGAGTTAAGTGCTCGGAAGAGTAGTTTTCCTCTGGCTGTTATTTTATCTAATAGAAACAATAAATATTTCACTTCCGAATGAATTTATGAATGTAGAAAGATACTCAGCTCTCTGGCTGACCCAGTTGTCTTGCAGTGGATTCCTGCTGCTTGTAGCATCGAGGGAATTGAATCAGTCAATTTCCTGGCAAAGAAGGGAACGACTATTCTTCAATCCACTAATAACCACATCACTTTTAATTCTGAAAAACTTCAAATCAAATTAGAATTTAAAAGGAAGTTTGCCTCCTACCTATCAAATGAAAGCTAAAGAAAAGCCTGGGAGGGTCTCACTAGTTTAAAGCCAGTCATTTCATATTTCTCTTGACCTGCAGCCGTGGCGTTCTTTCGTCTTTTGACTCGGCCGATTATTTGAATGCTCATCTTTTTTAAAAGTCGACTTAACCCTTTCACGGGCACAAAGCAAAAATATACTTTTCTGAGATGAAGTACTTGATAAATGCAATGTTCTCATCCTCTATAAACATTATTTAATCAGAAAAAAATATCTGATCAGGGGTTTTCCTGAGTGATGGCTAGACGTTATAGTCACCGCGCGCTTAAGACATTTATCTTAATTTCAGGATAGAAATAATGAATCATATTGCAATAAATTTTTTATGAAAAATTAACATTTATTCTAATAACTATTTCAAAATAACAATTAAATACAAAGGAGAAGTGTAATAAAATAATAATAGAATAGTATTGTATAGTATAGAATGCTTACACTAAAATATATATTAAAATTAGTATATATCCACATTTTACATTTTATTTAATTTAGTTTTGAAAGTTTGAAATAAAATAATATTTTTGAGAATTTATATTAGTTGTTTCACAAATTTGATGAGCTAGTTAATGTGGAACTTTTCAAACTAAATAGGAACATTTGTATGAAGGCAGAGTGGTACGTTGCTGGATCAACTCAGTTATCGAGGGCGATGACTTTCTGTTATTGCAAAGAGAACATCTCCTGTTCAGACCACCTTCTGTCTTGACTCTCTCAAGTGGAGGAAGAGCGAAAATTTCAAGGTCATTTTTCTGTTCTATGTGGGCAGTCGATAGAGCCTCTATCCACGTATAAAAGCTTTCCAAAAACCTAAATAAAATTTTTTTTTTCATTGCACATTTGCTGAATTTATTCAGATGTGAGAAAAGTACACTTTCGACTTGTTGACATTTTTTTCACAGATCAGAAATTTTATTTGTATTAATCAAAATACAATTTGTAAATTTATACCGAGAAACACTGTTTCTAACTACCCATCAGAGGACATGAAATGCAAAAAAAAAATGTATTGTACTGCCATCTATATTGATTTGTATGCGTTTTAGCTTTAATTAACGTCTGTGGATAGGCTAAATATCCTCCGCCCGCTGATAGAAAAAATTTTAATATGTGGCTAGACCTATTAGCTACTGCCCGCGAAAGGGTTAAGGACATTTCATCCTGTACTCTTTGCAACTCTGGACAGTCCATGGATAAGGACTGTATTGACGAATGCACTGCACTAGTATATTTTAATTCTGTTAAGTATTGGAAAGCTAGATCGAAACTATTGACCTAATGACCAAATGTCTGACATTTGTATAAATAAAGAGGAAGCTAATCTTAATATAGTATTTCCTCATATATAACTTTTGTAAATCTTTGTGAGTGGATGGAATTGAAGAGATACATAAAATGACATCGAAATCCTCACACAAGAACCCACTTAAGTAAATAAAAGAAATAGAGAGAGAGAGAGAGATACAGAAAAATCTAATAGTTTTTTCTAATATCAATCAGTTAAAATCACTAATTATCAACCAAAAACTAAATATCAATAAATTAAATTAGTTTCAAACTAATATTTTAGTTATTCAACTTTATATTGTGTGTTAACTTATGAAAAATGTGGGGAGGGATGGGATTTGAAACGTGTACATACACTCATGTCCATCATTTAAGGATAATTCAAAATCACATGGGAATCGACTTCTGGAATAAATATTTCACCTGTAGAATGATCACAAACATATTTAACAATAATATGCAAATTAGAGGAAGCCCTGAGATGGCACCGATAGTACGTCACATTGACGAGATTGTAAAAAAGGGATGTATAGAAATAGTGTATAAGAAACGATCTTTACAAAGAAGTAAAATTGTTCACAAACATTTTGTAATCCACTCAGTGATATACCCGAATAATTGTGACTCAGAAGGCGCATTTGGATGTATTTTACGTTGTAAAATTATTGGCTACCTGAAACGCAGCGTACTTAGATGTAAGTATCCTAGGAATTTGGAATTGCCCACAAAAAGTGTCATGTCTAGGCTTTGACATCGATTCAAAAATGAAGGAAATGTCAGTTGACGTTACAGGTCAGATCGCTCCCAAGTTACAACGCTGAATGAAGACCGATATTTGGCTGTAACTCCAAAACAAAGCATGTGGGTATCCAACTTGTCTCATCAGCTATCTGCTGCCACATGTACGACAGATTAAAAAATTGCTGAACAGACATTTGGGACATATTCATTATATGCTCGCAGGATTCTCAGATGTGTTCCGCTAACAGCAACTCAATGTCTCCAAAGGTTAGCCTAGAGTAGAGAACATGCAATGTATGTGTGGTTTAGGTTTAGATGAAAGTCTGATTCACGTCGGACTTTCATGTGAAATACGCCAAGTACCCGTCACCTCCAAGGCATTATCATTGAAGGGCACGGTTATGGTTGAGTATGATTGCTCGTTTGGGGGAAAGTTTAAAGGGGCTCCAGAATAGATCTTGCATGTTCAAATCGGAACTATGACAGTCAGATTTTATAGGGACATCATTCTGTACCACATTTACTTTGCTTAGGGGTGACATGAGCACAGAATTTGAATTTATGCATGCACGCCCATCTTCACCAAGAAAACATCGTAAGCGAATTCCTTCATTCTGAGTTTATTACCAATAAAATGGCCAGCATTCTCACCTGGCTTGAAACCAGCACAGCATGTGTGGCACAAAATTGGCAAACGAGTTTTAACCCGCCAACTACCTCCTAAATGTGTACAAGAACTTCGTAGAGCATTACTTGTAGAGGGGAGTAATCTTCCCGAAGAATCAGCTCGATAATTTAATACTCAGAATGCCTAGGCTTTACACGAATTGTATTGCATCGTCTGGGAGACATACTATGTATTGACCATCATACCAAACATGTAATTAAGTAAATGAAAGGAGAAGGATTTTATGCTCCCTCAGAAAACAGGAAGTTTTTGTCATATTATTGACGTTTATGAGATTTAAAGGACACATTGTCACACCCTGAAGGTTGCGGGTGTAAGAGGGTTTGGAGAAGAAGACATGATGTTAAAAACCGATACGATTATTTAGATTTATCCCTTTATAAATTATATACTACTTTATTGCCTACCTTGGGAGCAAACTTAAATCCTAATACTTAATCTAACTTATGAGATCATTCAAAATGACTTAGCTTCAGTCGGAGCTCCTTATGATGATCCTTCTCTAGCCCAGATAGCTTGGTCAGTTTTAATGCTATTTACTTTCACCACTCCTGGGGGATTCTAAAATTAATATTAATATCAAGCTGCATGACGTTCCAGTTGCAGAATTCGCTTTCTATTATTTTTAGGTTTCAGGATTAACGATTAACCTCACGCACTCAAACGTTAGGGCTTAGATAGTAATTACCTTTGCATAAAATCAAGACATGTCTACGGAGAGCGGTTTTAAACTAATATTACTGTTAAAGAATAGTTTCCTCAAGAGGATTAGAGTGAAAGAACCACGTAAAACCACTCCCTTTACAAACATGGTGTTCATAAAGCGGTTAAAGAGAAAGGAACTTTTGGGTTGATTTTTAAATCAATATTATGTGTTATAAAAGATTTTACTTTCACTTGAAATATCAACTGCCTATGTCGCAGAAGTTATTAAACAGTCCGTGAAACAGCATTTTTACAAAACGAAATCACTTGCTCATTCATCATTACCCTATAAAAATTTTAATCTATCTGAATTTTTTTTTACAATCGTATGAAACATTTTAAATTTCAAATAGAAAAAATAGATAATTAAGACCCAAATAGAATTCAAATATTCAAAATCTTTAAAGCCAGAAAAGGAAACCCCGCTGTAACACATTTTGAAATGACAAAGACTAGAATAAAGCCGAAACAAAACCTTAAAATAGAAATCAGAAAAAAATGAAGTCAAGTAAAGTTTTCTATCTATTACTGTACATCTCATTTTAATTACAAAAATCTAACAGTTAAAAATGAAATACATTCAGGAACTCAAAGTTTTCAAGATGCTCTTTATAATGCATTTCTCCAGAATTTGAAATAATATTTCAAAAAAGAAGCCCAAAAGAGAAGAATTAAGTAGGTAAAAAAAACCTCAGTAAATACCTCATTTTTCTCTTCTCACTTTAATGTCTCTTTTAAGATTGCCATTAACTAATGACCATTAAGGTCGACGTAATAAGATTTCACACGACGCAACGCAGAAGAAAACTGACTTTTAATTCTTTCAAAAAGATTTAATTAACTTCACCAAGTGGCAGGAATTCTTTCTCTCGCTCGCTTAAAAATGTGGTAACAGTAAAAGAGAGACATTCTATTTGGAGAGATGATTTCATTTATGACGCATTCTTCGTTTTTATATGTCTGAAAATTTTGAATAAATTCGAATGTTTCATGGATAGGATATTTTTAATTTCTTTTTCGTATTTTTATTCAGTTATCTTAGAGTAAAACTAATTATTCCAGCTTATTTCGTAAGAGGTGTTTTCTCTTATTTCTAATCAAATCTGTTTGGCTTAGATGATTTTTTCCGGTTTTGTATATATTTATATTAAATGTATGAAAATTCTAACTGCATGTATATTTAAATCATCTTGGTTATAATTTATTGTTTTACTTGTGCAATAACTTATATGTTTCAAACTAAGAATATAATTGAAAAAGAATGCTATTTAAAAACGATAGTTATTTTAAAATCTATTTTTAATCAGAACGGCAATATTTCTTTGCCTTTCGCTTAAGGAGAGGGGCATTTTTATTTTTCAAAAATTTTTATTTTCTTAATTCAATTCAAATTTTTTGCATGTGATATTATAAAAGTTCGACATAGTAACGTTAGGCAGAATTATTAATTAATTCATCCCTCAATTTTAGTAAAAATAAGTCGTAATACATTCTTTTATATCTTTTTCTTCTTTTTTTAAAAAAATAATTATTTTGTTTTTAAATTGTTTTCTTTTTGCTATTTACTATTAAAGGCTCCTAGGAGCACCCCACACCCAAACCTGTTTGCTTTTATCTTATAAAATCAGCTTCTTGTATTTAATTTGAATTGTTTTTAATGGCATTTTAAGAGTGTTTTAAACTGAACTGTTATATTTATGCTGTTATATATATGTAGGCTTGAATATATATAAATATGTATATTCATATGTGTATTTCTGTTTGTATATTTTTAATGGCTTACAATTTTAACAAATGTTTGGTGCAGTATAGTCAGAATTGGCTCTTGCACTAAAAATGCCACATTCACTTACTCATGTTTTTTATTAATACTTTCAGCTTTGAAATGTTTGTACCTTGCTATTACATTCGTAGTTCATTAATTTAACTTTAATTTGTAATATGCAAATTTAATGTGTGCTATTGTGTAAGAAAATGTAAACTAAGATTTTGTTTAATAAAGAATGAAAGCTGGGATAGTTGTTTTCCGAGAGATCGTTTTGTAGCTCTTAATCCCTTTGGGGATGATCTCGATTATAGCTTGGGCATTCCGCTACTTTCAAGTGGAGTAATTTCTTAGTGCGACATTATTAAACAAAATAAATCATTTCTTTATTCATAAACATTTCTTTATAAACCCTATTTCTTTTTTATTCATTTTCTTTGTATTTCAATTTTAAAGAAAATTTTTCATTTGAACACTCTTTTGAATGATGAATAAGGAACGTCAATAAGCTTCAGGGTAAAATTAAAATTGCGAGACAATTTCATAATGTCAACGCATTTAATTCCATTTTGGAATTAATTCAGCTCTTTGATAATTGTTAGCGTTTTCTTTTCCTTTTCCTGCTATGATTTCACTCATCCTGAAGTAGCATTATTGTTTCTCGATTGAAGTTGTTTCCAAACATTTTAAAAGCATTTAATTAGTTTGTTTCAGTTTCTAAAATCACAGCTTATTTCTAAAATGAATGTCTAGTTTTACTGATTGAAATTCCCCAAAGGTTTCCCGAATTGAAGAGCTTTTTAGGATTGTTACATTTTTCAAACTGTTCTAATAGATCCTTTCATCTTGCAATTTGAATAGTTTTGAATTCTGTTAAGTTAATTTTCATATTTTAACAAAAGGCTCTTGTGATTTTACGTAAATAATGGATGCTTTTGAACAAAAGGTGATGTGAATACAGTTGCTTGTACATAAATTGTCAACAGCTAATATATATACAAGCTTTAAATTAAAATTAGAATTTACTTTACTCTTGAGAATTATGTTACAGTTTTTATATGGATAATCTATGTATATGATATGAAGAAAAATGCTGCTGGAAAATTGTGTATCTTTATTAAAGCATCGCAGTTTTTCGTCAACTGGGAGAACTGAAGTATTTTGGACTAAAATAAAGTGTACAATACGGAAAATATAGAGCATTAATAATATTACTAAAAGTGATAAAAGGTATTTTAAAAATATCTACCGTAAAATATTTAAATCCTATCATTGACACAGAACTCTCAGAAATAAATTAACGTGTTTTTATAGTTTATATTACTATTTTTACTAATTTCGATATTTTTTTGGTTACTTATGAATTTTTATTATTTATAAATTTTGTACGTAAGTAATAAGTCTTTTCTCTTTTAATTTTGGTAATACATTTTTTTCTTAATAGCGAATTCTGCTATAAAACTTTTTAAAAGAAAAAAAAGACTTGTAAAACCTATCACTTTCTTGGAACACATTAAATTCATTCCATTTAAAGATAAAATCA
This sequence comes from Trichonephila inaurata madagascariensis, assembly GCA_019973955.1. Taxonomy (NCBI): domain Eukaryota; kingdom Metazoa; phylum Arthropoda; class Arachnida; order Araneae; family Nephilidae; genus Trichonephila; species Trichonephila inaurata. The sequence goes on from BMAV01014999.1 coordinate 34,578, forward strand.
GTATATTCATGCTTAAATTTTGAACCACATATCCATCGTTAATTAATTTTCTTCTTTAATATAAAATGTATTATTTAGTTTTAATTTATACAATGCTATTATTTTTTAAAAAGTGGGCTTTGCGGTACCCATCACTTCCCTAAATTGGCTGTCGAGCCAGAAAAAGCAATTTCCCGCCTCTGCTCAATATTATATTATTCGGATGGAGTGGTAACTTACATGGCATTCAATGCATTCTGGATCGGAGACAAGTCCGGAGAAAATGCCGATTAGAAATCGACCTGTTGTAGACGAGATCTGTAGAAGTCATCAATATGTGCTCAGTTAAATTTTGTCTGAAAAATGGTTGAAACTGGGAGCGGTCAAGAAGTATGCAAGAATGGAAGTGTTTTCAAGAACTAGATGCAGCGATGACGCCAGAACTTAAACGCAACGTTGATATGCCAATTTTCCTGTATTGAGCGCGGTGGCCGCGGTATCCTAGTGGATAAGGTCACGGATACGTGGTGAGCATGCCATGGATTAGAGCCATGATTCTGTCGCAGGAAAATGATGAAATTAGGGATTTATTTAAATCCTTAAGGGAGATGATCAATTCACGCAAGATGTTAAAATAATGTCTCTTTGAGGTCATTTCCCTTATGCAAGTAAGTGATTTGATCAAATACTCGAACTGTTTTAGTAAAATGATGAAATGAACAAGTTAGCATTTGCAGAGCTCTGTTTACGCTTGTTACCACTCCATTTTACCTCCCCTGTCCTCATCCGTGCCAAGCAGTTCCGGGCTTCTGACGTGACGCACCAAAACAAAATGTTTTAAATATCATGTTTTAGATTCATTTAGTTATATTCTTTGCATTATTATTTTTCGATTGGTATATCACTGTTGAATGCCTGAAAATTAGAAACTGCGTAAAACTTAATTTGAAAAATGTAACCAAACAAATTACGGAATTCGGCCACACCCTCTTTATAGATAAGATAAAAAGCTTTTTGATAAAAAAGCTATTTTAAAAAAGAAAATAATAACTGAAAAAAGGTGTTACAAAAAAAAGCAGGATATTTCTGAAGTACTACAATAATGTATAATTTAAATTAAAAAATGTTTGAAATTCTACTAAAAATATCGTTTTTTTTTAAAAAAATACCAGCTTTATTATCTAATTATTTTGCTAATTAATTGCGAATAAAAAATTTGTAATTCAATGATTATTTTGTATTAATTACTCTACTTTTAATAATGTACCATATTTGCTAAATGTACACTTTTAAACTCTTGACAATATTATTCCATCATTTCACTGAAACAGGTTAGGATTTGATCAAATCACTTACTTTCCTTAGGGAAATCACCTTACAGAGTTCTTGTTTTAACATCTTGCGTGAACTGATCATCTCCCTTAAGGATTTGATGAAATCTCTAATTTTTTTTTAATCATCTCCCTGCTACAATTCCACTGAAGACCCACCGTATAGAGACGATAATGCACGCCAAACCTGTTGAGGAGCAAAACCCTCCCGTTGATATGCTATGGAAGTTCAGAGAAGAGGGTGTCACAGTTCAGATGTTGTCCCCGTAGCTCCAAAATGACGAGGTCCGTCGCCAACAGTTCTCAACGCGTTGCTTTATAAAGCGAGGTAAATAAACACTTACTCCCTCGTTTCGAGTGTCAAAAGTGATTAAAATTCATACGCAATAGCTCCCTATACCCTGACATCATGTCTTCTGGATGCCTGTCTTTGCTCAATGAACTGTGGATCTACGCATGAAACACGGTGCCTCATTACACGGAATCAAAAGTACTTACGTTTCATACAAACAATGATAAGATAATTTTAAAAAAAATTGGAAAACTATTTGAAATAATGAAATACTTAATAACGATATTTGGCATTTTAACGCATATAACGCATTTTCTTTAAAACTGTTAAGAAAATTTTATTTAAAAGCTATTTAAAACTTCCGGTAACTTGTATTTTTAAATTATACTTTTTTGAATCAAATTAATCTTACAAAGAAATTTACACATAGTGTTCAGAAGTTCTACCATAATTTTAAATACAAATTTAACTAAGAAATACAATTTCGAAAAACGATGCTTCAGGCACAGTTTACAAGGATGATGAACGAATAAAAATTTGCCTTGAATTTTGTAAATGTTTTACTGTAAGCTAAAAAATATGTGTCATTCACTCATGGTGACACAGAGCATTTGTGCCTTCCAAAAATACTATTACATTAAATAAAATTTTTGGAGATGACTTGAGATTCCAGAACTTATACGAATTTCCCACATTTCCTGTTTAGTTTATAATTTTAAGGCTACACAGTACCCTTTATCAAAAAAATTTTTAGAAACAGTAATAGTAAAAATAATTTATGTTTTATATTCAGATTATATTATTAAGTTGATTCTGAAAGTAAAAAGTCAGTTTGACCAGATATTATTTACAAATTTTTATAAAATGCTTACTTTTTAAAATTTTAAGTTATTTATATGTTTCTTAGTTCATTGTGAACTAAAGTTAATATGGGTTTGAAAATCTATTCCCTTGTTTATTTAATAATTATTTTTTTCAAGAAAAACACTGTTAACTGTTAAATTTAGCATTTTTTAAAAAAATAACTAGAGATCTCAGTACTAAATCCATACTAAATTTCATAGAACATACGTTTGGGAGTATATACAAAAAATTTCAAGGCTCTATCCTGAACAGAAAAAAATGCCTTAGGGATTAGAATATACTTATATCTTCAAAACTGAAAGTCTGAGAAAAACACGTTTAAAGTTTGTAAAGGCATAAAACAAAAACTTACATCGCCCATATAGCTCTAATTTATTAATATGTTATTTTTCTATGTCTGTTCTGCATTAAAGACATTATTTTAATTATGAAAATTGATTGAAAAAATATTTTTGCTTAATATTGATACCATTTGTTACGGCGACAGTTTATATTCAACTTAATCTTAACCTAATATTTTCACAAAACTTTTGAAATACAATTAACATTTATATATATATTATTTATGTACAAAGTAATAATTATACTAATTTAAGTTAAAAATAGCTATACGTTTCTACATGAAATTTAATTTTTTTCAGTTTTAAATAGGGATAGTTTAGGAAGTTATAGTTCTTGTCGTACGACTTTAAAATACTAAAATATAGTACTATAATATGTTTAGCATAATTTATTTGGTACATCAAGAAAATATTCAGTTTTATTTGCAATACTTGTATTTGGAAGACTAATTGCAGTATCAGCTGATGACTGATTTTTAGATAAATCATTTTCAGTAGTATTCCATCTCTTCGAAATGTTGTTTCTTATAGCAACCTGAGAACACTTTGTCATGATATTTTCTCGACAGAAAACTTTAATGATAAATATTCTAAATTATATGAATTATTTTTAAAGCGAAATTTGGACTTGAAATCTATCTTAATTAATTAGCTAACAGAACTCAAAAACTTAAAATATATTCAAGCAGAAATATTTTTAGAAATGATCATTGTGGAATTGATAAACATTTCGCTCTAAAAGACTTGATTGTACTCAAAAAATACTTTTAATTAATCCAATTTAAGAATGGAAAAATGCTTTAAAATGAAACCGAAACCAAAACTGTCATTCGGACTGTATTTGTTGAAAGCTTTGTATTTCTCTACTGCATTTATATTTCTAAGAGGCTATAAGTCTGAAATATCCAAGGATGGTTCTAGGTTAATATTTTAAAAGGTAAAAAAGAATCTGTATTTAATGTGGAAAAATGTATTAACTGCAGACAAAGAAGAGTTTTTCAAAGCAACAGTTATAATTTAAAAGCCATTCAATTATTAAAAAAGTGAAAGTAGAAGTAAAACTAATTAGCGTAATTGGTGAATTCCTCATCAGATAAAAAAAAATCCTTCACTCCAGAGAGACGAAAAAGATACATTTTTAATAGAAAAGACAAGTAAAAATAAATATCTCCAATTAACTTTATAGGGAATGAAAGAGCATCTATTTTATATTAAGCATTATTGAAAAAAATTATCTTCTAAAAGCTCCTCGAATGTTTTAATATATTAATAAGTACCACTCACTTTGAAATTACATAGAACAACCTTTTTTACGAATACTCTGACGATAATTAGCAGAAATATTCTTTGAAAGTCCACTCTATCAAGATATATGGCAGCATCGGTTCTGTGATGAATATTTTAGCGGGTGATATGATATGTTTGAATATTAACGTCGCACTGTTCAGCTACTCGAGGGCTTTTGGCGACGGACCACGTAATTTTGAACCATGGTCAAGTGACGTGGACGACACCTGAGCTGGCACCCCCTTCTCCTAACTACCACACCACACCAACGGGAGGACGTTTCAGCTCTCGACAGATTTAACGTGCACCGCTGCCCTACACGGCGGGTCTTTAGTGGTACTGGGCTCGAACTCGTGACAAGGCAAGCCACGCGACCTATACCACTTTGCTACTGCAGTCAAAAATAAATAAATAAATATATATAAATATTTTAGCGGGGAAAGCGAATAGATTTACAGCAGAAGTTACGTTTTCAGCTGACGTTTTGATCGGATTGCGAAGATTGTCATTTTTGTTCCGAAAAAAGTAGTTAATGTCAAAAAGTAAGTGTCTTATTTTATTTACATGTTAAGGAAGACCTTAAAAAGCGATTTGACCATTTTTTTTCAAGTGAACAATTCATATAATTAATTTTACAGTTGAATAACTTTGTGGTACTTATAAGTACCGACAGACACACTGGGTGTTGGAGCAAGAACTTAGTTTTTTTTTCGATCCGTGTACCTTATTATTCATTTTTGTTCTGTTGAAGCGTCATCACTATACTGCAATAGAGTTATTCCTTTTTTAGAGTTTCTTTATGCAGATCTGATTTATTTTGCTTTTTTTAATTTTTTTATTTTAATGTTTTCAAAAATTTGTGACTTTCAATCCGAGCTTGTATTTTTTTTGCCACACAATTAAATGAAATATGTATTCTTATTTTAAAAATTATATAACATCATTTTAATTCCTTTATGTGTAACAGATATTTAACAGTAGTTGGAGATTTTAAAGGTGCTAATATTATTTTTATTATTATTTCCTTTTTTTAGAAAGTCTGTAAAAAAGAAGCTAATTTTTCTAGAGTCTTTGGATTTGTTATAGAACCTACCATCTGAAATCAGTGTTGTACAAGCACATGAATTTTCTGATGAAGAAATCGCGGCAAATTATTGGCTGGTCATCGTCATGAACTCGTGGCCGGCGTCCTCAAGTAGCGGGTTGGAATTCTGATGCATCTGAAGATCCACGATATGGTGATATTATATATATATATATATATATATATATATATATATATAAATATTATACAAATTTATTTTATATATATATATATATATATACAGTCTTACCTCTATACAACGAAGTCGCTAAGTCACGAAAAAAGTTCGTTATATGGAAAATTCGTTATATAGCGTATCATCTTTCAATATACCTCATAAACCACATAAAACAAATTTGAAATTCATGAACTCTATTGAGAAAAAAATAATTATTCACACATTTTTGTAAATTAATATCTATTTATTTTGTATATATCTTACCAAACAAAGGGAAATATAAAAAAACTCCAGGAAAACAGGAAAAAAAAGAATAAGGAATACACCGTATTTTCAACATTAAAAAATAATTTTATATTACAATTAATGAATTTTAAGGACATTTTCTAATCTGAAGCATACAAGTAATTTGAAACATACATTATTTTATAGCTAAAAGTTCTAAGCATACATTACCACATGCATCCTTAAATTTAATGACTCATACAATCTATTAATTTTGTTTGAGTTTTTTGTTTGAAAAAATGCTTTGTTTAATAATACACTTCACATCTTTGCAATGCACCAAAATCCCTTCAGGTGTATATTTCCTTTTTCTCTTAAATTTTTTTAGCCACCCATTGCTACCTAGAAATTGGTCGTATGCCAGTGCCTTCGCAAATTAAATAGCTTTCTCTAATACGAAAGGTTTAGAGATCGGAACATTTTTATTTCGCATTGTGTGTATCCACTACAAAACTGCATCGTCGACATCTTCATAGACACATGTTGATAAACGTTTTGAAGAAGAATCCGATGAATCGTAATTTTGTAGCTTATCTCGATTTTTTATAACTGTTGATAAGCTTGTTTGGAGGAATATCAAATTTTAATGTAATATCTTTTTCTTGACACTTCTTCCACTTCTTGAAACGTGGTCTTTCTGTTTAATGCTCAAGCACTTACGTTTTGACATTTTCGAGCTACAACAAACCTAGTCACCAGTACGACTGATTAACGCTAGTTCAATGCACGGGGACACGAGGCAATTCCACTGCTGGTGCCAGGGAATATCGAAGATGTTTTAGTGAACTGGACAGTGGGGGTTATGTGTTGCAATTTTGGACGAAATTGGCCAAGACGACAGTATCGGACCAAGACTTGGACGACAGAATTACATTGCTGTCGGTGAATTAGTTCAAGCAGCAGGCAATAAAAACCAGTTGAAAATTTATGACTACCATAAAACATGTTTTAAGAGAGAACAATTTGAAATGTCCAGAAATACTTCAAAACAGCAAAAAAGTATTGAATCACGAGAGAAAAAGTTCGTTATATAGAAAATGCACTTCGCTATAGAAAGGTAATTTTACGAAGAAAATCGTGAAATGTTCTTGGTTCCAGAAAAATTCACGATATAGAGGTTGGACTGTGTATATATATACATAATATAATAAAATAACATAAAATATTAAGTGAGAAGTTGTATAACGTAGAAGGCCAAAGAAGAAAGAAATTGAATTTCAAGAAACATAACAATATAATATACAGAAAAAGTCTTTGGACTAAAATGGAGACCTATCATGATTTCTAAAACTGTCTCTGAATTAGAGCCAGTGAGTTAAGGTTAAGTCGCTTTATTGTATCACATTCCCAGTACAACAGAAATTGCAGACATAACACAAAATACAGAGCTATGTTGAAAAATTAAGCCTGTTTCTAACACACGTGGATGATAAACTAGACAGTGAAATAGAATAAAATTATAAAGAGAAACAATAAGGTTTCTCTCCTACAGAAGAATATTAAGAAAAAAAACTCTATAGGAAAAAATTAGGATAAAAACTAACATATAAAAATGCAAACAATAAAGAAATAGGAAGACTAAGAATCTTATGCAAAAATGGCGCTAGATGACTTGTTAAAATATAAGTGTTAATTCAAGAAGCAAAAATATATATATATATATATATATATATAATTTATATAGTTCTCAGAGGGGTGTTCATTTCTTAAAATATTTATTTAAAAATTTTTTCAATGTTATGTAAGCTTATTGCCACTCATTTTGTTTACTTTTATTTTGTTCGCTTATTTTTAATTTGATTGAGGCCACGGTAACCTAGTGGTCAAGTTCCCAGACTCGTGGCTGACGTGTCATGAGTTCGAGCCTTGTACCGTTGAAGACCCACCGTGCAGAAGCGGCCAATGTTCGTTAAATTTGTTGAGGCTCAAACATCTTCCTGTTGCTGTGGTGTGGTGTGGAAATTAGGAGAGTGGGTTCAAGCTCTAGTCCTCGTCACTTGACCATGGTTCAAAAGGACTAGATGGTTCAAAAGCTAGATCATGTAGCTTTAAAATGTTGCGTAAATATAACTCTTCCTCTCTGTCCTTTAAATTTAATTATCGTCTGGTATAAATTCAAAGAATTAATATTTGTAATGTTAGTTCATTTATAAATAGTTTGTGAAGTTACTTTTAGTCCTTAAATAGACAGTATTATTTATTCTTGAAATAAGCTTTTGTGATATATTGCATGTTCGAAATCTATTTTGTAATTACAATTGTTTTAAGAAAATTTTTAAAGATTTAAAGGGAAACAACATCCTTTCTTTAATTGTAGCAATTTATTTACATTCTCGACGTACTTTAATTCAATGTTTCTGATATTTAAAAAGGAAAATAATTTTTCGTTTTGATTCTATGATACCAACACTTTGAATAAAACCCGTTTGGAAAGATAAGTTCTGCTAAGGAATGTTGTACGAACTATGTGTGCTTCTGAGTTCTTTGTATAAGTCGTACCTCTCTCTCATACGTCATTATATGTATACATCGTTAAGTTCAATAAATAGTATTTATTCATTTTCAAATCATTTAAGGACTAAACTTTTCAACTAATCAAATTATGCCTCGCACATTATATATAGAACTCTAGAATTCAAACATAGGTTCATAATAGAATTTAAGTTCAATATTTAACATGATTAATAATATTTACCTATAACATTGGAATAAAGGCAGGTTGAAAGAAAATTTTAAATATTCATTGTAAATGACCTTCAAACACACATGGGACAATTAACAAAAATGACAATAATTATTTAATTGTTGAACTCTGAAAATAGTCAGATTTGTCAAATCTAGTGAGCTCTGAGCAAAGCTAAATTATTTAAACAACTAGCGTTATTACCTTCATAGAAGTATTTCACACATTGTCTTAAGTAATTAGCGATATTAGTATTTTTACATTTATTGAATTACTAATCAATTAAATCTTTTACAAATCGCAATTCCATCTTATCATGCAACAATGCATATAATCTTGGACATAGAAGTTTGAGATCAATTTCAAATTTTTTCGTAAATGTTGTAAATGTTTATTCACTGAGTTTGTTTCTATGTAATGTATCAGACGATGAATCGTTTCAACGTGTTGATTGGAATTGTAAAAAAGGCAAGGATATTGTTTTCAATCCTATTTTAAAATTAATAAGGAATTTTAGATGGAACACTATCAATTGACAATTAATGATTCAATGCACTGTAGAGTGGTGTTTAGTTATGTATATTGGACAAAATATAATTTAAGTGATTTTATTTAGCTCCAAAATTCTCAACTTACACATTGAAATAATGCACAGTTCGAAATGCCTTTTAGGTTTGGACATTTAAATAATTCAGAAATCCATTCATCTAAATGACCAACGAACACGATTCAATCAACACAAATTTATAATATTAATTTAGATTTGGTCTCTTGCCACCTGAGTCAGCGAATTAGTACAAATCACGAGGCATCTGAGCAAAGCACTAAATTATTTCAAATCAACTAAGCGTTATTACCTTCATACAGACTATTCACACATTGCCTAAGTAATTAGCGATATTAGTCAATTCATTTACATTTATTGAATTACTGAATACAGAATTAAATCTTTACATTGAATCGCACTTTCCATGGCTCACAGTCTCAACAATGCATATAATCTTGGATGTAGAAGGTGTTGAGATTCAAGTTTCAAATTTGTTTCGTAAATGTTAGTAAATGTCTATTCACTGAGTTTGGTTCCTATGTAATGTATGAGACGATGAATCAGTGTGTTAACGTGTTGATTGGAATTGTAAAGAAAGGACAGAGGATATGTGTTTTCACTCCTAGTTTTAAAATGTAATAAGGAATTTTAGATGGAACGCTATGAGCACGTTGACATTTTATGATTTAGATGCACTGTAGAGTGGTGTTTAGTTATGTATATTGACAGAAATATATATATATACTGGAGTTGTTATTTCAGAGCTGTCCATTAATTACTTAAACCTGCATACCCCTTTTCTCTCTCTTTTGGATTTCCTTTAAATATTAATTCAGTAAATCCATTGACATCTGCAACCAACTGATACGAAATCAGGAAAAATTAATTTAGATTGAATTTTAGAATTCGTTAATCTTATACCTAAAATCGATAAAACATTGTTATTATTATTTATATTCAAAAACTGGTGAAAGTAGAAAAAATCCCATTTTTGTGCATTTCTTACCTTTATTTATACAAAAATTATTTATATAATATACGGAAATAAACATATTTGTGAATATGAAAACATTTGGTTATTACACATTTAATTTAATTTCTCATTCCACCTAACTTTTTTTAAAAAAATAATTTTTTTTAAAACAATATTTGTTTGAAAAATAAATTTAATTGTTGGTTTATTTATAAGTGAGACATACATGGCCAATGTTAAAATCCCACATAAGCTTCAACGAAACATGAAAAAATCATGTTTACTCAATCATTTTATACTCAAAGAACTTCTTTTAATGTTGAAATTTTTTCCGTACATCAGATAAGTATTTTAAATAAATTGAATTTTTAAAGTGTTAATGTAATGTGTATATATAAGAGAATGTGTTTGTAACATTAATAAGTTTTGTACTCATGAACTGAATAATACTAACAAAACTATTTAATTGCCTTTCGTAGCTTAATTTTCATTTGCATAAATGGTTTGTTTTTAAAAGTCTTTAAATACTTAAATATCATATCAAAAAGGATAATACACATATTGCAAACGATTTTTCACTTCATATTTTTTTAACGGAAGAAGCCAAGCGATCTCTTAATTCCTTGGACAGATAGAAGCAAAATTCTTTAATGTGAAAATTACAGCTACTTCAAAAGCAAACGTATTCATTTCGCTAAGAACATTCTTTTGATCTTCGGAAGTTAATTTCTCGTCTTTTTAAGCATTAATTATTTTATTTTTCGTATGTGATTATTATATACGTTTCTATTGATACTCTGTTATTTCAGTTATGGAAACAAGTGAAAAATGCTTTGACACTCTCATATAATTAGATATTTTCATAGAAAAAAATGCTTAGTGAGTTGAAAAGTTTGTAGTATCAATTAGACTGTCTGAAAAGGTCTCACTCTCTCTTTGAAATATTTTCCAATTTATTTATTTTAAAGCTAGGCTCTTACTCTTTCACTTCTTCAAACCTGAATTACATTACCTGTGAGTTATTGTTTCGTGATTTAATAAAGACAATTGATGCATTTATATTTCTTCGAAAAATGTAGATTGATTTATATGCTCTTTGCATATTAATGTGTTTAAAATTTCGTTTCTTGAAACATGTATGGATTCAATGAGTGAGTGTGAGTATTTTTGAGTTTCATGAAGTCAATTGATGTGCATTTAATATTTCTCAGGAAAATGCTGTGCAATTCACAAATAAATATATTTAAAAATTCGTAAAATCATTCATGTAGAAATTCTCTTTGAATTAATATGTGATTTATATTTAATTTTTGGAAAATATAGAACAGTTTTAAAAAGAGATGCGTTCTGATGGATAAATATGTTTACTTTTGAGTTTTCCTGAAGCGTTACTGCAAAAGCTGTTACAGTTTCATTTTCTAATATATTTCTAAAAATATTAAAATGATTTAAAATTAAAGCAACGTGGGATTTTTATCCTGATAAATTAAAAAGCTACTTCGTCTAACAAATTTCAGGAATAAATTGTATTCGGGGAACTGTTTTTCCCCCTTATTTTCATTTTATTGTATTTAACATAGGTAATAATATCTACTGTAATGATAAAAAATCAAGCTCTTGGAAATGGTCTGTGCATATTTAAAAAAGTTTATAGGTTCAGTTTCCTCAAGGATCTATCTTGCGTATTTATAGAATTATTAGATGTATTGCGAATAGTAATGAAATAATGACCTTAATAGCTGGACCTTATAAATTACTTATATATAACTTCTTAAAGGGACTAGATATGTTTGGTACCTTCATTATGAAAAAGTAAATCAATGAATAATTTTTTTTTAGTGACAGATCAATTAAAATACACATATAAAACTGTTTGAAGGTTATTACTACAATAATAAATTATTTAAATGTAATTTTTTTGGCAAAAAATGAAGAAAACGATTAACATATTGTTACGTAGATCCGAGGGTTCGAGGATTTTATGCAAAACAGTCACAAAGAAAATAAACAGTTCTTTTAGAGCGATGCGAATTTATTATCGAAAATCCAATCCTTTAAATACAGGATTCAGTAGCAATATTCAACAATGTAAATATCCGAAGGTCTTCACACCTTCAACAGCAATCAAACACAATAATCAGTGTTTAAAAATACACGTAAGTAAAGATTATTCACAAGCACAGCCGAGCTAATCGCTAGTGAAAACAATCCTCACTACTCACTGGTTTAATCCAGACTCCTCGCCGTCCCGGCGAGCATCTTATTTATAGGCGCGACAGAACTTCCAGAAATATAGCCGCTCGTGACATTAGTGGAGAGATCCACTACTTTCTAGAAGATTCCAGAGGGTTTCGAACTCGCCAACATGGTCGCCAAATACGCCAAACCAGTCGCCAAAGTCGCCAAATTGGTCGCCAAACTCGCCAAATTGGTCACCAACTTGGTCGCCAAAAATGATGCCAACTTGGCTCTAGCGCCAAGATTTCGCCAAGTTCTCATTGAATCACCATTATAACGTAAGGGGCGACATTGCTTGTGAATGGTACAATTTTAACATGAAATAAACATAACATAGAGTAAAATAAATGCATTAAACACTCAATTACAAATTATTTACACTATTTACACAAAATTCGTAACAATATTTTCGAAATATTTTTTTTTTTATGACAAATACTTGAATAGTAATAATATTTTGCCTACATGTAGCTAAGACTTTTACATTGGGGTTCAACTTAAAATTATAAAATTAATTTACATTGTTTTTCATACTTAGTATCAGTTAAAAGAGTAATAGGATTTTTTTTAAATTTCTCTACTTGGATACAAAAAAGTATTAATGCATCCACTTTTAAATTACATATTTCAAAGATTTCAGTTAAACTCGGTTTGTAAGTTCTCGCTATATACAGGTAAAATATTATTATTATAGAAGCATTTTCCATAAAAAAAAAAGAATATTTTTTGAAAATATGGCATTCTCTCGATATTTTTAACAAAAAATTGTGTTCAAATAATTTCTCTCTCTTTATAACATACTTGAAACACTTTTATATGTATATTCTAATTCAACTGATGCTAAATATTAAAAAAATTATCGATTTATACACCATTTATACGTAGTCAGCCCCCTTAAGCGTTCGTCTTCAACTTTTAGCTAGAACTTCTCATTATCGTTTATTATTATCAAACCTTCTGTTCTCTTATAGTTGAAGGTGAAAAATATATCCGAAAACCTTTTTTTTCTTTTATTAGAGATTTTTGAACGTTTTTCGACTTCATTTAAAAAAAACATGTTAAAAGCTAAAGACATTTTGTAGAATTATCCTTTGTAAAATCCATACACGTATATAATCATAACAACAGAAAGGTTTTTCCTCTAATTGTAACATTTGAAAGTTATAAGCCAATAGAATTATAAAATATTATGCAACTACTTGCATACAAGTTTGCATATTTAAAAATAATTGAACAGACTCAATAATATATATTTCCCATATCATTTCCCCTTCCTTTTCTTAAAAATTATAAATTCTTTTTCTCTTGAGTATTCAAAAGCTATTAAACTTCCCCTACTGTTCTTGGCCATTGAAGAGAAATCCTAAACGATATTGATATGATCTCCGACATGAAAAACCTCTTACAACCCAGCGTGATCTGTAAATGGCTTGGCCCTGAAACATACCGAGTAATCTTTCCCCTAGACAATGAAAGGAAAAGTAATGCTCTCTAAAAACTTGCCTCCTTCCTCCAAATGAGTAAACTTTTACCCTACCTTAAAGTATCCGACCACGTTCAGAACTATGATTTTAACAAAGCGCATAAATGGATATTTTTCACGATATTTAGTATCACTTAGATTAGAACACATGTATAAAATTGTTTTAAGGACATTATGACAAAAAAAATTACTTAAATACAATATTTAGGTAAAAACTTAACTTAGAATAATCTTTTTTCAAAACGTTATCCTTTTATAAGAAATGCTTCTATAATAATAATGTTTTGTGTGTGTGTGCTTATATAAAGTAAAGACTTCTCCAGAGAGTCTGAACTAGGATTTTTGAAAAATGCACATTATTTTCAGTCTTACAACCAATTGAAATAATTATCAGCGTTTTTTTCTTAATATTTTCCCCTCTGTTGTACTAAAATATGGATAAATCTTTTTCTAAGTTATATATTTCAAAAATTCTAGTTCAGCCTCTGTACAGAGGTCTGAGCTATATGTAGGCAAAATATTGTTATAATAGAAGCATTTTTCATAAAAAGAGAATGTTTTGAAAAATATCAAATTTTTTGTCAAAATATTGTACTTAAATATTTTTTTATTACAATAATATTCTTAAAACAATTTTATATACGTTTTCTAATTTAAGGGACGCTAAATATAAATATTATCCATTTATGCACTTTTGCAATATCACGGTTCCGAACGTAGTCGGATACCTTGAGTAAAAATCCTAGTAGGCATGGCACTGCAACAAACCCTTGTTTCGATTGAATATGCCTGAGTGGTCCTTGGTAGGTAATTGGATCGGTTAATTGTTGGAATTATTTAGCATGAAATTACTATATCAAAGAAAGCGAAGCACATTTGCTATTTTGTTCTCGGAAAATGTTTCTTTTTTGGCAGCTCGTTGCAACTCAATTCAAATTCGGCTTAGCAGATGTTAGATTGCGAATGTGGATTAATTTACATATTTAATACGGATTTATGCTTTTTTATTAGAATTTTAAGAATATACTAGCTGGTATACCCGATCTTTGTAAGGGTGAATTGAAAAATTAAACAATACAGATTGAAGGATAAAAAAGTTTTTAATGAGTTACTTTTACATGAATAGCATATTAAACAAATAATCTATAACATATATCTATTGCATGTAACAAATATCTAGTTTTGAATATCTCAGCTGAACAAAAAAACCATATTTGTTAAATTTTAAGTATGTAGATCTAACAGCTGATAAAAAGGCGATATTTTTTTATTTATAACGCCCCGTAACTCTCTTGTGGATAGATTTTCTAAAACACATTCCTAAGCTGATCTCTGCTCAGCAAAAGTAACACATTGTTAAACATTTTGTATAATGAACGCTTAAAATAGTGTAAATAATTTATATCTGGATGAGTAATACGCTAATATTATTTTGTGTTGTATTTATTTTATTTTAAAATTGTTATATTCGCAAGCAACCCCGTTCCTTACATTATAATGGTGATTCAAAAGAAACAGCGGAATGTTGGCGATGGAGCCAAGTTGGCATCATTTTTGGCGACCATGTAGGCAACTTTCAGATTGATTGTGTGGTGCAGAGGTTTATATGCTGTAGTGCCTCCTTTTGGGGAGCTCCAAAAAGAAGATAAGTTAAAAAGTTATCTAAAAGGACATTTCTTTTTTTCTGTAACTTCGTCTTTTGAAATTTATTTTAGGGTACATTGGATTATTCGTGGCCTCACAGAACCAACTCAAAAGCAATGTTCATTTGGAAAAAATATTTTCTGAAATTCCTAAAACAAGAACAGTTTTTATTTAAAAAAATATGTTTGTTTTTTGAGTAATGTAAAACTTTTTTTTTCCACTTCATTTTCTAGTTTTAGTTTTCACAGTGAACAATCTCAAATCATTTTCTTTTGTGATGTCATCCATTGCATTTCTGTTAACAGACTGACCAAATAGTTTCATTTCTTTATTCCTTTGCAACTTAAGCATTTTTAATAAATACATTGAATCATTTTAGTTTTTTTTTTATTTACATTGTTCTCATCAGCATTTATTCTTTCTATGTTATATAGTTAATAATATGTTTCTTAAGTTACCAAGGAGCTTTTATTTATTTATTTTTTAAATCAGGTATTAAGTCTGACTACCTTTCAATGTTATATCTATTAAATAACGAGAGTTGAATATTTTTAGAAAATAAAGCCTATTTTGCTACCTAGATTCCCAGGGAATTTAAAAAGCGTTGACTAGAACCAAAATCAGGTGTGAGCGTTCTACTAATAATGAAGACGATAATTCATAACTTATTGAATTTACGCTACTTCGAACGTAGAAATCAAATTAGACGCGCTGATTTCTGACGCAACAGCTGGCGCAGTTGTTTTCGAGATTTCCGCGAGGTTGGACATTCCTTTTTCAAAACGAAAGGGATTCCGCATTCGAAAAGGTAGAATTTAATTAACACGCCATCCCGCGCGAGAGACGCGTCAAGGTTTCCCAGCATTAAGTTTAAGAAGAGATAAAATATCTCGGGATTTTATTTTTGAAGAGAAAAGATTTTCAGAAAAATCGTGCTCTGATTGAGAAAAGCGCACTTCCGTGTGTTTGTGTACAGGAAGCTTTATTTCCATTTGTTTATTCTATGTCACTAAAAATAAAATTTTATGATTCAAATAGTCTCTGCAATAAAATAAAGATGCTTCACTCAAAACGAAAGATTTATTTGTGGAACTAACTCTCTCTCTCTCTCTCTCTCTATATATATATATGTACTAGCTGGTATAAACGCTCTTCACACGGGTGAATTGAAAAATTACACAGTACAGAATGAAGAATAAAAAAGTTTTTAATGAGTTAATTTTACTTCAATATCAGATTAAACACACAAAAAAAAGCAATTTGCATGTCTGAGATGAACAAAAAGCCATATTTGTTAAATTTTAAGACTGAAGATCTAATAGCTGATAAAAAGGATTTTTTTTTATTTATAACGCCCCCTAACTCTCTTGTGGGTCGAGTTTTGAAAATACCTTCCTGAGCTGATCTGTGCTCAGCAAAAGTAACACATTGTTGCACATTTTGTTTAATGAATGCTTAAAATAGTGTAAATAATTTATATTTGGAAGTGTAATACGTTATCATTACTTTCTGTTGTATTTATTTTATGTTAAAATTGTAATATTCGCAAGCAACGCCGTTCCTTACATTATAATAACGATTCAATGGAAACATAGCGAAACGTTTCTAATAGAGTCAAGTTGGCGACCCTGTTGGCAACTTGACGATTTATTGAACGGCGCAGAAGTTCATACGCTGTAGCGCCACCTGGTGGAGATCTACAACAAAGAAGATACCACAAAACCTTTTCCACAAAAAAATACATATACATGCCAATTTTCATAGTGATCCGTTGATTGGTGTTGGAGGGAAGTGATTTCATACATAAAAATATCCATTTTTATATATAAAGATGTTTCATAACTGAAAAAGAACTGATTGAAATGATGTTGAATTCAGCGCATTGTTTTGAAATATACGGAAATTGAAAGTAAAATTTCAGAACATAACTGATTTATTTGCGTTGTTGGATATCTTATATATTAAACCAGTCATATTTTAATGATAAAAAATGTACAGCTACTTATAATGCCTTATGAATTAATGCTCAAATCTTTACTTTCGTGGTTCACTGAATTATTATTTACTAAAATGTTTTGAAATCTAACAAAACGTATATTACGGCGAATAAAACGCAATTTTAGCAGAAAAAGTACGATCGACATTTAAAGGAGAGTTTTTTAAACCGGATATTAATATGATACGATTTAAAAAAATAAAAAGATGAGCACGTATGTATATAGTGTTTATTTAAAGGAAATGACATAGCTTATAAACTTTCATGATTGGATAAGATGGACAACTCTAGTATTCGTCTTCCGTTACACCTTCAGAGACTCCATCGAATTTTGTTTCCTTTTCTCCGTCACTGATTCTGATCCATGAATAAATTATTACTCTTCCTTTCGATCTAGATTAGCTACATTTTCCTTTAAGTGACTTGAATTATTTCAGGTTTAATTTCATCCATGTTTTTACTATCAACCCACATTATTTCAAGACAAGCATGATACGTTTGGTTTCCTTTAGAGTATATATATATATATATTTTTTTTACCTTCTAACATCTACAAACTTTCTAACATTTCTCTTTCATGCATTTTAGTTTTAGAGGTATACTGAGCACACTGAGAAATAATGAGTATTATATATATATATATATATATATATATATATATATAGGTTCAAAATCATGCTGTAATATTTTGAATAAGTGATTTTCGAAAGATAGGTGCATTGCACATCTATCTGGTTTCTTTGGCAAAAAGGTTGTGCGTTGGATGGCTAGTATACGGTACATAATAACACATACTTTAATAAAAATAAGTAATAAAGTTTTGTAATATTTTTTTGTTTTGAAAGAATTTTTCTTTATAAGTGCAATATTAATACCTGTTAGAGAATTTTTTAAAAATTTTAGTGTTATTCAAAATGATGATTAACCCGTTCAGGACCATAATCACATATATGAGATCACGCTTTTCTCCCTCCAGGATCCACTGTATCATATATATGATTACGCATTCCCTTCTCTGAGGCCCATGATCACACCGATGTGATCAGATTTTGAAACATTTTTATGTTAATTTTTACAAGGCACTAATTTACGGTTATAATGTCCATTCTTTTTCGAATAACGTTTCACAAAACTTTAAATTTCAATATGTGCTTTTGGTTCCGAGTTTTTTAAAATTAGATCTGGGATATTTATGAATGTGAGCAACTGCACATGTTTAGAATTTTTGAAAGAATCGGGCATTTAAGGGTTTGTGATTTATTGTGCTCTGTATTTCTGCCTGTATTTTGACAAAGTTGGAAAAAATTGAAAGGTTATTAGTTTATTGGGCATCAGCTATATTCATAATAAATAGTTCCAGTATTTATGTGTTTTTTGTGGCTCATATTTTCATTAATAATTTTAATACTCAAAAGATACTTAAAAAGAAGATCTTCATACAACAAACGCGATAACTCATTTTTAACGAAAAATAATCTTAATGTGTGACTCATTTCTAATTCAGTAAGAACAAGCGATTCTTTTTCGTTGCTGTCGCACTTAGAGTTGCCAAAACCATAAGAACAGAAAACATAATACTAAAGTAATACTAAGAAAGCAAAGAACATTGTGATTAATTAAAAATAAAAAAACGATATATTAGCTGTTATTTAAAAGATGTGTATCAGTTAATGTGAAAGTAAATGTATTGTGTGTGTTTGATATTTGTCAGATGGAATTTTGTAAGTTTTGCGTCTATTTTTTTTAATCATCATGGCAAAAATGGGGAAAAAAGAACTTTTTTATGTATAGCGAAAATGTTCGCACTGTATATTCAGATAAAATAAATAATAAATTATTAATAATAAAAATAGCATTTTAGCGTATTTGATTGCATTTTAGATTTTATATGAGTTTTTTAATGAACTTAGGCTTAGCAGGGAAATTCGTCCCGTCCCGTGCATGCGTATAATCTCTATATGCGCGGGCCTGGGGAAACACTTATTTCTCCTTCCGCCGTTGCTGAAGGGGTTAAGTGAAAAATCTTTATGATGATTAAGTAATCTTTTTCAGGAAGTATTTGATTTCTGTATTTTAAGAAATCAAAGTACATAGTTTTTGCTCTAACCTGAAAGCTGCCAAACCTTTTCGAATGTTTCAATAATTCAATACTGCGCACCTTCAGGTTAAAAGTATATTTATTTTTCATTTGAACCTATCATTGTTATGCATTAAAATATAAGCATAATGTTTGGCTTTCTCTCTCACACTTTAAATATATATATTAAAAAAAAATAAAACCGATACATATATTGTTCTTCATTAAGAAGAATATTTCATTTTATTAAAATTTTGATAATTAATATTGAAAACTTTAATAAATATTATCGGGTAACTTCTTTAATGTAGACTAATTAAAAGTCTAGGATGACCAAATGAATGAAAATCCGGATTAACCACAATAGTATATAAAATATTCCAAGGTACTTAGTTAAAACACACTCTATACAGGTAATAAGTTATATAAATTTTTTTTAAGTCAATTCCTATACAGAGGTCACAAAGAAAAATTTTATTTTAGTTACTTTTTATTAAATAATTACACAATTAATATAAATATATATATACATATAACATAATCCAATTACTATGTGACAATTAATTTTTAGTAATTATCAATAAAAGATCGCATTCTCATCCAAAAGAATTGTGTTTATAAAATTTCAATTCGAATAAATGCTTTAAAACGTGAGAAGAAAATCTTTTAAAGTTTTGCCCCAAGTTGCTAAACATGAATCCAACGTGGCTGTATCTGCAATTCTTTAAATAATTGGTTTCAGCCAATTATTTTTAATTAATTATAATTAAATTATCACATTGTCATATCCAAAACAATAGTGTATAGAACATTTCAGCTCAAATGAGTGATTTATATTGTTAGAAAAAAACCTTTTAAAGTTTTGACGCAAGTCGCCAAAAATGATACCAACGTGGCTGTATTTGTAATTCTTTGAATAATTAGATTTAATCAGTTCGTTTTTATTAATTATAAATACATTACCGTATTGCCATCCAAAATAATCGTGCATATAAAATTTCAGCTCAATCGAGCACTTTAAGTCGTATTTTATTAACAATTGAAAATTTGAACAAGATTTATTTTGGGACATTGTGAACTAATAGTAGGAGTTCATAAAAATAATATGTATTATTAAATACGATAATAGAGACTTTTCAACTAAGAATTCAATGAATACTGAACTTATAAGATTTTAATTGGAGCAAAAATTATTTAAAACAAAATGATATTACTTTATTTGTTAAGATTTTTCAAAACATTTTATTGATAATGTGACATTTGGTTCATAAGGCCTAGATTAATGAAAGTTTACCGTGTAGATAAGTATTTATATATATTATTGAAAGTTAAATATAAAATTTTAACAGATATATATACTTTAGTATAACGTTGTGCCTTATTATGGACTAAAGTCAGTTGAGGGCACTGACTGACCTACGCACAAATATTAGGCTCTTATAAAAAAGAGAAGCAAAATAACTTATGTTAACCATATTTTTTTCAATACATTACCATGTGTTTCGATAGACCATAGTTATTATATTTAATGAGTAAGATACGTAATTATTTTATATTATGGTCGGAAAAGTGTAAACCTTTGGTTTTGAGGGACCCTCTAAACGTCAGAGACCAGCGTGCGCCCTATAAACAAGCTGATATTTTCCCTATGATTATCGGCATATTGATACATTAATAGAAATTATCTTAAATAAAATTTTACAAGAAACATTAAAAGTTTTTTAAAAAAATGTCTTAAAATTTCGTTATTTACATTTCTATGTCTTGAGTAAACAATGTTTTATTTTAACAAATAAAATTTGTTTAACAAAATTCTTTCTTAGCAATAATCAATAAATAGTTATTGATTATTTTATTTTAAAACATAATGTTTTAAAGTCCATAATTGTTTTTACCTAGTAGCACTTACGTTATATTATTTACTGTTTCATTCGGTAAGGAAAAAAAAGTGAAGGATAGAAAAACAAATTCTTCTGTTATAACTGCATAATTAAAGCAAGAAATCTTTAAAATAGATTGAAAAAGTGATTCATATTAATTCGTAAATATTTTATCGAAGATCAGAATGCAAGAAACTTTCAAAATATTTCAGTAAAGATATAAATATTCCTAATAGGTTGATAAAAAAAACCTGCAATTGACTGAAGTACCCTATGAATGTTAAATTAGAAGGTGCAGTCTATTGTATTTCTGAAGTAATTAACAAGCATCGTTAATGAGAAAAAAATTTTCTTTTAGATTGAAACTACCAGTCAAATAAAAAATACAAATAAAAGGGTAACTGATTAACTTAAAATTAAAAAAAATAAGAAAGTTCTTTTTATAAGTACTTCGCAGTTACGAAAAAAACAAGTAACATATCGGATTATGTCAAATTTAAGAGTAATCATTTCTAACAAACTTAGAAAATTAATATGTTTATTGAATGTCGATGTTAAAAGCGCTAACTACTGCAACATCACTATTTCGTTTTATCGATAATTTTTAAATGATGGCTTTGAATAATTAACGTGTCTTAGTATGACACTGATTACGAGAATATTTTTTATGGAAAAAATCATTATTCTGATTTTATATCTTTTGTGCGTGGATTGTTAGAAATTGGAGACTTTGATAAAGATACAGGACAGTATTTTAAATTTTTGTGTGTTTTGGTGTGGATTCTTAATATCACTGAATATGTAGAATATACTAGATTGGAGATTGCAATACAGTTTTAAATTTCTTTTTAACCTACATTCGTGAATTAAATTATACTAGAATGAATTATAGAATAACTAGTTTTAGTTTTTTATTTATTATATTCTCTGTTGTAACTGTTCATAATCTGGCATTAGAAATAAATATAAAAATAAAGTGTTTTAATTAATTATTAATGTAATAATAGAAAAGTAGTTTAATTTATTTTTAATTTTCTTTCCTCGGCAAAATGCTTATTTATAATATCTTAATTCAACTGTAAAAGGAGCTTCAGGACTACTTTTAACTTAATTCACACAAATTTCTCGAATCATTTTTATTACCACGCATATCTAAAAATATGGTCAAGTTTAGGTAAAAAATAAATTGAGATAAAATAAATTTGTATTCGGCAATTTCAAATTCATGTAGAAAATAAAGAGATATGTACAAATTAGTCATTCTTGTAACCGCATTTAAATAATTTCAAAGTTTACTAAGTTAGTATAGATTTAGATGTTCCGAATTTAAAGTGTAAGAAGGGCAAACATTATTTCATTATAATTCATATTATTAAACTATTTTGAAAGAGCGCAGTTTTATCAGAGGAAGAAGATTGGAAATGTATAAATCTGATTTTATTTCCTGCAATTATAGATATGTAATAAATTAAAAATGAAAATAAAAAAAGCAGTGAAAACATTAATTGTATTTGTATGTGTGTGGGGCTGTAAAAGGGTAAGAGAACTGCAAAAATTTATTATAATTTGGGAATTTTTTTATACAAGATTACATTAGTAATTAGTTTCGAAGTGCAATATAAAATATTTTTTTGAAGTGAAACTTCTTTGAGCTCGAGAGTGAATGAGAAATTTGCCCAGTTTTGCGTTAAAGTGATGAAGCGAACGGAAGTAGTCTCCCCCATCCCCCCACATCGTCGCCATGGTGAGGAGATATCAAGCGGGAAAAAGAGGCCGGGACACCACGCGACTTTCGTCATATCCGTGAAAATGTTGGATGATTGCCTACCTCTCCGATTAGTCAACTTGACCCCCTTCCGATTGGGGGTCCTTTTTCCCCAGACCCGGAAACATCTATCAACGGTTGTATGAGTTGCAGTGTGTGCATTACGGTGTAGACAAAATAGCTCTAATCGCCAAAAGCGATGTGCTCACTTTTATCGCGTGGAGTTCCACGCACCATTTTTACTTTAAACATAAAGTTATACATGAATCTGTCGTCCTTCCGGTATAGTGGTTAGCGACGCTGACTGCTGTGCCGTTGGACCTGGGTTCGAATCCCGTGGAAGACATGGATGTTTGTAAATGTATAGTGCTTTCGCGGCATGAGGGTACTTTAAAAAGCCGTCGAGCCGCAAGTCCTCTCGTGAGGTTGGTGTAAGGGGAAGAGAGGCGAGAGGCCCCTGATGACCCCCAGGGTGTTCTCCCTCAAAATTTGGGTGAAATCGAGCTAAATCTTTCTGTCACCTGTATGGTGCTCAAAGCTACGACTAACGACAGGTGTTACTTAACCCTTTATCATGATGAATTTCGTGGGCCTTGATCTGGCATTTGCTGATCAGGTGGCAAGTAACAGTAACAACATATATGAATTTCATGTACTTTGTGTATTTAAACCATTTGATTATAAAATGCCCTTGTTACATAATGAATATGCAAAGGAAACACAATGGGCAATGCCTATGCATACAGAAAAATATTTTGGAATCTTCTCTGAAGACGGTTTTGCAATCAAGGAGAAAATACTTCCACCAATGATGTTTACAGCATCTTTGGTACAAGAATTGAATTCACACACATGTTGCTTAGATATATATAGTTATACCAAGACAAATCTCGAAGAACCCAGATGGATTATTTGAAGTGACACTTCTAGAAGCTTCTATAATGTCTGGAAGGCTTTTGTAAAAACCATACAGTGAAGTGAAAGTATAAAATGTTACAGTTTGGCAACGATTGGGCATTTCATATTCAATATTATGACTACAGCTTTCTTATGTTGTGTTCTATGTTCGACTGGACTTTTAATTTGTGCTACTGTGATTTAACGTGTATGTGTTAATTATTCTCTGCTAAAAGGAAATCTATTGTATTTACTGGAGAATTCTGGTATATACAATTCTGATTTTACTGCTGTGTGGATTTTTCCTGCATTTAAAAAGTCATTCAACTACATAACATTTAATAGTATGAAGTATAGTAGCAAAGAATTAAATGTTATTCGATTGTAATATTATTTTCAAATTCAAGAAAACTCACATTCTTATATTATTTTTATTACTTAATTCTCTCTTAAAAATAGTTTTAAAAAACTGATAAATATTCTTTTTTCTACAAAAGGGACTATTTTTTCTTATTTATCAAGTTATCCTTTATGTCCTAATTAATTTATATAAACTCTTAAATATTTCTTTTTAACGAGATATAAAGGAGCGTTGAATATCGTTTTTGAAATGCTAGCAAATAATCAATAATCAATACTTTGATGTTCTATATTTTTACCGTAAAATAAAGAGCGTTGAATTTTTCAAACAACTTTCAATTGAAATAAAAATGATTGCATCTTCGAAAATCAATCGCATTTATTTCATTTCAGAAAGCTCTTTTGATCTCCAAAAGTTAATTTTTTATTTTGCCGATTATTATTTTTGTCGGGGTTTGCACGTTATTATTCGAAGCAATCACATTTCGCTTCCTTTCAAATTATCTTATTTTTTTTCTTTTAGGCCGTCGAGACATTTTGAAAATGTTCTAAATCTTATTTAATTACTTATCTTCTTTCGACGATCAAAAGATGCATTTGTTCAAAATTTGACAGGTTAGTAAGTATTGGAATTTTTAAAGAGGTTTCTTAACTCAAATACCTTTTCAATTCACTGTTATTTTTTAACCTGTATTGACTGAGCTCTTCAACTGGTAGTATAAATAGGTTAAAATTGTGCGATTGGAAGCTTGATAAAAATTAAACAAATTTAAATAATATTAAAAAGGTTAATTTTTCTTACTATCAATGTAAAAATGAGAAAGATAACAAAAGAACAGTAATTTAAAATAAATAATCTTTCAGTTATTTTTTGCTGATATATTTCTGCAGATATATTTTGCAGATTTTGCTTTTGAAAAATAATATGTGGCTTTTAAAAGTATATTGCAAAAAATACACGAAAAACTTTCATAGTTACTTAAAAAGCTAAACTTCT
This sequence comes from Trichonephila inaurata madagascariensis, assembly GCA_019973955.1. Taxonomy (NCBI): domain Eukaryota; kingdom Metazoa; phylum Arthropoda; class Arachnida; order Araneae; family Nephilidae; genus Trichonephila; species Trichonephila inaurata. Next base: position 59,759 of record BMAV01014999.1, read on the forward strand.
TCAAATTTATTAAAAAAGTAAATAGTATTATCCATATCAAAATATTAGTTAATCAAACTGTACGATTCTAAGACAAGAAACAGTATTGGAGATCAAACATTTTAACTTAAATGCAAACAATAAGCTTTATATCAAAGCAGACGATACATCATTAAAGTCTTTCTCAAATATTTAATTAACCAAAAGATTACTTATATATATATATATATATATATATATATATATATATATATATATAAACAATTTATTTAAATTAACATAAAATAATAAAAAATGTTGATTAAATGTGTAGTTAATTTTTCTATTTATAAGATGCAGTTAAAATTAACATTAAATTTATTTGGTATCAAAAGAATTTTCTGAACATTTGAAAAAAAGATCTAACTGTACGATGAAACATGTTCAGCTTTACCGCAAATTTAATGTCATAGTAAGATTTTACATGGAATAGGAAAACAAAAAATCTTTAACAAAATTCAAAAATAAACTCGTTGAACAATTTCGTTTGGCTTAAATTATGCATAGAAAAAAGTAATATATATATATATATAGGAAAGACCGGGGCAAGATGACTATGTTAACAGTTTTTGTTGTTTATTAATTCATTTTTAAGGATAAAATAATTATTTTTACATGGAGTGTTAGAGTAGTCCTTTGTAGTATTAAATACATTACCGTTTAATTTTTTAAATAAAAAAAAAAAAGAATAATTTTATTTTTTTCATATAACCTAAGTGAGTTGTCATCTTCCCATGGTACTCTATTTAACTAAGTTCCTAAATCCCGAAAAACGTTCGTTATATTGAAAATTCGTTATATAAAGCTCAATATACTTTATATAAACCACATAAACCAAATTTTAAATTCATAAACACCTTATATTAAAAAAAGTAATTCATTCATTTTTGTAAGTTAATATCTATTTATTTTATACATCTTAACCATAAAAAGAAGAAGAAAAACAGGAAAAAAAAAAAAAGAAAGAAAAAAATGTTTACTGTATTTTGAACACTAAGAAAATAATTTTAGATTACAATTAATGAATTTTAAGGACATTTCTAATCTAAAGCATACAAGTATTTTAAACATACATTATTTTATAACTAGAAATTCTAAACATACAATACCACATGCATCCTTAAATTTAATTACTCATAAAACCTGCTAATTTAGTTTGAGTTTCTTGTTTGAAAGAATGCTTTGTTTTATTATTCACCTCACATCTTTGTAATGCACCAAAAACTCCTTCAAGCATATTTTCTTCAAACTGTAATCTGCGTCGAATGGTTTCAAAAGAATTTATCATTTCATCATACGAATGTTTTTTAATTTCTGCAATATCATCTTCATCATTGCAATCCATTGCTGAATTAGTTTTTATTTTTTACACTGTTCAAAATATCCGTTTCAGTTAGTGATCCAGAGATTTCGTCTTCAGAATCAACAGAAAGAAAATCATCAAGCAGCACATCGACCGTAATTTCTTGTTTTTCCTTTAGCTGTTTCCATATTTTTTTTCATTTTTTCTAAGGGAATATCGTACCTTCTTCGTCCACAGAACTCTAACTGCTGACACAGAATCCAGCTTTTACAAAACTGTTATGAATGGTACAATCTGTGACATCATAGTTCCACGCTTTCGAAATTCTTGAATAACTTTTCCGTAAATATATATTTGGCATGGATTGATTATTTCCCAAAGTGGTGGTATTTTTTTTTGTACACTGCTGGCCACTGTAAATGCAACACCAAGAAAGACAAGAGATAGCACAACAGAATTTATGTTGTAGATAATATGTTAACCAAGTACCAAATAATTAAATTTATAGACTTCTGTCAAGTGTGGTTCCTGCCAGAATCAGTAGCCAGATTAGCCACCATTGTTGGAGATCACCGTTGCCACACGCCTCGGCATTGATTCAAATAGACTTTGGATGTGCCCTTGGGGTACAGCAGACCAAGCAGCTTCCACACGTTGCCAAAGTTGATCTGGTGTAGCAGCTGGGGGTGAAATCTGGGTCCAACGTTGAGCAACCATGGACCACATGTTTTCTATCAGCGAAAGATCTGTAGAGCGAGCCGGCCATTGAAGCAATTCAATCTGGTGATTAACGAAGAACCTTTGGACAATGCGTGCCACGTGTAGTCGCGCATTATCATGCTGAAATATTGCTGTGGCCAAGCCCTGAAGGTAAGGAAGGACAACTGGCTCCAACACCTCGGAGATGTAGCGCTGGCTGCTTAAAGTACCGGCAATGCGTGCTAGAGGAGTGCGAGAGTGATATCCAATACCGCCCCATACCATAATATACGGTGCAGGACCAGTGTGGCGGTGTATAACGCAGCTATTCAGCATCCTCTATCCACGGTGTCTCCAGACTCGAATCCGACCATCGTGGTGTTGCAGACAGATGCGTGACTCGTCAATAAAGACAACTTCATTCCATTCTGCCGCCCACATCCTTCTTTCATAGCACCATTGGCGGTGGAGACGTCTGTGGTTCTGCATCAAGAAATTGAACCAAAAGAAATAGACATCTTGCGGACAGACCACTCTGCTGTAAACGGCGTTGAATGGTACGCGCAGACACTGAATAATGCGTTACAAAATCAAAGTTCTGTGATATGATTCGTGATGTGACTGAGCGATTCGTCACTGCCATGCGCACAATTTGCCTGTTCTCACGTGAAGTGGTGCTCTGGGGTGAATGCGATTGACCACGTCGGTCCATCATACTCTCCTGCATCCAACGGTTACAAATCCGCATTACAGTTTGGTTTCGTCCAACACGACTACCGATTTTCCTAAAAGATAATCCACTATCTCGGTAGGCCACTATCATACTATCGCTTCCTCTGTCGAATCCGGATACTTGATCAAAAGCTGATCGTTGTTTTCTTCGAGACATAACTGATCATTTTTTGAAAAAACCACAAGAAAAACACAATTGCCGAATTTGAAATCGTCGAATTCTCAAAGCCTTAAATAGCCCTTTGAGGGGGCGCCACAGACGCACGTGATTTCTGTATGCGCTGAAATTATTATCAGTTACATATCTCACCTCCGCTAATGCATGTTGTACATTTCATCTAGTTTGCATGCTTCCTTCAGGGTGTTGCATTTACGGTGGTCAGCAGTGTAATACCTTCTTGCAATAGTTTACTTTAAAATTTTCTATCATCCCTTGATCCATTGGCTGCAGTGTTTGGCGGCAAACAGAAAACTGTACCATTTTTCTTACGATGAGTAGGAGATATATTTAAAAATAATAAAATTTTGTGACGCTTTGTAACTATACGTTTGTCCAAACTTTGAATCCAATGTTCACAAATTTCTGTCGTCATCCAATATTTTTTGTTAAAATTATAATCAACTTTCAAAGATTTTGCGCCATTGAGAGAAACATCTTGAAATTTTGTGTGTGTGTGATTCTTCCTATAAATAGTTTTAGTTTCTGATGTCCAGTCATATTTGCTCCTAACATAATAGTTATTCTTGCTTTGCTACGTTTTCTTCCAAAGCATTTTTCATTTTTTAAATGCTAATGTTTTTTGAGGCAAACATTGAAAAAATAAAGGAGTCTCATCTGCATTAAAGATGTTTTATGACTAATAGTCTTAAAATTTTACTCAGTGTCACTGTTACCTTATTTTTAATATCATTATCATCAACATCTTTACTTTCCCCAGAAACTGTCTCGTCGATATCTTCATAGACATGTTCTTAAACGTTTTGAACAAGAATTGGATGAATCATAATTTTGTAGCTTATCTCAATTTTTTTATAATAGTTGATAAGCCGTTTGCAGGATACCAAATTTCAAAGTAAAATCCTTTTTCTTGACACCTTTATCCACCTCCTGAAGAATTACGTTTTTCCTTTGATGCTCAAGCACTTTTTAACATAAACGAAGTTACCATTCTGACTGATCAACACTACAAATGGACGGATACTATTCCAAGGATACTGGGATACAAGACAACTCCACAGATGCAGAAAGGGATTTCGAAGATGTTTCTAGTGAAGTGGAAAATGGGGGTTAAATGTTATACTTCTTAGATGAAACGCCAAGAATTCTATTGATCTCAGCGAGTTGGGCACCTAATAAAACCATTTAAAGCCTTATGACCACCATAAAATTTGAATACTTTAAAGATAAGAAAATAAGAAATTAAATTAGAAGAGAAAAAGTTCGTTATATATACACACACACACACACACACACACACATATATATATATATATATATATATATATATATATATATATATACAGAAAATGCACTTCGCTATTTGGAGGTTATTTTACGAAGAAACTCGCGAAATATTCTTGGTTCCAGGAAAAAGTTTACTATATAGAAAAATTCGCAATATAGTTGTTCGCAATGTGAAGGTCCGACTGTTTGTACTTTGTAATAAAAAGTTTTTGCTAAGACCAAAATATGGCAACAACACAGCTCATGAACTAATTAGTTGAAAACACGTGATAGCTTTTATCATGTGACTATGACGTCACATGAAATTTTGAACTGATTGGCTAGAAACACGTGGGTGTCATTACCATGTGTCTATGATATCGCTTGAATTTAGCCCCAAATTTTTTTTTTTTTTGATTTTGACATTTTTGTTATTATCATTAATATTGGGCAAATATATAAATATTTTTGTTTTAATAATATTCGATAGGAGCGAATAACTTTTTTTTTCTACAGATGATTGTGCTCCACTCAATACGAATTCATTTAATGTGGTACTTTCGGGAACCAATTAACACTATTAAGTCAGGTATTCCTGTACATTTAAAAGCTCAAAAAGACTTTAAAAAAAAACCCATAAAAATCCGTATTAAGCCCAGTATTAGAAATGCAGCGAAAGTCGCAGCAATTTGTTTCTACGTTCCAAAATTACTTTCAATTGTCATTCAATGCACAGCTGTTGTACATAAATAAAAGCATTTTAACTTTTTATCCGGAAAAAATTGTCTCCCTATCTGAAAAAAGGACGAAATTGCATGCTTTCAAACTGATTACACTTTATCTAGCATTTAAGTTACAAATTCCTCAATTCTATTTTTTTTTTTCTTTTCATTGAAATATATTTCTTTCCGTGCATCCGTGATGAATACATAAAAGCCCGCGATAAATTAACGACGAACGAGCAGTGAATGCCCGCAGTTCTCTCTCGTGTTAACAATAGATTTCCGCATTTTCGAAGACGTATTCGATGTGTTCGAATATTTTATTGGAAAACCCTTCAACTCTTTTCATCGTTTGCGAGAAGGAAAAAATGGAATGTTTCATTCAGTTTCAATCTCTCTTAGAGGATATTCATATTTTGAGTTTAAGTGATTGTAAACGTGTTTCATAGATTTTGCATTTTCGTCTGCATCCTTTTTTCATACAATGGTATTGTTAAACTTTGACGTCGCTATAAATGGGAATGAATATGAATTGTTTGGGGACCATTTCCATCTCAAATTTAAATTAATAATCGACTTGTTTAATTTTTTTGAAAAGAATCAAGAAACAATTATTAAGGTATCCGACTACTTGCGACAACTTTTTCCTCAAAAAATGGAGGTATGGGAATTTTTTGTGATCTTTAGATTTATTTAGTATATTTTGAGAAAAAAAAAAACCTAAGGTTGAAAAAAGGAAAAAAAAAATTATTATTATTAAAATGGAAAAGAACTGCTGAAAATGTACAAAAAATTACATAAACGGGGACAAGTATGTACAAAAAGTTTATGAACAAATTCTAAATTTTTAAATAAATTTTGATGTATTAGTTTGTTATTCATGTTCGAAATGACCTTCAAGATAAGAGATATTTTAATTTTTACAAAAACAGAGCACTTTATCTTAGTGATTACATAAAATTGCTTTAAAAAAGTGATTATATTCACATAAAGGACTGTAAATTTTGAAATAAAACTGTGGTTGATAAATCGGAAGATTAAAACACTTCTACTGTTATATAGAACATACACAAAAAGTTTCAACAAATTATTTTAAAAACTTCTTTGAAAAATTACTGTCCCCGTTTGAGCTTTTCGAAAAAAAAACATTACGAGTAAAACGAATTGTAAAGTTTGACATCTTGTGGAAAGTTATGGCATATGCTTTTAGTAAAACACTTAGTTTCTGTTCAAGTGAATGGAAATTAAGAAACTTGGTATTTATATTAAGCTAATAAGATGGCCTATAAATAAAATCATAGAAAAAAGTCGTCAATTTTTGAAAAAAAAATATTGATTTTAGGGTAGTTGGATACCTTAAGTTTAAAAAAGTTTTCGTTTCCGCGAATAATCTAAAATGAATTGATACTTAAGTATTACACCAGTTTTGGCCAATTTCGTCGTATCAATCCACGTGACGTCGCCAAATGCCACTATAAGTAGCCAATAGTGAAAAGGCTTTCCCTGCATGTTCAAACACATAATGGGGCCGCGGTAGCTTAGTGGTTAATGTCACGAACTCGAGGCTGGATCGCTGTGGTTTAGAGTCCTGGTGCCGCTAAAGAACCGCCATGTATTGGTTGATGCACGGTTGACTCAATGTCATCCCATTGGCGAGGTGTGGTAGTTAGGAGACAGTTTGCCCATCTTAGGTTGTCATCTTCGTCAATTGACCGAGGCTTTAAATGACGAGGTCCGTTGCCAATATCACTCATGCAGCTCTATATTGCGACGGAAATTTAACAATAACTCTAACCTAACACCTTTTTACATGAACCTTTTTTTTGCATGTGTTTCAAAGTACCCAGCCTAAGAAAACATTTCTTTGCCTTTTTTACACGACATTTGAATGAACACAATTTAGGATAGGTGATTGTTCCGCGAAAAATTGAAGGAAAATTCTGCCCTTAACTGCTCCCTAGTTTAATTTTTGAAAGCATTGATCCTGATTTAATCTGTAGAATCATTATTTTTAAAACATTGATCCGAATTTAAGAACGTACCTTTAAATTCAAACAAGGTATGAAGATTTTGGTGGATACCAAAACCAAAATTATAAAATACCTCTAGACAAAACCAAACTTAAAAAATAATAGTAAAATAAATAGATTCTCTAATAAAAACTAATATTAAAATTTTTCGAACAACAAATCATTTTCTGAAAAAGTCGTTACCAGACAGACATGCCCACTAAATTTAAGCACAAAGGATGTTGGAGATCTTTTTAGGTATATCAACGGTTTCGATTCATCTATACTGTTAGCAGAAACTACACTGATGGCCACCGTAAATGCAACAAAAAGAAATACAAGAGATAGCACAACAAAATTTATTTTGTAGATAACATGTTGACCAATTATCAAATGATTAAATTTATAGACTTCTTTGAAGTGTGGTTCCTGCAAGAATCAGTAGACAAAGTAGCCGCCATTGTTGGAGATCACCGCTGCCACACGCCTCAGCATTGAATCAAAGAGACTTTGGATGCGTTCTTGGATTACAGCAGACCAAGTAGCTTCCACACTTTGCCAAAGTTGATCTGGTGTGGCAGCTGGGGGAGTAATCTGGGTCAATCATTGAGCAACCATGGATCACATGTTTTCTATCGGCAAAAGATCCGGAGAGCGAGCCAGCCAGGGAAGCAATTCAATCTGGTGTTTGGTGAAGAACCTTTGGACAATGCATGCACGTGTGTTCGCGCATTATCCTGCTGAAATATGGCTGTGGCCAAGCCCTGAAGGTAAGGAAGGACAACTAGCTCCAACACCATGGAGGTGTAGCGCTGGCTTTTACAGTAACGGCAATGCATACTAGAGGAGTGTGAGAGTGATATCTAATACAACCCCATACCATAATACCCGGTGCAGGACCAGTGTGGCGGTGCATAACGCAGCTGTTCAGCATCGACTCGAATCCAACCATCGTGGTGTTGCAGACAGATAGGTGACTCGTCAGTAAAGACAACTTCATTCCATTCTGCCATCCACATCCTTCTTTCATCGCACCACTGGCGGTGGAGACGTCTGTGATTCTGCGTCAAGTGTAGACCAAGCAATGGACGTCTTGCGGACAGACCACTTTGCTGTAAATGGCGTCGAAAGGTACGCGCATACACTAAATGATGCGTTACAGACTCAAAGTGCTGTGCTATGGTTCGTGATGGGACTGAGCGGTCCGTCACTGCCATGCGCACAATTTGCCTGTCCTCACGTGAAGTGGTGCACTGAGTTGGAAGCGATAGATCACGTCGGTACGTCGTACCCTCCTGCATCCAACGGTCACATATTCGCATTACAGTTTGGTTTCGTCCAACACGATTACCGATTTTCCTGAAAGATAATCCACAATCTCGGTAGGTTACTATCCTTCCTCATTCGAACTTGGATACTAGATCAAAAGCTGATGGCTGTTTTCTACGAGACAAAACTGATCGTCTTTTGAAAAAAACACTAGAAAAACACAATAGCCGATGTTGAAATTGTCGAAATCTCCAAGCCTTAAATAGCGCTTTGAGGTGAGCGCCACAGGCGCGTGTGATGTGTGTCTGCGCTGAAATTCTAATCATTTGCATGTCTTACCTCCGCTAATGCATGTTGTAAATTTCATGTTATTTGCATGCTTTCTTCAGGGTGTTGCATTTACTGTGGCCAACAGTGTATATAGCTATACTCATTAGGAACAAGTATACTGATAAGTTATTCTAATTTTCATTATTATTAATGTTAAGTTTTTTTTTTATTAAGACAATGTGTGTAGTTCCTAATTAAAATATTTATGAGTTTTAACTTCATGTATAAATGTCTTTCATATTTTCCAAGTATAGCATGTTGTTGCATATTCACTTAAATTCTATCCTGTAATTCCCAGTGTATTGCATACTTGTAGAAAATTTCATACATACGTAGTTTGATCCAAAAGTTCGGGGATAAGGTGTAGAAAACCTTCCCCTGAATGGTTCGCAGCACCGAAGCACATCCACCATCATGGTAGTCCTGTAGTTTGATGATACACTTCTGCCAGCGTTCGTATAGCTTCTGGAAGAACAGCTGGAAACCATTTTTCGCAACCTCCCATGAGGCCTCCTGCGATGCTACTTTCCCTTCATTTGATGTCACAATACGACGTCCTTGTAAATGTTTTTCATTAAAGGGAACAGGCAAATTTCACTCGGGGATAAATCTGGTGAATAGGGTAGATGTGGAAGAATGTTACTGCGAGTTTTGGAGATGAACTGTTTTACCTATTGGGATGGATGTGCTGGTGCGTTGTCATACAGAAGATAACAGTCATCACTCTGCCAGAACTGAGGTCGCTTACAACGAAAGGATTTCCTCAAATGACATCTTTGAGAAATGTGTAGCATCAACGATTTGTGCAAGTGTTTGGAGATGATCTTTCCAAACTCTTTCAGGTACAAACGCAAGATTTTCCGCTTTCCGTGAAGTCGAAGATCGTCTAATGCGTTCATTGTCTTCGATGGATTCTCGACCCTCTTTGAAACACCGATTCCATTCGTAAACCTTGTATCTCACCAAGGTAGATTCATCATACTCCTTACTTAGCATTTCCAAAGATTCTACTGGTATTTTACCTAAGTGTGCTAAGCGAATTTAATGTTCAATGCTGTTCAAGAAAAGCCATATTTCTTAGAACGTGGAACAAAGCTAACTAGCTTCGGAAAATAACAGCTGTGCTTGCGGTTCGTTCACATGACATGGATTAAACTAAGCTGGCCGAGTAGGGGAGGCTTGGAAGAATCTATTTTAAGTGGCCTAACTTTAGGTACTTGCTTTCGTCGTCAGAAATTGTCTCTGCCCCCGAATTTTTAAATCTTACTAGGTGCTACTTTATTTCTATTATTGACTATTAACGGTTGGAATTTTACAAATTAGTTTGGGTAATTTAAAAATGTATTATATTCTTCTAAGTGTGTAGATCGCTTTTTGATATTATAGAGCTATGGGAAGTAGTTTATAAATCAGTTTTAACATAATAACTATTTTTAAGCTGTATTTTTTCTTCTTATCATCTTATTTTAGTCCAGCAGTGCATGGAAATAAAGTGGAAGGTGTGAACTATATTTCACCTTGCAATTTTAAACCTAAGTCTAAGAGTTTGTTATTGTATTGTGAATATTCTACTCTTTGATTTTAATATTTTAGTATTTTTTTTTATTATGTAACATCAAGTTAGAATTATAGCAAGTTAAGGATTAATGAGATTATTACAATGGTAATATACATAAAATTTTAATCCCCCTCCCGGTCATCGTTTCCTTCAATAAATCGATTATTTTCGGAACTTTTTTTAAAGTTACGGCAAAGGCCTTATATATGGATCCGTTAATCTCGGAAAAAAGGAATTTTTTAAAACATTTTTCCATTAACCATGCATAAGTAATTTTATTCCTATTATTTTCCAGGGTGTTTTTATTTAAAGAAAAAAAATCAAATATCTTTTTAAGTTAGTGTCAGAGAATCCGAATAATTTGTGAAACTCACATTTACTCAATGGGATGGCTGAATGCAATATGCGACAAGGCCTACGAGCACATGCTGCTGTTTTTGACTTTGACATCTCCCCTAATTCACACTATTTTCCATTTTGGAACTTGTTGCTTATTTACCTAGAAATGCCGAGGCAACTGTAAATCCTGAAAATTTACAGCAAGCGTGCTCATCCGTATTTTGAAATTAGCAGTGTACAAAATCCACTTCCCATATATCTTCCAAAAAGAATAGCTCAGAACGTTGGAGCAGCACAGATAGTACACAAGATGGCAAGTAAATGGGAAAAATAAACATTTTAATCTTAGACAGGGTTACCGGAAAGAAAAATAACGTTATTGGAGTCTGACGTTTTACTTTACGTGAATTCGAATGGAAAATATTTCAAACATTTTATTCGCTTGGCAACATCTTCTCTCTTACCGCGACAAACTTGAAAATTACAGGACATGTTTCTCAATTTGGCGTCTATGTAGATTTCTAATTGTAGGTACATTTTTAAAGACAAATCATTCTCTTCTTTTATAGATCGGCCTATATTCGGAAAAATATGTTATGTATAGTTAAAAACGTTAAATTTTAACTGCTAAATGTGTAAATGGTATATAGGCTTGTATGGAAACCTCCTTCTTCAATGATGTGACAGTTCCAAAAGGGCCTTGGCCTTCTCAAGAATTTTCCTCCTGGTCTTTCATTTTTTTTGGCCATCGTCTTCCAATTAGTCATTTATAGGATCGCGAAATGCCCTTCTTGGCAGTCAACCCACCTGAGGCTGCGTCGACCACTAGCTTTGCTCATTCTAATAGTCTAGAGCAGGGGTGGGCAGAATTTTCTAGGGTACGGGCTACTTCTATTTTTTTCAAGGTGTTACAGCCCACACAGTGTTAGTGGCGTACACAAAGAGGGGAGTCCACATGTCCTGAGCCTCCCCCATAGCCCTTGAATTTTTTTACCGATTGATTATAATCCAATTAATTAAGTATTTGTTATTAATATTTTTTATTAATTAATGCATTATTTATTCAGTAATTTATTTTTTACTGTTTTTTGTTCCCGACAATCTACAAAATCAAAAAAATATGTTTGGCTGCGTATTGGGGTATGATATGAGAATGGTAGACTTTCGACCCCCCTTAAGAAATTCTTGTGTGCTCCAATTCCCAGTGTCGTAAGTGTGTGAGGTAGGAATAAGTCTACAATATTTTAATAATAAAAACGGAATATGGACTTAATTGCAGAAGAAAAGAAAAAAAAACTAACACTTTTAAAACCGCGTTAAAAGCAAAACGCAAGATACAAACATAATAACAGCCACAAAAATAATAATAATATCAAATGATGCATTTTATATCAAATAATTAAAAAATAATAATAAATGAAACATTTCCATCCGATGTCAGTTTTTGTTGTTGTAGTCAGTAGAAAACTTGTTTTTATAGTGTGCATACTTCAGCCAATCTTGGATATATTTCCGTATATAATTACTAACTCTTAAAATCTTCCGACGGTCACCCCAAAAGTCTTGGCGGTCGATCGCGATCAACGTAATGCTCACCTCGGGTCTAGAGAGCCCATTAAATGTTTTATTTATTTTAATATATTTGGCAACACTGAAGACACGGTAGAGTGAGCTTGTACAAAGAACCACTAAACTTCCTAAAAAATGGCTCTTAGATCCAACGCTCAAAGACACCATTTTCATCATTTTGTGTCATATTTCAAGTTTCCGATGAGTAAGTGAGTATGGGGCGTGCCTCGGCACCCACCTAAATTCCCTTTAACTGGAACCAACTTCGAGCAGAGAGAAGTGAACAGATATGAACGCACACTCAAAAAACCTGTCTTCTCCTGAGACACTCGCTCATTCTTCTCTGCCTGACTCGCACGGGACATCAGCAAGCAGTCTTCCCTTTTTGAATTTTCATGCATTTACCTAAGTAGTTTGTTAGTAATTTTTATAATGTTCTATAATGTAATTGTAAATTAAAAATATGCTTAACCTTTTTTATCATGAATTATTACTATTTTTATGGTGTGGATTAAACCCTAATTAGATTCCTACATCACGCCATAATTGGTGACCCGGTTCTACCCGCAGTAAGAGCAACCAAAGTCATCAGACCCACTTGACGCAGCAACCAAAGTCGTCAGTCTGACTTGAACAAATATATCGTTCGTTCGCCTGTCCACCGACTCACTGGGGAGGGAGTAATGTAGCGGTGGTATCTACATAAGCCAGTAACAGCCTCCGGACAGGGATGATCACTTTTGTCTAGTGGTCATGTTATCCTACTTCGGATCCATAGGTCGTGGGTTCTATCCTCCACATTGGTGACCTTGGCTGAATTAAGAAAAACGTAAGCAATCTTCTGATCTGCAGAGGCACGCTACAAGTATAGGTCTAATTAGACAGTTGTAAATTAATAGTTTATTTTTCCTTTGAATTAAATTGGATCTTAAACACCTCCTCAAACCATTAAAGCACATTTATTGTGTGTCAGCAGTAGTTCTCCCCTGCATTCCAAGTATGATATTATTATTAATGTTAACGTCAGAGCCCTGACTTATATATACAAAGCTATCAGCTTTTGCCAATTTTTAAGTACCAGTCTGCAGGTGCGTAGAAGAATCTCTTACCACAGTGTGTCCTCTGCATGTATTTAGTTTTTCTTTGTTAGCACTTAGTGCATTTTACCTGCCTCTTTTCCAAGGCTAGAAATGCAGATTTCAAATCAAAAGGAGTTCTTGCAATAATATCTGTATATTTGGCGAATGCTAAAATGTACAGATATTTTTAAAAATCCCTGGTGTTTATATTTCAGTCACAAATGACCTCCAATGCTATTTTGAAGAACAGGCTTGTCTGCGCTTCTCTTTGCTTGATCCCATTTCCAATTTCCCCATTCGTTCTGATTTTAACTCTTTCCATGGTTTTACTTTGCATAAAAATCTAATATAATTAATTTTTCATCCCATTTTTGAACGGTTTTTCAACTAAAAAATAACATTTTTTATATCGTATCATTGAGTTTTCGGAAAACGTGGATCAAATTATTTTTTATCGCAAAAATGTCATCTTTTCTGATAGAGTTTTTACACAAAGTTTAGCAATTTATTTGAACACCCACTTGTAAAAAAAATTTTTAAGTTAAATCATAAGTGAAAAAGATCAATCATCCTGTCGCTATTGTAAGTTCTCAGCGATGGATAACATCTCTTAATCACATCTTAATTAAACGCTCTCCTGCTCTAATTAGAATGGCAAATGGTTAGGAATTAAAAAGGAAATTAGACACGAATTTTCTGATACTCTCCTTGTGATGGATTATGTTTCTCTAGCAGACAAAAGACCGAGATAATACCTGGAGAGAAACATGAAAATTTGTCTTTCAGTCTTTTCAACCAGTTACTGTTATACGTTTCGGGGAAAATGGATGAGGCTCTTATTGATTCTTTTCTCAAGAAACTAAACTAACATTTTAATTTAAATATATTTTTTCCTTTCTTTTCTTTTGTCTGTTTCTGGTTTGGTAATAAATTTTTCAATCATTTGTCAGTCTAGAGTCACGAGAATGTCACTAAACGGTGCTCGAAATAAAAAGTTCTTAACCCATTTTATCCCACTTTCCTATTTAGAGGACAGCTGAAAAATATCACGTGGAAATCATTTTATTTAGGTTGCAAATATTTTGTCAATTGAAACATGTAAGGATATTAGCTTTTTCTAGTATTGAGTTATATTTTTCTTCCCTCCCCTTCCTCTGGACTTTTTGCATATTCGCTGCATTAGTGGACATGATTTGTATTATCTCTTTGCGGTTGTAGAATTCTTTTTCAGTTTACTTTGGGCACTTGGTGGGGCATTTTTTATGTGATAGTACACTTCCGTTATCATCTTGGTGGTTAATTAGAGCTATATTGTTCTTAGGTAATTTTTAGCGCATTATTTTTTAACTGTCCTCTAGATAGGACAGTGGGACGATAGGTATGCAATCAACGCGTTCTTTCTTTCCTTATAAGTAAGAGTAAAAAAAAAAAAATAATAATTTCCCTTCTAGTCTTGTACCCCTGCTGAGTTATGCCGTGTAAAGGTTTCTGAAGTTAAGAAGAAGCATTAGAATTATTAAAGAATTTAAATTCAGATGAGGACGTCGTTTAAATTGCTGTTTTACCACCAGATGCCAGTGAACTAACTGACGAAGATGAAGGGGATTAGAATGAAGTAAATACTGATGAGATAACTGAAAACGATGTTCTTGGGTCTATGGAGGTTATAACTTGAGTTTATAGCCTGAACAGAGATTTAGTATTTAGACAATAAAGAACAGAAAAAGCTAAAAGACATCAGTAATCTTGGATACAGAATAAATCACCGCCATATACAATTTTGCAATAGGAATTTTGCTTCTAACCGGTTATCATTCAAATACATGATAACGTGATTACTGGTCAGATGCTGAAAATCTTGGCATTACCCTGGTGAAAAATGACATGACACAAAATCTTCTGCAAAAGCTGTATTCTTATTTACACATTTGTGGGCAGTGTAACTCGGTTAGTCAGCATGCCCAGGATAGATCCTTCAAAGTAAACCCTTTGCTTGCCCTACTTAAGGATCATTTTATGAAATTGGGAGAAGTGTTTGAGGACACAAAGATAAAGTTAATGTGAAGAAGCGAATTTGATAAATTCTTACAAGAAATATATGGGTGATGTTCTCATCACCACGACTGGTTGGCTGGACTTGATTATATTAAAATTCGTGGGAACGAAGTGGTATTGGCCCATTTTTATATGTTCACTGGATATGGCTATGGTAAATGCCTGGATAATTCCCAAAACTTTACAAAGATGAAGTCCTAAACTTCAAGTAGTTCCGAAGAGCTATAACAATAGTTTATCTGAACTAAAACCAAAAAAAAACCAGAATCTTGACTTTTACCCCAAGATAAGATATCCGAAAAAGGGGTTTTTGGTTTTTTTAAAAAAGAATAAAAAACCCGTCGGTAAAAAGGACTGCAAAGGAAAAAACCAAAAATCTATGGAAAATGGACAAATGCTTTACCATTTGCTTTCAATCCTCCAAATTAGGGGTAAATTAATAAAAGGGGGAACTTATCTGTAAAAGAAACTTTATTGGAAAAGAAAAATTTTTGTACTGGGAAACGCCATCATTGAAGAAAACACTGTTTTTTTGCTCATCCATTCGACATAGTCGGTCACCCCCACGAAATTCATGGCAATGGGCTAAGTGCGCCTGTTTTGGTTAGCCTCGGACCCAGGTGACAGAGATTTAGTTTGGGAAAATTCCCGGGGGGACGATAAAAGGACCCCATCTATCTCCCCCCGAAAGGCATGGAACTGAAGTGGAAAATTTTCTCCATTTCCCCCGAACTCGTTTGTGTGATTCAGCCCACAAGACGATTTCGGAAAGCAGGTACTCCGGGGACTGGAGGTACGTGATTCTTTTCAAATTGAAAAAAAAATAAATTGGGTTAAAAAAGGGTTGAAAAACCCCACGTATTAAAATTGGGGTTAATTTAGAAGGTTTTCGTTGTTCTTTTGGGAATTCAACCTTTCATTTAAAAATTTGGTCACAAAAAAAGTGAAGTAAGAAATTAAAATTATTATTTTATTTTCTGGAAAACTAAGTTTTAATTTTTTAAACAATGAAAGTTTTTTTTTTCTTCAAATTTTTTTTATAGACTGATGTTATTTTATCGGTTTTATGTTAATTTCGCGACTGCATGTTTGTGGCAAAATGCCCCTTAATAATTGTTATTTTTTTTGGTTTATATATGGGGGGTGTAACGTAACCCTTTGATTTCGGCCAAATTTTTGGGTGTAAAAATTTAAATACGAATCACGTGACATTTTCCCTTTTTTAAAAATTTTACCTTTTCCACCTATTGCTTTTAAAAATATGCCCTCAAAAACAACTCGAGGAACAAAAAACTTTTTAAACTAACTATTAAAATATCTTATCTACTAAAGAGTTCTTCCAACACTTTTTAATTTTTTCCCCTTTTTGGGACAAAAATCCAAGGCCGACACCGGTCATCCGCTATTTTTTTATAATTTGTTTTAAACCATCACCCCCACCCAGACTAACTTAAATAGTTTTCATTACCATAAAATAAAGTCACCTCTACGGAAAATTGTTTTCAACTAAAATAGGAAAAATGGTATTCCCCCAAAAATTAGGGGAAAGCCCAAATAAAACCCCTTAAAAGATAAAAAATTTTTTTACCTTTTTTGTTTATCCCCCCAAGTTGTGGGGAAAAGCCTTTCCCTAAAAAGCGGCAATGATGGACCGCACCTGTGATGTGAGTTCCAATGGTTCATTGATTTGTTTCCTTTAACACGTGACTATGTGACATAGGTATAGAAAGGAATTTCCATATTGTGAGGAGAGTAAATACCAGGAATTGTGTACAATGCGTCGGAGTAACCTGTCAATTTATGGCTCATCCATATCTTTCGACATCTATATGAAGCGACATAATGGTCATGGACTGAACTGGATCTTGTTCTAAAAACACCACGGGTGTTTCAAAGGTGCCGTGGGAAAGATAATGTTGGAATGGAAAGCAACTGAAGAGGACTGAGACAGTTCTGCCCTTAAGTTTAAAAAGAGGGATTAGAAAGTGAAGAGGGAGAGAAAAAGAGAAACAATATTTTGGTTTTATATATATATATATCTTGGGCGTTGCAAGATTAGGTGAGAAGATCCTATCTGACAACGATACGACTAAGTACATGATCACTATATGTGTAAAGTGAAAGCGTTTTGTTAATTTAAAATTAAAATTACAAATTAAAAATAATTTTACTAAAATTCTGATCTCCATGTTCGCAACTTGTGAATTTTGTTGAGTCCCTACGTTACAGTGCAGTGGCAATACCAAATTCCCATCTCTTTTGCTTATAATCTTTTAAAAGAAACTTTGGATATGAACATTGGGTTTCGTATTCGGATAAAGCTTTGAATACCTTGATTGATATTTGAAATTTAATTTTTCGATTTGACACTCGAACGTTGTCCATACTAATTAATGTTTGAGTAAAAGGAATATATATATATATATATATCTTTTGTAGAATTTTTATTTAATGAAAAATATTAATTAATAATCATTTTTGTTTTCGGGATAATAAATAAGGTATTAGCCCGCGATCAGCCGGGGTTTCTGCACCCACAACAAGAAAAAACCTCCCAGGTTCTAAAAAGAATGGGAGAACCCCCTTTTGCCGGGGTGTACATTTTAGGTCATTGAACCTTCCCGGCCTGATCAATCCCCTTTTTCAAACGATTGAATGTAATGACCTTCAAAATTTATTTTGGGGGCTGGGGCTCCCCGGGGAAATTGGCTTTGTATACAATCTCTCTGAATGTTTGGAAAATGATTAAAATAGTATTTTTCTACTTTCTGCTATCATTATTTATTAATTATAAAGTATATTTTTACTGGTACATAGTTTTAT